>BMAU01021215.1:0-600000 GCA_019973935.1 Trichonephila clavipes | reverse complement strand
ATTTTAGAGACTGCAGTTTCTTTTGCCAGTAATTCTTACTTATAATTAGTTTATTAAAAACACAAGAAAACATTTCTCTTGAATATATAATCATAACTTTATTGCTTTGACTCGCTTGGAAATTTCTTGGATTTCATTTACATAGCAAAAAATTGAACAATTCAACTTTATAAATCCATCCATCCTTTCATTCATTTGTCTTCAAAACGTCTTTGTAGTCATTAGTAATTCCTAAAAATTATGTCCTTGGGTAATGGGTAATCTAAGGTAAAAGGTAATCTAAGCTCTTCAAATTTTAAAAATGTGAAAAAATTTCTTCGATTTTTAAGGTGATTCACAGCGTTTGGAGCCGTGATTTTGAAAAAAATGGATATAAGACAAAATTTTTATATTTATTGTCAGGTGAATTAGAAGATACAAATAGAATTGGTAAAAGAATATTATTACAAGAAAAATTATTTAAATGCAATTTTTCAAGTAATTTATTTTATTTATTTATTTTTGACAAGAAAGAAAAAAGAATGACATAATTCCAAAACCATTCCCCTTTTATGAAAAATGCGTGCATAGTAATATTTTGCCTATATATTGTTATGACTTTCTATACAGGGGCTGAACTGGGATTTTCGAGATTTCAGTTATGATCAATTGAAATAATATTATAGGTGTTTTTTGTTAAAATTTCTCTGCTAGAATATATTAAAAAATATGAATAAATTCACTTCCAAATTATACATTTCAAAAATCCTCGTTCAGGCTCTGCACAGATGTTTTGGCTATATAAAGGCAAAACATTATTATTAAGGAAGCATTTTTTTATGAAAGGAGAATGTTTACAAAATATGCTATTTTTTCTTCATTTTTTGCCTATAAATTACAATTAAATTAATTATTCTTGTAATAATACTCTTAATAAATTATATGTATACTCATGTTTACCTAAATATCAAAAAGATTACCCGTTTATATCTTTTTTTTTAAATTACAGTTTCAAACGTAGTCAGCCACCTTAAGCTCACATTAAAACTAAAATAATGATAGCATAAATGATATTTTTGATTTATTTTTACGAAAATTCAATTCCTAAGATAAAACATGAATATACAAAAATATATTAGATTAAATATTATGCGAAGCTTTTAATTTAACATAATTTAACATTATATAAAGATATATATCTTCCATAAATAAAATTTTATTATAAAGATAAAGTATATTTATTGGAAAGATAAAACCTAAAAAAATATTAATCTAAAATCACATGATTTCACATACAGCATTCGCCGCAGTGGCCGCTAACAGTCTTGTCATATTTCTTCTCACTTCTGTCTCTTCATTAAATATATCCCGCTTTACAACTGAACCGCAACACTTAATCAATGCGATGAAAAAAAAAAAGGACGAAATAACACTTTCCAATAATAATCGAAAAGACTAACAACCCCTCACCCACTTTCAAAAACCCATATATTTTCTTCTAAGTAAAATATTCCTCTCACAAGCAAATTATTAGATATGTCACCCTAGTGAATAGAATTTAAAAACTGAAGTATAATAAATATATCATAGGACAGAAATGTGCACGTAGCTTGCAGATCGTGAAAAATTAACTGTCTTGTGGTTACGACAGGATAAAAATAAGAGAAGCTCCTAGTACAATTAATCTTTAATTCATTATTCTTTTAACTTTATATATGTATTCCTCAGCTAAGGCGTATTCTTAGTACAGTTTTATCCTGATTCATATTTCACTGAATTGTCTTTGAAAGAAAGGAATAGGTTCTTATACCTTCTCGTTTTCTACATTTGAAAGACAAAATGAAACTGTTTCCGTGTTTGTGAGTAATAATGGATTCTAATACTTTCAAACATACTTTTATCATAAAAACGTTAGAGTAGAAGCACTGAGACTGGTATTAATGATAAAAAGTTTATATTGCCAAGCCAAGTAGAATACCATTAGCCTTTTTTTAAAAAAAATAATATTCTGGGTCTAGTTTAGCATAAATGGTGTTTTAATTTAACTTAAATTTATTCGGTTACTAAAATTTTATGTAAATATGAGCTTTAGAAATATGTCATAGGACACTAATATTAAAGTGAATCTTTTATTAACTTAATTTAAGTATAAACTTTTTTTAAAAAAAAATTTGTATTATATATTAGTAATAGGTATAATACTGAAAAACTATGTGTAAATATGTTGTAAATGATCAATTCTAATCCAGTGCTTCTCAAAGTTTCAATATTTGCGACCCAATTTTCAGTAATAATTTTCATCACTCCCCCTTCCACACAATAACAATGTATTTAATTCAATAATACTATATTTAATTCAATAATACTATATTTAATTCAATAATACTATATTTAATTCAATAATACTATATTTAATTCAATAATACTATACTTTGACAATAAAGCTACAATACGATTTTAAGGGGACTTGGCACCCTTTGAGCAAACTTCTTTATTTACGTATTTAAAAATTAAATTTTAACATTTTATACAATTTTTCTATTCAAGAAAATGTTACCAGATGAAAATTTTCATATATTATTCACACAATTTTAAAAATTTAAATTTTTTGAAGAAAATTGGGAAAATTTTAAAATTTTACTCCTTTTGTAAAAATTAATTTTTTGACCTGAAATTTTTTTTATAATATTTTTATGGATGTTCTAAACAACTTTAGGGATCGATTTTAGAATAACTTCATTCGTTTTTGAGAAAAAAAAATAAAATGTTGATATACAGGCTAAAAATCAACGAAAAAGCCAACATGTCTTACATTTTATTTATTTTTTTTAAAGTATTCAGTTTATAGCAAAACGGATCCCTAATTTTATTACATGCTTTATTTTTAACACGCAGGAAAAAAATTGAAGTGATTGGTAAATAATTGTCGAAGGAGTAGCATTTTGAATGCACTAAGGTTTCGAAAAACACAAACTGAGAAAAACCACTTTAAAGTTTATAATTCTGAAAAAATAATTATTATAAGCTTAATTAAACTTAAAATACCACTTTAAGATATTACTTATACGTTTTCTTTAAAATAATTGCATTTTCATATGTTTTCAACCCACACATTTTTATAAATGATCAACTTTTAGAGAGTACTAATTGCACAAGAAAAGAAAACTCAAGAAAAACTTTAAAAAAAATTTTTTTCTGTCATGACAGAAATTTTAGCTGTTTTTCTTCTTATAATATTGAAGTATTACATTTGTATGAAAAATATATCAGGAATAAGAACTGAAATTATAAAATTATTAATATAAAATGCCTTAATTTAAAAATTTTACGTGCACACATTTCACAGGGAAGAAAAATTACATTATTGTATTGCCTCGGAAATATTCTGCTTTTAATACTACACATTCTTTTTTATAGTTATTATTTCTATTTATAAAATAGATTTTTTTTTATCATAACGCATTTTTTAGCTTTTTTTTCTAAAAAGGGGGTGTGGCTGAATTGCCTAATTTGTTTTCAAATGAAGTTTTATTCAACTTCTAACTTTCCGAAATGCACAAGCGATATATCAATCGAAAGATAATAATGCAAAGAATAAGATTAAATGAAAATAAAAAAAACGATAGGTTTGTGATTTTTAGGGTACCAAGTCATCTTAATCTTGTAAGTGCCACCGGCGTATATAAACGTCTCACTCAGCCAAAGCGTATAAACGTCTTTCTGAAGTATGATCGTTTCTATGCATTACTATCGATAAAGTTATTGGAAAGGCTTTGTAATGCAATAAAAGGACCTTGACAGTGTTTACGCAGAGGATTTGTTTACTTATTCCTTTTCTCTCCCCCCCCAATACATCCCAAAAACTCACCTACGTGGAAAACGGTGGCATTGTGGAAGGAATCACGTAATTTTTAATCGTCAGTCAGGGATTAATTGTAAACCGTACAAATGATTAAGGTAAGTGTTAATTTTCACATATAATTTTATATATGACAAGCCCATGGGGCCATTGGTAATCATTAATGTTGTTCCTAACTTAGTATTGTTAAATTAATTATAAAATACATTGTGCAGTACTGATACATTTATAAGTGTATTATATCAATGTAAATGTGCCTTTTATTTTTTATTATTCAGAATGTATTTTCTTTGTTTACTTTCAGTAAATTAATAATTCTTTTAAATAATTTTTTTGTTTTCGACTTTTCAATATGCTCGCGCCCCCGTTCAGGGTTATAACACCCACCTAGGGAGTCGCGCCCCACAGTTTGAGAAACGCTGTTCTAATCCCTATTCCTATCTAAATTTCAATTCTCATCTATCTAACTCAATGCTTCTCACACTTTCAATATTTGTGACTCAATTTTCAGTAATAATTTTCATTGCACCCACCCCCCCGATAGAATGACAATGTATTGAATGCAATAATAATGTACTTTGACGCTAACACTACAATACGACTTTAATTATAAACCGTACAAATTATCAAGATAAGTATTAAATTTTGTATATGACAAGCCCATGAGAGTCACAAGTAATTTCTAAACTTGTTTTTAATTTAGTATCGAGGAACTAATTAACAAATATTTTGTGCAGTACTGATACATTAATAAGTATATACATTTATAAGCATATTATATCAGTTTGAATGTGCATTTTATTTTTTATTTTGTAAAAATTTAAATTTTCAGTAAATTGATAATTACTTTAAATCTTTTATTTTTTCGACTTTTCGATATACTCGCGAAGCCCCACGTAGGTTTATCACGCCCTTCAAAGGGGGTCATTTGAGAAACGCTGATCCATCTATATTCGAAATAAACCCTACTTAAGAATATATGTATGCACAGGAATATCTTGATTGTAAGCTTCTCTCAATTCGGCCCCCGCTGTAATACTATTGGTATATAATTTGAGTTATAAATTTATATTATATATTTACTGAATCATTACTTTACGATTTGGAAAAGGATTGAGCCAAAAAATATTCTCGCCAAAAATCTTCCCACTAAAATGATATTACCAAAAGGAATCATGCTGGTTAGTCGAGGTCAAGCGAGAGGATTAATGCTTGCGTTCACTGAGAGAAAGAGGCTTGTGAATAACTCAATCCACAGCTTATGTGAATTATCGCGTGCCTTTCTGCTATTCTTGCCATTCAATTCGCACGTCACGTGATTTCTCTCTCAGCTCTATTCTTTTTAAAATTATATATAATTCCATAACTCGTTTACAATGAACAAAAATCAGCAGGCATTGTAAATATACGGACATGATTTAAGTCAGTACTTCTCAAACTTTCAAGTCAAACTGCTCTAAAGCCGCAACACTACTTTAATTAGAAACCGTACAAATTATCAAGATAAGCATTAAATTTTATATATAATTTTATGTATGACAATCCCATGGGATCACTCGTAATTATTGTTCTTAACTTAGCATTGTTAAATTAATTATTAAATGCATTGTGCAGTACTAATACATTTATAAATTTTTTATATGAGTACAAATGTGTATTTTATTTTTTATTATGTCAGGATGTATTTTGTTTTGCTTCCTTTCAGTAAATTAATATGTTTTTAAAAATAATCTTTTGTTTCGACTTTTCGATATGCTCGCACCCTTCACGTAGGTTTATTACGCCCCCAAGGGATGCGCTCCACAGTTTGAGAAACGCTGATTTAGTCTTTAACTGTTTGGATGATGTTATGGAATGTATTCACACGGGATAAATCTCTCGTCGAAACAGAAGAATGATCTTGTGAAAAAGAGAGGAAAACTGAAGAGTATGTGTGAACTTTATATTGAATTATCTGGAAGAATTATTCGATACCAGTGGAAAAGTATGGGAATTAATAAAAAATTATCCAAATAAAAAATAAATTATTTAACAACACGAAAATGAAAAAATTATCTGTGTTATCACACAATTTATAAAGAAAAAAGATTGATGCACAAATCTCTTTTATTGGTTTTTTAATTAAAAAAGATTTTTCTTTTTCATTTTGTAAACATTAAACAATAAAGTGTTCTCTTATAATTCTACTTTCCATCCTTTTATTATTTTACACTATATATATATATATATATATATATATATATATATATATATATATATATATATATATATATATATATATATAATTGTAGGTAAATATGTAAATATTTCTGTTTTAACAAAATTTTACAGGGATGAATTACTTATTTCCAATAGGAATCATATTTCCCTTTGTGTGAATTTATTAAATGCTGTACTTTCAAGGAAAGAATCAACAGTATTAAAAGAGGTATTATTGCACTTAATTTAAATATGCATCTATTAGGTTGTCAAGTATGAATTGGAGCAAAAATAATTAATAATTTCATAATTTCAGTTCTTACTCCTCATATGTTTTTCATACAAATATAATACTTCAATTGTAAAGAAAAAAAAACCAAAATTTTTTTTATGAGATAAAAAAAATTAACATTTTTCTTAAATTTTCTGGTGCAATTAATATTATATAAAAGTTGGTCATATATAAAAATGTATGGGTTGAAAAGATACAAAAATGCAATTATTTTTAAGAAAAATATGTAACTAATCTCTTAAAGTAGTATTTTAAATTTATTTAAGCTTATTATAATTATTAGGTTGTCAAGTAAGAAATGGAGCAAAAAATGCACACACACACATAATTGAATTCGATTTTTTTCAATAAATACTAAGATCTTAAGATGATTTGTTAATTTTTTTTTCAAACTGAAATATGCGTTGAAAAGAGGAAAAGATGTACCTTTCACACGAAAAACAAATTATGCCAAAATACGGCGTCTAAATGAGATTATGTGCAATTGGAATAAATAACATGAACGTTGCTCCATTTCATACTTCACAACCTAATAGTTGTTTTTTTTTTCGAAATCCTGTGAACAAGAGGATAAAAAATAAAAACTATTAATCAGCAGCGTGTATTCCAAGAAAAATATCTGCTTGTATTCAGTTCGTGATTCCATGATAATGGTTTACATGTATAAAAATTGGGAAGAAATAATTTTGCATAACCATAATCATTTCATCTTTATATGTTTTCATCATTTCACTACCATGTTTACTCTTATGCTTACATATTTGTGTTTTTAAAAAAATATATAAATTTTTTACTATTTATTTTTAAAAAAATAATGAAATTCTTAATCCTTAACAATTCACATATTTTTAAAGCATTTAAAAAAAAATAGAGATTATTACGTTTATGTTTATTTTTTTCTGTTAAGGATACAATAAAAAGCAGATTGCAATATTAGTAGGAAAAGAAGGAAAACCATTTTATTTTGAGAACCAAACAAAATATTCGTTGAATAGTTTACAATATTGATATATTACTTGAAACTGCATATTGTTATTTCACTTTATTTTATCAAATGCTTTTAGGAGCTATGTGATATTGATCGAATATTCTGGTTAGAAAAAAATTTTCTATTTTTTTCTATTTAGTTAGAAAAGAGACCTATATAATTAAAGCATATTTTATCTTACTCATTCTCATCCAGAATGTTACCGACAAAATTACAGAACATTTTGGTTAATTTTTTGGTACTGAAAAAGTTGTTTGATAATTTTCGAATAAAGTGTGGTAGGACTTTGGTTAAACTAACGCCATCTATCCGCAGTGAGATTAATGATTAAAATCATATGACTGAAATTTTCTCTCGTTGCATTTTGAGTTTAAGCTAACACTTTAAACTACAAGAGAAACTTAAGAAAATGTTAAAATTTTTTAAATGTTTAAAAGTTATTTGAATATTCAAAAATACAGCAACAACCAAAAAATTGTGAACGATATTTTTTTTTAAATACGGTTCATGTTAAAATTGTCTTAGAACTATAAACTACAAATTGCAAATATAAAGTTGAGATACATCAATTTTATATCCCGTGTATTATTGAAATACACCTAGACTAACATCGGATAAAAAATTTTGAGGAAAATTAGAAAAGGAAAAATAGTATTTTTTCCTGTAGAATTTAAGGAAATAATTCTTACCTGCGTTTTTACAATGAGAGAAGATATGCAAAAACTCTCATTTAATTAAGTAGAAAGCTACGGAAATATTGCCATCAATCTTTTATTTTAAAATCAGTAATCAAGAAATGTTGAAGATAGAGAGAGCCTAATAATATTCTTTTAAATAATTCTTGACATCCTTTTAAAGATGTACATTTTTCTAACATCCTTCGAAAGAATGGGGGAATTAAATCAGCGGAAAAAGTTATAAAATAACTTTAAAATATAATTCATGAAATTTCATTTAACTTCTTTTTATAAAAATTTTTAAACATGTAAAGTGATTAATTTTTTAAGAAAGCGAGAGAGAAACAGAAAATTGAACACCGACAAAGCAAAATAAATAAAAAAGAATTATAAATTTTTAGAAGAGAAACATTTCAGTAATTTCAATCAGTAAATCAGAATATATAACCTTTCTAGATAACATTTTACATTTCCAATCTAGGTAAAGATCCAATATAATGAAAGATATTAGAAAATATATCCATTTCCACTACACTGGATCTCTTTCTGTGTTGTGATATAAGGTATACCTCCTACCGCAATATTAATTAGTGCAGGTAGCACAGAATTGTGATGCTAAATATAAACACGAAAAAGGCTTTCATTTATAATAAACAACCACAACAAATCAATGAAAGTATGATATATGTCATACAGGAATATCTTGATATCAATATACCTTTTTTTAATACAGACAAATACAATTAAAAGATTAAAGTTATAACCAATAACATTTAAAACAAAAAGAGATGAATTTAAATTTAATATTATAAAAGTACCTCATTATATAGGAAAATAATATGCATGTTTCAATATTCAGAAATATTATTATTAGTTACATACAATGTAACAAATTTCTTTTTTCAAAAAATTCAGAAAAAATAAAAAATTATAAACATTTTATTAAATACTGTTTCATTCAAAAATACACAATTAATTTTATTAATAGATATTTCTATAAAGAAATTCTAAATACTTAGGATTAAAATCTTTAGAATATTAATAGTTTATTATTATTATAGATTTTATCATTTTTCCTAATTACTTACACTTAATACCTACATATTCAAAATGCAGTTAAATTACTTATTTATTTAGTTTCATTTTAACCATAGTAATATATATTTTTATAGACAAGTAAATATAGTATTTACCTTAATACACGTGTTATGTAACTATTTTAGTACTAATAATTTTATACATTTTACTAAGTGCTACAATTCAGCCAATAATGCTAGGTTTTGAATTTGCATTTGGGTCCAGAATCTGGCAATAACTTGTTTATTGTGCACAGATATAGCGCGGGCTGTGCATCTATAAATGCAATTTTAAATAAATGTTCTGGTAATGGATTTAGAAATTCTATCTATTACTTTCAACAGGACTTTGCTCAGTATTACAAACAGAATTTCGAGGAAGGTTGGCTAGCCTGTAAACTTGTTAACACCACTCTTATATTAATTATTTTTTACATAAAAGCTGTCCTAAGTCAGCAATCTTTATATAATACTGCAACATCCATAATTTTTTTAAAATCTTTTATATTTAAATTCTAATATCTGTATTAGATTCCGATATCTGTTTTTATATATTTTATTTTTCTTAAGTGTTCTAATGATCTCTGTCTCTGTATCAGAGAATAATAAACTATATATGTAGAGAGAGAGTGTGTGTGTGTTGAACTTGAATATTTAAATTCTTGGTTAGATGAATATTACGGTTTCTCTCCCTCCCTCTCTCTCTCTCTCTGTATATATAGATACACAGTCAGACCTCTCTATTTTGAGAATCTCTCTATTTTATAAACTTTTACCTGGAACCAAGTGCTTAAAGTATGTTGAAAATGAATTTCTGTTTAACGATTTTTCTGCATAGCGAACTTTTTTCGTCATTTAGCTACTTCGTTGAATAGAAGTCATACCGTATATATATATATATATATATATATATATATATATATATATATATATATATATATATATATATATATATATAACAGTTTAATCCCTTTAATACGTGGTAATCGGAATATATGACTGCTAAACACTAAGGTAAGTGAATCGCGAGTTACAGCAATATTAATATAAATTGAACGATATTATGTTTCAACTTTGATACGAATTTCCGGTGTGATTTCAGCTTATAATGAAAAAAGGGGGTAAAGCATACCTTTAGTTCAAAAATTGTAGTATTAGAGCAATGTTATTTTAAACTCATTTTTAATTTTATCGTTGTGAGAAAGATTGACAAAATTAAATTATATGATTATATATTAAATCAAGTAAATAATTTAATCAGTACTTTAAGAAACATTGAAGATTTTAAATATAATAAGAAACACTTTTCTTTAAAAACTAACAGAAGAAAAGTAAACTTTGTGATTTACCTAGCTAAATACAGCTGTGAGAGTCTCGTCACTTTTAAGCATTTTAAAACACAGGTAGTAAATTATATCGTTTTAAAAAGAAACTGTAAGTCCACAAATGATCAAATATGAATCAACGTCCTTTTGCCTAAGAAAAACTTAGTTGAACTCATTATGTTTCTCAATTCTCTGTCATGAAGAGGCTACACATTCATTGTATATATAGAGAGAAAGACTACGTGGCTGAAGATGAAACAAAAGAAAAAAAGTGTGGTTAGAAAATTATACAAATTCAATGGTATGCATATCTTGCCGAATAATATGCATGATGTAATATTCTCAGCTCTCCGGAACATGTTAATTAGAATATAAGGGAAGGAAGCTGCAGATTGAACGATATCGGACCTTTATTTTTATCACGGAAATTATGAGAATCCTTTTTTTTTTTTTGTCTCAGAGGACGCATGTGATAGTAGAGGATGCCAGGATTCCATCAAGGACACACTTCACAAGGACATGGGAACTAGACTGGGATAGACAGTTTGGTCCAAATAGATATCCACCAAGAAACGTCCAAAGTGCAGTGGCTGTGGCAAAAGTGATTCGGAAAAAAAATTGGGACAAGTTTGAGGGGGTCTAGAGTCAGCCAGAGTAACGTCAGCACATTTGGAGTGACGCATCCAACAGCAAGCCCCTTCTGACATTATTTTGCCGCATGTAAAAGACATCCTTGATGTTTCTATATTGTTCAGAAACACACTACCCGTCGATTAATTCCTATTCGCCTTCACTCGTGAACTTCAGAGTGCCATCGACCTTCCAGCACAAATGAAACTATTTGCAATGGCGCCAGGCAAGAGAAGTATAGATGATAGAATGGTAAAAGTGTGTTCTCAGACGAATCACATTTTTGTTTATCCATTAATCCAATGTTTCTCAAACTGAGGGCGCCCCCTTGGGCGGCGTGATAACTCTACAAGGGGGGCGCGAGCAAATTGAAAAGTCGAAAACAAAAGGTTATTTAAAAAATTATTAATTTACTGAAAGTAAACAAACAAAATACTTTCTGATATAATAAAATATAGAATACTCATCTACACTGATATAATACACTTATAAATGTATCAGTACTGTACAATATATATTTTATTATTAATTTAACAATACTAAGTTAAGAACAAGGTCGATAATTATCAGTGACCCCATGGGCTTGTATTAACACTTATCTTGATAATCTGTACAGTTTATATAATTAATTCCTTAACTGCCTGTTAAAAGTTACACAATTCGCTCCCCAATGTCATCGTTTACCACGTAGACGAGCGTATTTTGATGTTTTTTTGCGGAGGAGCAGAAAAGAAATAAATAAGCAGAAATCGTCTAAAATAAGTAAATCCTTTGCAAACACTGTCAAGATCCGTTTATTGCATTCTAAAGCCCTCGGAATAATTTTATGGATCGCACTGCACAGAAAATATCGTACTTCAGAAAGACGTATATATACGTCCAGAAAATTAATGTTTGGCTGAGCGAGACGTATATATACGTTGGTGGCCCATAACAGTTTAATGTCGTATATTGTAGCTTTAATGTCAAAGTATAGTATTATTGAATTCCACACATTGTTATTGTATGGAGGGGGGCGCGATGAAAATGATGATTGAATAGTGGGTCACGCACATTGAAAGTTTGAGAAGCACTGCATTAATCTTCTGCCTGAGTGAGGTACCGATATAGCGACAAGTAGAAATTGGCTGGATCTGTGGAATGCCCTACTGCATGAAGAAGTGGATATATTGCTTAAGGCATATTTGTATACAATAATAGGGTCACCTATGGTTCGTAATCGGGGCACTCAGATGACCCAATGATACGTGGATGATGCGATGTGATCAATGACAAACCGCTTCCTAAGGGTAGTGTCCAATGCCATTTAACAGCAGTATAACGCTCGACTGTACAATTCAAAAATTAGCCAACGTGCTCTTCGTGATGTACAGCTGCTTCCTTGGTCACTTTTCTCCTCTGATCTTTCAGGAATTCAAAAACGGATACAACAGGATTGAATACCGTCTGCTTTTTCTGTCATAATCACGTTCAGAAGATGAACTGTGGCAAATAGTTGACAGGGAACTGAAAGTTATCCCACCGGACTCCATTCATACTCTCGTTCACTCTGCACCTAGGCGTATTGATTCATCCGTGGTAGCCGACTGGTTTTGGTTGTAAACACATGGTTGTCTTTGCCGAGTTGTGGTGTCGAGTCTTAGTGATATCAAAAACCCACCATGTGTATAAAGGATTTGGGTTTATCAAATCTGAAGAATCTTAGTCCTAACATTGATGTGATGTGGAAGCTTAAAAATTGGGAAACCAGCTAAGGTACTGCATCCTCATTTCATCAAGAGTGCAAATTATGAGGTTTGTTACCAATAGCCCTCTCGAGTTGTTTTCAAGTACAACATTAATAAAAAATAAAATAAAATTATCTATCCCCGTCCGTGGTTTACCTACAACCTACTGAATTGACGTGGTTCCCTCTCTGTATCACGAATATCATTTGAAAATAAACATCTCTTATAAGTAGAGGTATTTACCAAAGTATTTAGCCTGTAGGGCTTCAGATTCCATTCATTACATTTTACAGCAATTATTGCTCCAATACCTAGTGTTAAATTAAATCCTCAGGTAATAAAATTGTAACTCTTAAATCTTAATTTTTTTTATTTTTTAAATTTAGAAAGATTTACATTAATCTTTAATTTTAGGAACTTGATAAAAAACTGGAAATAAAACACTGAAAATTTATCGGGGTGGTGGGTGGGGTGAACGTAGTCAATCTGGATGAGGCAAAAATGCCTGAGAACTGAAAGAGTTAAGTGTAGAAAAATACTTTTGCTTTTAAAAAAGATTCTGATTGGATGTCAAAAAAGGTACAATAAAATACTTTTGAAACTGTTTTTGGCCTACTGTATAGGCCACTTTGAAAGCTCTGAAAGAGAAGGGTGTGGCAGTGCTTACACACAATCGAGAGAGTAAAACAAAGGGATTGAAGGCATGCAGCCTACTGTTAGTTTCCCAAAGGGGTATGTAATCCCGAGTATTTTAACTAACACACAACTGTAATAAAATTTAGAATTTATGTAAAGATATTATTATTAGAGGAATGCTATCATGTCTAAATTAAATAGAAGATAAGATGAATGAAGATTCAATATTCGAGAACAAAGGATCCAACTTATCAAAGTGACATCCAAAAGTGTAATCGTGTGCCTTGGGTTTAAACCCCTTAACTGGTCAATTTTTTTTACCTAAAATGCTTCAAGAACAGACACATTCTTATATTCCATATAACTAAACACCGTACTTAAAAGAATTAAAAAATGGAAGAATTGTATGTTAATTTTAAACACACAGTTCTTACACAATTTTTTATTTAACAATCGTGCGACACAAAAAACAGTTAATGTTTGCTTTGTAAGTATACTCTGCATACCATGGAGAATTCAAATATTTTTTTAAAAAATTTCAAGTTCGTATGTTTTCAAACAGTTGAAAGGATTTCTGTTTGTATACATGTTCGTGCAATTTGAAACAAGATGTCACAAAAAGTTTTACTTTGCAATCAGGACCGAAATTTCTCGCCTCCTTTTAGATTGTCTGTCTATTTTCATTTCTTGGCCAACAACAAACTGCATGTTCCTTTATTTAAATGATGTTTTCAATAATTCGGTCAATGAGATCAAGTCTAAGTTCTAGCAATGTATTTCCCTCTCCTTTTTTTACAGTAGATGACATTTAAGTTCCACGCTACAACGTACAAAAAAATCTTTTTTGTAATATTTCTTTCTCTTATTTGATAATCTCAAAGTTTATCAAAAAACGCTTAGATCATTGGAAGAATCATCTGAAGAATAATCCAGATAATCAGCAGACAATTTTTAACTTGTATCCGAATTTAATTCATTTTTTTCACAAGAAAGTGTTTTTGTTATTTGTTTTATCCATAATTTCCAAAAAAACTGTGCCGGTCTTAATTGCATACTGTAGAACACAAATTTAAATCCTCCTTCGGGGTGCAGCTGGCTTGAGAGACCAGCAAAAGCATTTTGTATCAAGTTAGCAATTTTGGTTGTTTTAATTTAAACTTCTTTTTGTTCAATAAGCTTGTTCTTTTTCGTACAATTTGGTGCATTTGCTTTACTTTACCTGTGTTTTGAATTAAAACTGATTAGGGGGAGGAAGGAGGTCAAAATATGTGTGTGTCGTCGGCCTATCAGGCTGGGAGCGCCTTAGTATGTTTCGTTCAGAGGTGTGCTCAACGAAGAATTAAGGATTTAATTTCCTGCCCTCAACACAAAAAAATGCCGAATGAAAAGCATTTCAGTGTCATAGACAGACTGCATTACTTTTTCGAAACACCAAAACTAAATAATATCACTATTAGAATTAATAATACTCGTAAATCAAAGAAGGAAAGAAGAAAATATCAGTGCCCGTACAGCGTGTGTGCAAACTTGTCGCGGCCAACTATTGGTGACCCATGCGGTGTACGGGCTAACAAGTTAAGAGGCTAAGAGAGTAAGTGAATCTTGATATTTTCTTAAGATATGAGAAAAATATCTGCTAAAAATATAGTTGTGTTTTATGTAAACTGAGAAACAAAAATTGTGTTAATATAAATATAATTGTGTGCGAAGATTTTTTGAACAAAAAAAATTCTTTTTTAAAGGGATACGGAACGAATCAGTTGACAAAATCGGTCAAAATATCAAATAAAATTCTTTAGCCTAAATTATTCTTTATACATTTCTTATAATATCACACAAAATTTGAGAAAGCTCTAAGAAAAAAAAACTGAGTTATGATAACTTTTATGTTCGTTTTGTTCACATCCCAGTAGCAAGTAAAAATTTGGAACTGATTTATCTCAGAAAGAAAAAAAATCACTAGTATTTCTTAATTTCAAATGCTAAGATTGTTTTCTATTGCAGAAAATGCTTTGATATTTTTCTAACTATTGCTACGAATACATGTAACAAAAGTTGGTGCATTTTTTAATCAAAACAATGCTTATTTTCAAAAAAAATTGTTAAATTTAGAATTTTTACATTTTTCAAGAAATTTTCAATGAGAATTCATAAAAAGAGGTATTTTAGGAATATCAATCAGGTTATCCTGAAATCCATACCAACTTTTACTATACATAGTTTTATTGTACTTGTAATCAAGTTTCATGTATGTACGTCAGTTATTGTGGGAGGCGTAGCATTCTAAACTCACTTCATAAACTTTTAAATTTTTCTTTAAGAAATTAAATGGTTAGCTTTTTTGTGACATTTTGAGTACAAAAATTGTTTTATGATACACATACACACAGGGGACAACCAAAAAATTTGTGAAAACAATTAAATCAAAGATTTTGTAAAAAGTCTTGCCATGTTCCTTCTTAATATAAGAAAAAGTAGACTTGGACAACTTGCTCCCAAAAAGAATGAAAGCGTTCCAACGATACTAAAATAATAAATTTGAGAAAAAAATATTTCATAACAATATCGAAAAATTATGAAGAAAATTTTGTATATGGTTATTGTGTATGATTACATTCAGGAACCCTTAGTTAAGGAAAAATCAGAAAAAGTTAAGGTCAAATTTCAATTAGAAAAATTGGATGGAGGTGTTTATAACATACACACAAGGGTCGGGTGTGTTGATGACAATTTTATCTATTTTAAACTATTGTTTATATTTTTAAGGATTTTAATGATTAAATAATATTTCTTTTAGTAAGAAAACATATGATATACCTTTGCTTAGGGAGTGTAATCCATGCCTCTGAAGCATATGCCATAGTATAAAAAAATTAAAGTAGTAGTTAAAAAAGTAGTTTACAAATATAATAAACTACTTTTTTAATTTTCTATTCATATTCTTGGTTAAGCTCTCAGTTTAAAAATATAAGATCTTTGAAGGAAATTATTCTTTTAAGAAGGATCTCTTTTTGTAAAATTTTAAGAACCCTTGTGCTCTAGATGACAATAATACAAATTACAAAAGCTAATTTTGAATACATTTTCTTTAGTAATTCTATATTATAAAGTATTCTAGTAAAGATTCTAATACCCAAATGTTTATTCTAATCATGTACTTACCAGCCTAAGTAGAGAATATGAGTTAATCGAATATATTACTCTGAAGTGAAACAAGAGTCTTGGGGTATTAAGAGCAGTCAGTAGGTTAATGACCTTTTGAAAATCGATTTTGAGTTTTTGATATTTCTAAAATCTCCAAATCGGTACCTTTCCAATGATATAACTTACAAGCCATTATATGAATTAGAAGTACTTTAAAACGATTTTTTAAAAATAATCGACTTATGAACCGCGCCTATTTGACAGATAGAAATGTAAACATTGTCTTTTTAAATCTGGGGCAAAGTTGCAAAGCCTCAATTTATTTTTATTCATACGCATTAGATACCTGTATAGTAACTGCAAATTTAACTGTGTTAGATATGCAAAAAAATTTGGAGCTAAATTTGGAAGCGTGGTTTTAATTTGAATGTTATATTTAATATTTAGTGATTTTACCTAAATTTAAGTCTGTTAAGTCTTTAAATTTAGTTTTAATTAGTTATTATTACTGATTATTTAAACTCACTAAGGCTTAGTAAAGAGTTAAAAATATTTAAAAAATACTTGAAGTTGCAATTACGTGCTGATTTAAGAAAAAAATTGGATTAAAAATCCTACAAAGGAAAGATTTTTTTTATAAAAACTTCTGTTTTCTAAAACTTATATTTTTAAAATTGTGTAAATTTACTGTATGCATGTTTAAAATTTATATTTTTAAAATTGTGTAAATTTATTGTGTGTATGCTTCTTAAATGTAATTCTGTATACTGAAGTGACATTTTTAAAATATTATTAAAACATTTAAATATAAAGCAGTTATCATAACAAAAAAATGACAATTTTTAATAAATTCATAATAATAATTGTTCGGTGAACTTAAAGTTTGTCTTTGAAAAAAAAAAAATTATTATATTTAAAAAAATTCACTTCAGTATAAATATAATGTCTAATTAATACAAATAAAAACTTGAGTCTTAATGTTAACTGGTTTCTGAGAAAAAGGTATGAGATGATACATTAAATGTGATGTTTGTTGTCTTTGCGAGAAGCTTGCTACATATACATAAAAATACATAAATTTCATGTTTAAGAACATAAAAACAGTTTTATTTTGTCTGTTTTAGAAATCATTTGTCCAGTTTAGAGTAACTTTTGAAGTTTAAACCTTAGAAACTGTCTGCAACAACAAGACCTAATGTTAATGTTACGAAAACCTAACAAAAACTTACGAAAAGTATAATCATGTATTTTTAAATACCATTTCAAATTCACACCAAAACCATATTGATACATTTTCACATTATATTTATGATACTTTCTGTTCAAATTTTATATCTGTAATGCATGAAAGCTACAAATTCTTTAAAAATTGATACAGAATTTCAGAAAATTTTGATGTTTTCTCCTTAAAAAAACTGAAAAATGCTGTTCTGGGCAATTTAAGACTTTTTTGTTTACTGTATTTTATGCAAAATAAATTGCAAAGATGCTAATGTTCAATAAAATGGGACAAATACATGTTGTAATTCATTATTTTTGTGATTAAGGGACACTTTATATATGGAAAATTCAATTTTCTCAAAAATGATGTTCTTAAAACTGTATTCGCGTTTTTCTCAGAATATAATGCATGAATGCAATGAAATGTTTTCCCTCGTGTTACTGATAAGTAATTATACAAATTCATGTGAGTTTTTTTGGGCATTTTTCCAAAATATTTGACTGGAGTCCATATATCGTGACAAAAAATGTGTCAACTTTTTAAAAAATTCATGGTGATATTTTTATGTTACATGTTTTTGAGAAAACTAAACAATATATTTTAAATATTTCACTTAATTGCAAATATTAGTGTTTAATTATTGTTCAGACATGTTTTTAAGCTTTAATATTCAAAAGTTTTTCAATAATAGGTATCTATTTACAACTCAGATGTGTAATGCTTTTTGTCGTTGCGATAAGCTTGTTACATGCATAAAAATACATAAATTTCATATTTAAAAAACATAAAAACAGTTTTATTTTTGACTTTTTCAGAAATCTTTTGTACAGTTTAGAGGAAATTTTGAATTTTGAAACTTTAAGAAATTGTGTTTGCATGGGAACATACAAATCCATAATTAAATTTTTCGCAGCGTCGTAAAATCACATATTCCCAAATCATGGCTTTTACATATTGACACATGTTTACATTATATTTATGATGTTATAAGGTCAAATTTGATATTTGTAATGCATCGAAGTTAAAAATTCTTCACAGATTGTTACATAATTTGTGAAAATTGATGCAAAATGCTAAAAAAAATCTCGTTGAACAAAAATTGAAAATAAAATATATGTATTTTCTGAACATTTTAAAACTTTTTTTGTTTCGTATTTTATGCTTAAAAATTAAGAAGATGCTAATGTTTAATAAAATAGGACAAATATATGTTGTAATTCATTATTATTGTGATGAAGTGCCTTTTTACACTAAAAATGCAATTTTCTCAAAATGATTGTTTTCAAACTATTTTTCACAGAAAATACTGAATGAAAATACTTGCAATTTTACTGCAGATAAATAATATGTAACTATATATAATGGAGCTACTTTTTTGGAGATTTTCCCAAAATATTTTGCTGAAAAGCAGTTATGGTAAAAAAATGACAATTTTCACAAATTTCAAAGAGATACTTTTACAATGAATTTTTTTGCAAAAGTAAACAATATATTTGAAACATTTTACCATTATTTAAATAAAAAAGCCTACTTAATATACAGACAAAATTTGAAGTTTTTATATTTAACAGTTTCTGAGAAACAGGTTGCTAAAATGGCTCAATTTAACATTGTCGGTATAGGGGGTACCGACTAGTCTTAAGATTCAAATATACAGATGGCAATAGTAACAAATACAAAATGTATAAATGGGCACTGGTTGACAGGGCTTTCACTTTTGTGTACAGTCCTTATTTCATTATCTCTAGTAATTACTTTTATTATTGCTTCTAAATTTTGCTGAATTAATCTTTTAAAAAAAATTTGTAACTTGTCTCTCTTGTATCCCATTATGGACTTCGTTCCTCCCATTTAACTTTGAAGATTTTTGAACACCTCAGCAGCCAATATCATAGCCATTATCCTCCTCATCCAATAACCAACTGGAAAGCTGTTTATCAGCTCTCTCCAACTCTGACACCTAAATATCGAACTTTAGCCAATTATATTCTACTTATATGGCCATACCCACTGTCCCCTTGCCACTCGACTAATCACCAGGCATTTACTCGTATGATATTGTCTACATTTTCACCGTTCATTATCAAAGCTATCCAGATACATGACTGAGAGCTGCTATCGATACATATGCTGACAGACAAAACTCATGCTAACACAAGGGCTTTCATTTGTACGCAAGTGATTCATGCGAAAAGGTTTCTGACGTGATTATGGTCACACGACGGGAATTATCAAACTTTAAACATAGAATAGAAGTTGAAGCAAGTCGCAATGGTACATTCCATTGTGGAAATTATTAGGGAATTTAACATTTCGAAATTCACATTATCAAGAGTGTGTAGAAAACACCTGATTTCAGATATAGCCTCTCACCGCGGACCAAGCAGTGGTCGACCACTTGCACTTAATGATCGAGGTCAGCAAAGTTTGTGTAGAATTTTAAGTGTTAACAGACATACAACGCGTTTGAGTGAGAGTTGTATTAACGTCCCACAATAAAGTCACGCGAGGGCTTTTGGCGACGGATTTCGTAATTTTGCGCTATGATCAAGTGACGAGAATGACACCTCAGCTGGCACCTTCCGATCCAAACTAACACACCATTTCAACAGGAGGACTTTGAACTTGACATATTTAACGAATATTAGCTCCCTCTGCATGGCGTATTCTCCGTGTCCCCAGGACTCAACACCATGGCACACCGACCACTAGGCTACCGCGGCCACGCAACACTGCTTGAAATATCACAAGAAGCAATGTAAGATGCACAACAGACGTGTCTGTTAGGACAGTGAGGCGAAATTCGGCTTTAATGGGCCATGGAAGAAGACCAACGAGAATGCCTTTACTAACAGCTCGACATCTCCTACAGTGCTTCTCCTTGGCTCGTAACCATGTCGGTTGGACCTTAGAAAAAAGTAGACTGGAAAAAGGTAGCTTTTTTAAATGTGTCACAATTTTGGTTAGTAAGAACTGGTAGTAGGTCTAAGTGTGCTTCACAGACCCCACGAAGCTAGCTGTCAAGAAGTGGTGTGGGCTGTTTTTACATGGAATGGGATGGGTTCTCTGGTCCAACTGAGCCGATTATTGACTGAAAATGTTTATGCTTAGCCACTTAGTGGCTATTTGCAGCCATTCAGGGATTTCATGTATCCAAACAATGATGGAACTTTTATGAATGACAATGTCACCGAGCCACAAATGTTAGAGATTGGTTTGAAGAACATTCTGAAAAATTCCAGCGAATGATTTGGCATCTTAGATCGCTTGATATGAATCCCATCAGATATTTAAGGGATATAATATTGAGAGGTTAGTTCATCAATAAAATCCTTCACTGCAACACTTTCATTATTATGGATGGCTATAGAGGCATGTGATGCCTCAATATTCTTTTCCAACGACTTGTTAGTACGTAGAAAAAGCCGATTCTGCTGTAAAGGCGGTGCAGGCGGTTGTAGGCGGTTGTAGGCGGTTGCAGGCGGTTGTAGGCGTTGTAGGTGTTGTAGGCGGTTGTAGGCGGTTGCAGGCGGTTGCAGGCGGTTGTAGGCGGTTGCAGGCGGTTGTAGGCGTTGTAGGCGGTTGTAGGCGGTTGTAGGCGGTTGCAGGCGGTTGCAGGCAGTTGTAGGCGGTTGTAGGCGTTGTAGGCGGTTGTAGGCGGTTGTAGGCGGTCGACGGCAGTGCAGAGTTGAGTTGTTTCGTTCCTACTGACGAGTTGAGTTGTTTCGTTCCTACTGGCGAGTTGAGTTGTTTCGTTCCTGCTGCCGAGTTGAGTTGTTCGTTCCTGCTGCTGAGTTGAGTTGTTTTTTCTCCTGTTGAGTTGTTTCGTTCGTGTTGCCGAGTTGAGTTGTTTTCTCCTGTTGAGTTGAGTTGTTTCGTTCCTACTGACGAGTTGAGTTGTTTTTCTCCTGCATTGGCTTTGATTTTCGAGCTGAGGGGGCGAGTTGAATTGTTTTTTTCTACAGCTAAGTTGAGTTGTTTTTAAAAAAATGTGCACAAAAAAATAGAAGTATGGGAATGTTAAACGGGCTCATGCCGCCACCTATTGATTAAAATATACACTAATTATAGATTTTAAAATGATGGAAGTAAATAACGCTCAAATAAAAATAAATAAATCCAGATTCAAACTCACGGCCTCAGATCAAAATGTCTCCACAGGACAATAGTTTATCAGTTACGCTAACCATTATCCTATGAAGGCATACAGACCTGAAGAAAACTTATGTTTATAATTTCATGAATTTAATTTTGCAGGCGAAGCAGACGGCGACATGTTTTAAAATCATTTTCTTGATTAAAATGAAATAAAAAAAATATTTAATTTATATTATTTTAATAATGTGTAAATTTTAATTCAGTATAATGATTACATACACACACAGTAAAGATACAAAGTAAATTGATTATTCAGAAAAATGTGCCGTAGTATACTCGTCATCACCGTGAACGGGTTACGATTTAACTTGTTTTAGCTTGTCTGATCTTGATTCTACAAGACGGCTTTTCCAGGAGAAGTAGATGGCGACGTGTTTTAAAATCATTTCTTAATTAAAATGAAATAAAAAAATATTTAATTTATATTATTTTAATAATGTGTAAATTTTAATTCAGTATAATGATTACATACACACATAGTAAAGATACAAAGTAAATTGATTATTCAGAAAAATGTGCCGTAGTATACTCGTCATCACCGTGAACGGGTTACGATTTAACTTGTTTTAGCTTGTCTGATCTTGATTCTACAAGACGGCTTTTCCAGGCGAAGTAGATGGCGACGTGTTTTAAAATCATTTTCTTAATTAAAATGAAATAAAAAAATATTTAATTTATATTATTTTAATAATGTGTAAATTTTAATTCAGTATAATGATTACATACACACACAGTAAAGATACAAAGTAAATTGATTATTCAGAAAAATGTGCCGTAGTATACTCGTCATCACCGTGAACGGGTTACGATTTAACTTGTTTTAGCTTGTATGATCTTGATTCTACAAGACGGCGACTGAATTCTACGTCAAAAATTATCTCAATGCTTAGAGCGGAGGAATACATTGCTTTCAACCACTCAGCGAACGCCGCTCAAGTGTAATTCGGTTGATATGCGTTAGACACTTATCACATTTTAGTTCACAATTCATTTCGTTTGTTAGTATTGCGGTGGGCTGTATTCAACAAGAAAAAAATTTGGTGATGTCTGAAACACATAGTGAAAAACGAAAGTTTGAAAAAGCCGGGGAATCTTCTGTAAATAAGAAAGCCAGAAGAGAAGTTTCAAAAGTAAGTAACAAAAATTAAATAAATTTAATATGTAATTTTTATAATGTTTTTTTACATTTCTGATCTTTATTAATTTTGATATATTATTTTCAGAAGTATGGAAAATTTACCGAGGATTGCATACCAGATGGAGTATTTCCAATTGGAGATGATGTTTTTGTCTTTGCAAGCACCTATTATGATTCCGTATCAGTACACATAAGACGTTTCAAGAAATATGGCAAAACATACTACCCAACTCCCGAGGGAATAACATTAGACCCACGGTTGATCGAATATATCATGCGTAAAAAGAAAGTGCCGGAATCACTGGAGGAATTACCAAGTGGACTTTTCCCTCCTGAACGACACATTCAAATAACTAGTGAGAACTTCATTGATTTTACTTTCAAGCGCATTAAATACAGTCCGGATAAAGAGCCCACTTTTAAAGAAATAACCATATCCCGAGAGCAGTGGGCTGAAATGATTAAAAATATGGTGCTATTGAAAATGCTGCTATAGACAATATGTTTCAGTGTATGGACTTTTTAACTGCATATAAAATCTTCTGCGAAGGCCCCATAGAAAATACATTACCTTCTTCTTTGATGTTAGTCTGGGTCAACAATACTTGACGCAAATTTTGAAAAATCTATTTGTAGCCTCCTGAACGAAAAAGGATTGAAACAGCCTCAGACTTTCGCTGAGGAGTTATGGGGAAATCGCGAAGAAACATTTAATTCATATGTTTCATCACTTGAAGCTAATGAGATAGCTGATTGTTTTTATCATAATCTTTTTGAAAATGAACACTTTTATTGTTAAAACCTGTACATTATGTAACTCAAGAATTTTTAAAAATCTTCGCTTGGATATTATTTTAAGAGAAGTAAGAGACTTGTTATGTCCACCTGATTGTTTTGAATACTATGAGGATTTTGTTTAAAGATTTTTATTAGATTCACACAATATTTTGTTTTTATAAATTTGAATAAAATTCTTTTTTATATGCTGAATTTGAGTTCTTATTATTTTTATTGTTTGTTAGTTTAATTTATGTTGAAATCGTTTCACATCTTAAAAATAAATAAGAGTATTTTTAAAAGAAATTATCAAAGTATGTACAAGTGATATTTTAAATGTATTTCATATGAAAGTGAGAAAATTTATGCTCATGTTTTTATACATAAACTTTTTGCCTTTCCCCAAAAAGTATATAATAATATAACTATTCATTGTAATAGTCATTCAATCAAGTTCTTTTCATCGGTAACAATGCATCAAGATTTAGCAGCGTTTTACGAAAATCCTGAAGTTCCAAATAGCTTCGGGGGTGTGGAAGCATTACATCGTTCTGTAAAAGGGAAATATAGTAAAAAAGATGTGAAACATTGGTTATCGCAGAAAGATGCTTACACTCTTCATAAACCTGTTCGACATAAGTTTCAGCGGAATCGAGTGTTTGTAAGTGATATTGATCGTCAGTTTCAAGCGGATTTAGTCGATATGCAATCTTTAGCAGAATTTAATAAAGGGTATAAGTATTTGTTAACTTGCATTGATTTATTTTCAAAATTTGCTTGGGCAGTTCCTCTGAAAGATAAATTTGGAAAAAGTGTAAAGTCTGGGCTAGAAATTATTTTTAAAGAAAGGAAGCCTAAAGTGTTGCAAACAGATGCCGGTAAGGAGTTTTTAAATAAAATAGTTCAAAATTATTTAAAAAATCTGAATGTAAATTTTTTTTTTTACAAATAACGAAACAAAAGCTAGCATTGTTGAAAGGTTTAATCGGACATTAAAAACAAAAATGTGGAAATATTTCACTGAATTTAACACTAAAAATTACATCGACGTCATTGATAAATTAATACACAGTTATAATCACTCGTATCACCGTTCAATTAAAATGGAACCTGTTTCTGTAAGTAGACATAACCGAAAGCAGGTATTAAAAAATTTTTACGGTGGTCTAAGAAATGAGAAACCTAAAGCCCCTAGATTTAAAATTGGTGATGTTGTACGCATTAATAAACAAAAACTTCACTTTGAAAAAGGATACGAACAAAACTGGAGAAGAGAACTTTTCATAGTTTTTGAAATCGTGCAAAGAATTCCGATTGTTTATAGATTAAAAGATTTACAAGGTGAAGAGATTAAAGGTACTTATTACGAAGCAGAATTACAAAAAGTTGTCGACTCTGGTTTCTACCCTGTAGAGAATGTTATCAAACAAAGAAAAAGAGGAAGAATCACTGAATATTTTGTTAAATTTTTAGGCTATCCTGAAAAATTTAATGAATGGGTGACTGATATTCAAAAAGTATAAATAGTTAAACTTTTTTATTGCTAACTCATTTTCAAAATGTCTTTCTACGTAACATTACCTTCTGATAGTTCTATGCATTTCTTTCCAGAAAACAAAATATCTCATTTCAAAAACTCAATTACCCTCTCCTGTTTGTTTAAATGGTGAATGGGAAGTGGGATTGTCTGAAATAATCTACCCTCATTCTTGGCTTAACGTAAATGAAACTAACAATTATTTTCTATACAAAGCTGGTGACGGCAATATCTCTTCAACTGTTAAGCGAACAATTGATGTGGGTTGTTATGAAACAATGTTAGATATTATATCAGCCGTACAACTTGCTTTTACCCAAAAATCCTAATCGGTTCACAATAATTTACAATAAAGCAACAAAACGGGTGAAAATTAATGCAGTTCAAGGTAGCAGCCTTCACTTAGAGAATTTAGGCGAATTGTTAGGATTCAAACGCAATGCAATTATAATAGGTAACATGAAAAGCGAATTCGTTGCTGATGCATGGTCTAATTTTTCAGTTTTTTACGTTTACTCCGATCTAATTTCACCCCAAATTGTGGGGATACACAGGCTCCTTTATTGCGAATCGTTCGCACTAAAGGTAAAGACGGGAAACGATTAGTCAATACTATGATAGACCTCAATACTTACCTTTGGTGAGACACTCGTTTCAAACTATTCATTCTGAACTGAGACTCAATTCTGGTCATTTTGTTCCCTTTGAAAGAGGTAAAGTGATCATAGTGCTTCATTTTCGCATGAGGCAAATACTATAAATAAAGCAATGCATTTCTCATACCCTCATTTGGAGATAAAAGACCAAGATGAGTGTACCATTCGTTTGCTGTACTAAAAAGATTTGAAGGCCATTATGCAGGTCAAATAGGTTCGGGTTTGACTCATTACAAGGGCATTAATTTTCAAAAGGGTTATGGAATCGGAGGAATATTTCGTCGATTGTTTAGAGCAGCTTTACCTTTTTTAGTAAAAGGAGGTAAAACTATTGGAAAAGAAGTATTAATGACAGGGAGTCGTGTTGCCTCTGATGTATTGTCAGGAGAAAATTTTAAAGAAGCTGTAAAAACAAGAAGCAAAGAAAGTGGAAAAAAATTAGCTCAGAAAGCTATTGATAGAGTTCAGTCTATGGTAGGAAAAGGACAGTATAAAAGAAAGCGTAAGAAACAGAAAAAATTCATTTCATCCAAAGCACGTAAAGTGAGTGTACGTGACATTTTCGACTCGTAAAAATGGCATTTATTCTTAAAGATTCTCCTGAATGTGTTAAATCTGAATTGGAACTTTTCAACTTACCAGGAACTCAAACAGTTATTCAAGATGGGCAGTGGAAACAATTTCATCCTCTTTCTAACGTTTTCGATAATGCACCTGTAGAATTTCACATTTCCGGAAGTGCAGAAGATTACATAGATCTCAGTCAAACACAATTATACGTAAAAGCGAAAATAGTAAAAGTGGACAATACGCCTATTACTAAAGATGATACTATAGGACCTGTGAATTTATTTCTATATATATACATTCACTATTTTCTCAAGTAAATGTATCCTTAAATGATCGCGTGGTTTCCAATTCCAGTAATACATATCCCTATCGATCTTATATTGAAACTCTCTTAAACCATGGATATGACAGCAAAACTTCCCAGTTAACGGCTGAACTATTTTACAAGGATTCTGATGATGGTCTCAAGGAAAGAACCAAATTTTTTAAAGAAAGTGCCACTGTAGACATGATTGGTTGTATACATTCGGATTTATTTCATCAAGATCGTCTTTTACTCAATTTAGTGGATTTGAAAATAAAATTAATACGAAGCAAGCCCGAATTTTGTTTACAAGGATCTGAGGGATTTAAAGTTGTTTTGGATCATGTTTCTTTATTCATACGAAAAGTTCGTGTGAATCCTGGAGTTATTCTTGGTCATGCGAAAGCACTGGAAAAAACAAGCGCAAAATACCCCATTAACCGAGTTCTGTGCAAGGTGTATTCGATTCCTAAAGGAAGCATGTCTTTTATTCAAGATAACATATTTTCAGGCCAAATGCCAAAAAACTTTTTGTAGGATGTGTAGATAATGAAGCTTTTCACGGAGCATTTTCAAAATCTCCTTATGAGTTTAAACATTTTAATTTAGATTTTATTGGAGTGTATGTGGATGGACAACCAGTGCCTCACAATCCATTAGAACTCGATTTTTCTAAATATCAATACATACGGGCCTATCAAACTCTATTTGTTGGGACAGATCGAATGGGTCAAGACAGAGGTATATTTATTTCTAGAAAAGAATATAAAGATTCAAATACATTGTTTGGATTTAACCTCTCACCGGATTTATGTTCTTCAGGAGAACATTTAAGTCTGATAAAACATAGCAATTTGCGATTAGAATTAAAATTCAGCAAATCTTTAGAACAAACCGTATGTGTTATCGTTTTTGCCGAGTTTGAAAATTTAATCGAAATAAACAAATCGAGAAATATCTTGTATGATTTCGGAAATTAAAGAATGGATGGAATGCAAATGTATACAGTTTTATCTCAAGAGAAGACAACGTCCCCCTATTTTCAAGGTGTTTATTCTAGAGATACGCTCCCTCCTCTGGAAGAAAACATGTGTGCTATTGTGAATTCTGATGACTCATCACAACCTGGAACACACTGGTTAGCATTATTTGTAAATGATAAAAGAGAATTAGAATTTTATGACTCGTTTGGACAACCTCCTGTATTCTATAATATTAGTACTACTACCTATTTAGATGTATTATGGAATTCTAAAGTGTTTCAATCACCAACATCTAATGTTTGTGGGCAATACTGTATTTACTTTTTATTCAAACGCAGCCAAGGCTATTCTATGCGTTATATTTTGAATCAATTGTATATAAATGATTTTCAAATGTATCAATTTGTAAAGAAACGATATGGTGTAAGATTTGTATTTAGAAAATAAAAAAATGGAATGAAACTAAATATGTGTGTGTCTTTTATTTTCTTTAATTTTTTTTCTATTTTCTATTTATTTTCTTATGATAATTTTTTTCTTCTAAAAAAAAATTAATATTTTTCTATGTTAAATTTCTTTTTCTCTCAAAAAAATTTTTTTTTTCTATGATAAATTTTTCACCCAAAAAGATTAATATAATTTTATTTAATTATATATTTGAAACTTTTAAATTTTATCAAATAAGTATATTTTCTTCAGCAAAAGAAAACTGTTCAAATCATAAAGAGACAACTGAGACAATTTTTTTTTAATCAAATGAGTATCATTTATTTCAAAGTTTCAACCATGCATTTCTGCGAGCATACATTATTGGTTTCTTAATAATTTTGTTATTCTGATACAATTTTTTATTTACATCTAGATTTTTCGGTAAATTTACATCATTCAAAGCTCTTAAAAATACATATCTTCCTTCAGGTGCCGATTTTCGATTCCGTAGAAAATCATTCACGAGGAATGCAATATTGCTTCCTGGAATAACAGTGTTTTTGTAAATAATTTCACCATCAGAATTCCAACTGAAAGATTCTTGAAGCTTTAAAAACTGGAAAATATTTTTTTGCTTTTTCTTCATACCTAGCTGGAACAATTCTAAAAATTTCCTCCTCAAACACTTCTTTTTCCGTCTTTACTACTGACTCTTTTAGATTTTCTTTTAATGATTCCGTTTCTTGATTTTCTGATAGAGATGCTGCATTTGGAACTGGTTCAGACTCTCTTCGATTTTCGTTAGAAAAGTGCGTATATTTTTGTAAAACTTGTAAATAGAGAATTGTTTTTCTTCTTCCGTTAAATCCTTATTATGGAGAATGTTTTTCATGCGTTGATCAAGTTCCGATAAGTGTTCCGTTACTTGAACTCTTTCTTCGGGTACCAGTACAAATTTTTTGCTAAATTCCATTTTGAATTAAAGAACTGATGACTGAAATAGCTGCAGGCAATAAAATATTTAAGAATCCTTCTCCTTTTTGAATTAAAATTTTCTTTTTCTCGTAAAGAGGTGTTTTTTTTGTTAGAAAGTTTTCTTAAGCTTTCTTTATAGGGAGATAAACGATTTTTTTTTAATTTTAGTCAATGATATGTTACCACATAAAACATTCAGCACACACTCGCACAAAGTTTTTATTTCTTTCTTTGAACACTTTTTCAAAATAGATTTTGGGTGTTTTGTTTTAGAAATTAGTTTTAAGAGCTCTAAAGTTTGTTCAGAACACACCGGCATCTTGTGAACTATTGAATATTCATTGAACAATTTGAATCTATTTATACGCTTCAAAGTAATGGGTCATCGAGGTTGATATACATAAAAAACATCTCCAGGAAACATACCTGTGCGCACACGCAAGGATTCATCAGTTTCAGGTTTTAAATCAATAAGTAAGTATCCGTACGGTTTTGATGTGGCATCTGCGTAACATTCTTGAAAAAATTTCACTTTACGAGGATACAATTGGCGACCTAAATGTGTAATTTGGGATTGATCTCTTCGATTCTTAAATAATACAAGATAATGAGCGTTTAAGGAAATTTCTCTAATTTCTTTCCCTTTATGAAAAATATTCTGTACCACAAAAATTATACTTAAATTTCTGTGATGCGAAAATTTTACAAATAATTTTGTTAATTGGGGATCATTTCCTAACTCTCCCATAAGATCGTCTATAACAATTAACGCATCCGAATACTGGTGCAAATTAGAGGGGATACCTTCATGAAAGGAAATATTCGGCATTTCTTCATACAACGCTTGGTAAACTCCATAACACCAAATTATATTTTTAGGAAAGGGTTTAATCATTTTATTTTCGATTAATTTTTTAACGAACTGACTTTTACCACTACCAGATGGCCCAGCCAAGATTAAAGTAAATGGATGAACTAATTTGAGAGAATCCATGATTAAACTAAATAATTTTATGAATTATGTTGCTATTTATACTACGAGTCACTTAATTCTATAAATTTCATTTTGTGTGATACCGAAAGGAAAATTCATAAATTCTTTCCCTGTCCGTAATCATATCTATTGTATCCTGTATTTTCCTGTCTTGATTCGTTACCAGATAAAAGTGAGATCGTGATATACATTCAGTAGAATATTTTCTCATGGTGTTTGATGGATTAGAGCAGGTGGGGTTGTGGACAGAGCACATGGCCTTGGGTGTCATTGTTCACTGTTGGGATTCTGGTCTGCGACGTCAGTGGGTCTGTAGTCTTAATGGGCTGGACGAAACCCCGCTGTTCATCTTTTGACTGAGTTCGTCTGACTCGATACATCGGCGCCTCAAAAACGGCGGGTGGTAAGGGGGTCAGGTGTTCGGGCGGACCTTGTGTCGCCAGTGAGTGTGAGAGGGTCAGAGAGAGAGCTATTGTCAGATTCGAACCAATGAGGACGCTAATGAGTCTGCGGGCCGTGTGCAGATTTCTGTTGGGTCGACCAATGAGAAAAGACGAGGGGGGTGTAGTGGACCCACCTCTGGAGTTTAAAAGGGGTTGGTGGGAGATATCCATTCCAATTTGCTCTATCGATTCTATGTATTGCGCCTGATCGTCACAGAGTAGCAGAACACACAAAATTTGATTGCTGATTTAGTAGTGTGTGTGTGTTTAGCAACGTTCTATAAGTTCTACGTCTTCATTATGTATACTTGTAATATTTGTGGAAAAAACTTCGTTACAAACTATGTTTTAAAACGCCATACATTACAAGTTCATGAAAAAAATGCTGTCTTTCAATGTGCGGATTGTAGTAAAAAATTCGTCCGAGAAAGGGACTTAAAAAGGCACAGAGACTCTGTGCATTCAACCGAGAAAATTACTTGTAAATTTTGCTATACGTCCTTTACCCGTAAATACAACTTATTGAAACATTTGAACAATAAAAGATGCGAAAGAAAGTTGGAGAAAGAAGCGGGGAAAAGAAAGAGATTGGATTTGTCTGTATCAAGTAGGAAAAAGAAAACACACTTGTTCACATCTGCTGAAAACTCTACGGCTGATCCTGAAAATATCTTCTTACCACCAAAAGAGAACGAGAGGGCTTTTCAAAAAGCATATAAAACTTTTAATCTTCCCAATAACGATAGTTCACTGGGGATAAAAGAGTTTCTACTCTTAAGAAAAGAAGAGACAATATTTATTTTTCGCAATGAACTGGAAACTTACAAAGCTTTGAAAGTGAGTAAATGGGTTCATTGCATTTACTCGAAAGCGACAGATGCTGGAAAAATGATAAAGAACGTAGAATTCAAAACGCCGAATAATGAGGTATTACAAGAAACTAATCTCGCCAGACTTTATGACGACATGTCTGAGAAAATAGTGAAAGAAAGTGGGGATTTTGAAGGTAGAGACTCGGGCTGGACACTGGACGAAATCTTAAGACTCGAAGTCCGCACGAACCGTTATTCTCCTTTCAGAGGTTCATCATCCTTCATCGAGGTGCCGAAGCAGATCGCTGAAACAAAGGCAATCATCAATGTCATCAATAAAAAGGACTCTCAGTGTTTCATGTGGTCTATTCTCGCAGCTCTTTACCCCAACACCAGCAACCCCAACAAAACGTCAAGTTATGTCCCCCACCTAAATAAGCTGAACTTTGATGGAATATCCTTTCCAACACCGCTTAACGAGGTGAAAAATTTTCAAAAATGAACGATATAGGAATAAACATTTATTCTTTTGAAGAAAATTTAAAAATATTTCCTCTCCTCATTAGTGATATAGTGTGTGAGAAACATATAGATTTGCTTTACGTAAAAAATGGAGAGTTTGGACATTATTGTTTCATTAAAAGCTTATCTCGACTTGTTTCGAAACAACTCTCAAAACATCAACATAAAACATTTATATGTAAAAGATGTTTAAGTGCTTTCCAAACAGAATACAAACTTCTTCAACACAATGAGATGTGTATACATAAAAATCCTGCAAGGGTAGTAATGCCGTCAGAAACAAGTAAGTTTTTAAAATTTAAAAATTTTCAACATTGTTTAAAAATACCTTTTGTTGTATATGCGGATTTCGAGTGTGTAACTAGGAAAACTGATACTTGCTGTCCTAATCCAAACTTTTCCTTTACAAATATTTATGAAAAACATGTCCCAATAGGTTTTTGTTATTTTATCAGTTATCAAGGGGGCATTATAAAGATCCAGTAGTATATAGAGGTATTGATGCCCCCAAAATTTTTATTGAAAAGTTAGAAAAAGATGCAATAGAAATTGATAATATTTATAAAAAATCAAAACCGTTATTACCTCTTACTGAATCAGAAAAGCAATTGTATGATAATGCTAATAATTGTTATGTTTGTGGTCAAACCTTTCACGAAAACAATATCAAGGTTAGGGATCATAATCATGTTACTCAAAAATTTAATGGCCCTTGTTGCAATAGTTGTAATTTAGCAATGAAAGCCCCCAAATTTTTGCCTGTTTTTCTTCCATAATCTTTCAGGATATGACGCCCATATTTTTATTAATGAGTTAGGATATGATGAAAAACAAATTAATTTAATTCCGAACACCGAAGAAAAATATATTTCCTTCAGTAAAAATATTTCAAATGATTTTCAGTTAAGGTTTTTAGATTCTTTCAAATTCATGTCTTCTAGTTTGGAAAATTTGATAAAAACACTAAAAAAAAAGATGAATTTAAATATATGAAACATTATTTTGACTCAGAAAAAATAGATTTACTTTTAAGAAAGGGAGTTTTTCCGTATGATTATTTTGATAGTTTTGAAAAGTGTAAAGATTCTTGTTTACCACCTATTAGCAAATTTTACAATAAACTAAATGAGGAGGCTATAAGTGTAGAGGATTATAATCATGCATGTAAAGTATTTAATGAATTTCATTTAAATAATCTTGGTGAATACTGTGATCTATATGTAAAAACAGATGTTCTATTGTTAACAGATCTCTTTGAAAACTTTCGGAAAATATGCATGCAAACTTATAAACTTGACCCCTGTTGGTATTTTACCACCCCAGCTTTATCATGGGATGCTATGTTATTACATACTAAAGTAGCTATCGAACTGTTTACAGATTACGACATGCTTCTTTTTTATAGAAAAGGGTGTAAGAGGAGGTATAAGTCAGTGTTGCAATCGTTATGCTATAGCTAACAACAGATATATGTCTAATTTTAACCCAGATGATGAGATAAAATATTTAATGTATCTTGACGCAAATAATTTGTACGGTTATGCAATGAGTAAATATCTACCCTTAAAAGATTTTGTTTGGAGTGATAACGATTTAACTGAACAGGATATTTTAAATTTATCAGATGAATCCGATGTAGGTTATATCTTGGAAGTAGATCTTGAATATCCTTCCGATTTGCATGACAAACATTCAGACTTTCCCCTTGCCCCTGAAAATAAGCCCCCACCTAATTGTAAAGAGCCTAGACTTTTAACTACTTTGGAACCAAAAACAAAATATGTTCTCCATTATTCTAATTTAAAGCTTTATTTAAAATTAGGGTTAGTCTTGAAAAAATTCATCGCGTTTTAAAATTTTTTCAATCTCCTTGGCTTAAAAATTACATAGATTATAATACTAAATTAAGAACTAAATCTGTAAATGACTTTCAAAAGGATTATTACAAACTAATGAATAATAGCATTTTCGGGAAAACGATGGAAAATGTAAGAAGAAGAGTAGATATACGTTTATGTTCAACAGAAGAGCAGGCTCGAAAGTTAATAGCGAAATCAAATTTTAATCGACGCACAATATTTTCTGAAAACTTAATGGCCGTCCATCTAAAAAACCCAAATCAAATTTTCAAACCAATACAGGTAGGAATGGTAATTTTAGATATATCAAAAGTTCTAATGTATTCTTTTCACTATGAGTACATGAAGCACCGTTATGACTCAAAAGTACGGCTCATGTATACAGACACCGATTCTTTTATATATGAAATAAAAACTGATGATTTTTATAGTGACATGAAAGAGGATATTAACTTATATGATACTTCTTCAGACTATGATGAAAACAATATTTATAATTTACCTCTTGTTAACAAAAAAGTCATCGGGAAAATGAAGGATGAAAATAAAGGAAATATTATGACAGAATATGTAGGATTAAAATCGAAAATGTATGCCTACAAAACAAACAATAAGATTGAAAAGCGGTTAAAAGGAATTAAAAAACAAACTATAAAAAATAAAATAACATTTGAGGACTACAAAGCTTGTCTTTTTAATGAAAAAAATAAAATATGTTGACATGAACTTAATTAGATCCAAATTTCATTCATTACATTCAATAAAGCAAAACAAACTTGCTCTGTCATATAAAGATGACAAAAGGTTTATTAATGGTGATGGCATTACTACTCTTGCACATGGTCATTGGTCGTTGATGAATTTAGACCTATTTAATGAGCTGTAGGACATAAAATCCAATAATGGGATTTTTTTTTTGTGTGTATAAATAATTGATTGTAATGTAAAACGGAATGCTGTTTTTGTAAATAAACAACTTACTTTGTATCTTTACTGTACATGTATAATCATTACACTGAAATAAATTTTACAAATTGTTGTTCTCCTGTAATGTAAATATACGATTGTAATGTAAAACACAATACAAGATGTTGATTTCTGAATAAACAATTTACTTTGTATCTTTACTGTGTGTGTGTAATCATTATATTGAATTAAAATTTACACATTATTAAAATAATATAAATTAAATATTTTTTTTATTTCATTTTAATTAAGAAAATGATTTTAAAACACGTCGCCATCTACTTCGCCTGGAAAAGCCGTCTTGTAGAATCAAGATCAGACAAGCTAAAACAAGTTAAATCGTAACCCGTTCACGGTGATGACGAGTATACTACGGCACATTTTCTGAATAATCAATTTACTTTGTATCTTTACTGTGTGTGTATGTAATCATTATACTGAATGAAAATTTACACATTATTAAAATAATATAAATTAAATATTTTTTTTTTTATTTCATTTTAATCAAGAAAATGATTTTAAAACATGTCGCCGTCTGCTTCGCCTGCAAAATTAAATTCATGAGATTATAAACATAAGTTTTCTTCAGGTCTGTATGCCTTCATAGGATAATGGTTAGCATAACTGAAAAACTATTGTCCTGTGGAGACATTTTGATCTGAGGCCGTGAGTTTGAATCTGGATTTATTTATTTTTTATTTGAGCGTTATTTACTTCCATCATTTTAAAATCTATAATTAGTGTATATTTTAATCAATAGGTGGCGGCATGAGCACGTTCAACATTCCCATACTTCTATTTTTTGTGCACATTTTTTAAAAACAACTCAACTTAGCTGTAGAAAAAAACAATTCAACTCGCCCCCTCGGCTCGAAAATCAAAGCCAATGCAGGAGAAAAACAACTCAACTCGTCAGTAGGAACGAAACAACTCAACTCAACAGGAGAAAACAACTCAACTCGGCAACACGAACGAAACAACTCAACAGGAGAAAACAACTCAACTCAGCAGCAGGAACGAACAACTCAACTCGGCAGCAGGAACGAAACAACTCAACTCGCCAGTAGGAACGAAACAACTCAACTCGTCAGTAGGAACGAAACAACTCAACTCTGCACTGCCGTCGACCGCCTACAACCGCCTACAACGCCTACAACCGCCTACACCGCCTACAACCGCCTGCAACCGCCTGCAACCGCCTGCAACCGCCTACAACCGCCTACAACCGCCTACAACGCCTACAACCGCCTACAACCGCCTACAACGCCTACAACCGCCTGCAACCGCCTACAACCGCCTACAACCGCCTGCACCGCCTTTACAGCAGAATCGGCTTTTTCTACCTAATCTTGTTGAATCAATGTCTTATTAAGTTGCTGCAGTTCACCGGGCAAAAGTTTGTCCGACGCGATGTTAGGAGGTATTCTATGACTTTTCTTACCTCATTGTAAAGTAGACCGTGAAGTTTTGGCAGAATGGAAATTTATTTCAAGGAAGAAAGAGTGGAAACATACTAAAAAGTCCCAATTTTCTGGAATACGATTACTCTAGAATCGATGAGAGTATGGAACAATAGATGGAAAATTTAGTGATTAAAAAAGTAAAAAAAAAAATTATTTCCTTCCTTCTTCCCGCATAAATCATTAATATCCTTCTAATTTTACTTACTCAGTTTTCCTAATTTTTAAATTGATACATCAAAAGACGTAAATATAACTCTCACTCACTCAAATTGAAATTAATTGAATTAATTAACTTTGAAAAATATTTATTGACTTTTATAGTAATTCGCATTACTTTCAAAGTTTTTTTTTCTTACAATGATGAACTTATTCGGACTACGGCTTAGAACTTATTCGGACTACGGCTTATTTATTGCGTTTCATTTTTACTGTAATGTTCATGAAAAGTATGATGTTGTTTGAAAGGATGAAAGAGCTATCAACTAGTTCTACAGAAACCTTTCAATTATTTGTAAGACAAAACAAATATCGAAAATTGAATACCTATAAAGATATAAGCCGACGCAATATACTCACAAAAAAAGTTATTTAGGTTACTAGAATTATTTTTTTAAAAAAAGATTATATAAAGGGATGAGATGTCGAAGGTCTTAGGAGTCCTGTTGTTTTACCTTCAAAATAGCTTTGTAGTTAAAAGGCTGATCAACGAAGAATAGAAAAACATATATTTCGGATCACAAATACTTTGAAATGTTTTACAGGAATACTTATGATTCTAAGTGGAAGAAATATTGTGTAAGACAGAAGGTGCATAAGGCAGTACACCTATATGCACACAATTATCCTTTTCATTGATCAAAAGTTATTTTTCTCGATGGCACTCGAACTCTCTAATTTTCGCTGCTATCCTTTCCCAATAAAAAATATCTACCAAATCTTAAGTTTATTGCCTGAAGTACCGCATCGATCTATAGTTAAGGAAAAAAATTATTCCTAATACAAAAACCATTTATATTGTCACAGAGTTTGATACACATTTTACAGATTTCTGAGGTAAAATCGCCTTCAACACGTCAACGATGGCTTCTTTACAGCTTCAAAAACGATTACATTCTCGGATTAGGAGAAATTTATTAATGTTGACCGTAACATCAACATTATCCTTTAAATATTCCTTGTTACTGAGTGGCTGTTTGTTGGTCTTCCTCTCAAAGATGCCTCAGACAAAGTAGTTAAGGTAAGGGAGCGTACAAATCTGAACATTTATGAGGTAATGGCGACATGTTTATGGTCATAGATTCATGAAATTTCTTGGCTAGTCCCTCTTGAGTCACTTACGCGGTGTGAGAGGAACTAAAATCCTGCTGGAACATATACAGTCTTCCCTGCTCCCCTTTTGATCTAGAGATATGCAACTGAGTTCAGCGTCTCGATGTAAGAAGCAATCTCTGCGGGAATAATTGAGTAAGAATGGCATCCACCCTCGAGACCATCACAGATAATGAAAACACAGTTTGCATAACTATGAGGTCCTTAGCTGGTGTCGCACAGTGTCACCTGTCATTTCTTCAGTTCACTTCTTGCTCTTCATGACATTGCCCCGCGTCTGAGAAAAACCCAGATAATCGGAGGTTCCATGGAGTTCTTCAGCTAGTTGCCTAAACGTTTTCACCCAATCGCATAATTCTTCCAGATCTTGTAAGAAATGAAATGATCGGGTGGAGTTAAGAAAATAAATAAATAAAAAAAAGGATCAGTTCTGCAAAAAACATAAAATGTATTTCTCACTAAAATCCAAAGGATAATTAGACCGTTCTTTTGTTTTTAATGCTTAAATAATCAAAATAAACCATCGAGAGGTGTGGAAGTTTAGTGAAAGAAATATGAAATGTCATTAACTTGCTGGAACCCAAAATTAAGAAGGCATTGCCAATAATCAGTTTGGTAGCTCTAGCTGGAAGTTAATTGAATGAATATAAACACGAACGTTATGTCCCTGTAATAATTCTCTATTTTAGTACAGTTGTAAAAACTAAGCTCCTTTTTCGGAATATTTGTGACGTATATTGTGAATTTCCTAGGAAAGACTTATATATCTAAATTTTAAATCATTTTAGTCAAACGGTTGACACAAAACAAAGATTACTGTGAATGGACTTTGTATTTTCAAATCCCCGGCAAAGGACTTGAAAGACACCAGTTTAGGTACCTCACTATCTTCATTACCACAAGATTACGCGTAAATACTTTGAAACTTAATTTCATATAATATCAACTATGGAAAGAAAATTAACTCCCTCTGAATCGATGTTGCCGGGCTAGCCTACTGACAGGGTCGGCTCTGGCAGTTTTGCCATCCCTCTCTCTTTCTGTATATATGTATATATATATATATATATATACACTGCTGGACAATTGCTAAGGACGGATAACACTATCATCCATAGCAACCACAAAATGAAAGTAAGCAAAACGTGGAAAATTAGAATAAGTGCGGGATATTAGTAAGAAGAAGTATGAGTATGCAAATTTTTTTTCCACGTCTGTTCATCACGTGATAGCGTTCATAAGAGCTTTAAAGGTTTTGATGCGTGTGGACAGTTGTTGTTTCAAGTCAAAGTTTTACAGGAAAGATTTAATAGACGAACTTAAAATTTTTGGCATGTCTTCCCGACATCACATAGATGATTTTATGCGTGGCCGAATTATTGGAAAGATCGAAGAAGGGCGAAAAATAACAGATGTTGCCAGGAAGTTCGACATCGCTCACAGCGTTGTTTCACGGCTGTGGAAGTCATTTAAAACTACTGGAATGTGTAGTAGACGGCACGGTGGAGGTCGTGTTTGAAGTACGACGCCTGCAGAAGACAGATATATCGTCCTATCAGCAAAAAGGAACAGGCGCACCACAGCTCAGCAAGTGGCAAATCAATTTCTTGCTGCCTCAGGAAAGCAGATCTCCCGAAAAACTGTTGCCAGACGTTTGAGGGGAGGAGGACTATACGCACGCAGACCTGTTGTGTGTGTCCCATTGACCAGACAGTACCGTACTGCCCGCTTGCAATGGTGTCGTGAGCATCACAATTGGACTGAACAGGACTGGGTATGCGTACTATTCTCAGATGAGAGTAGGTTCAGTCTGTCATCGGATTGTAGACGCCAACTGATCTGGCGCGAGTAGTACTGCTTATCGTCCAGAAAATATCAGGAAAAGGACCGATATCCGACATGCAGTATCATGGTGTGGGCCAGCATCATGATCAATGGCCGCACGCGCCTACATGTGGTTGCGAATGGGACTATGACGGGCCAACGATACATTGATGAAGTTCTACTTCCTCATGTTCGTCTTTTCCGTGGTGCTGCCGGTGATAAATTTGTTTTTATGGACGACAACGCAACATGTCATTGAACACTCGCTGTTCAGGATTGTCTAGACAGCGAGGGTATTCAACGTCTCGTATGGCCAACGCGTTCTCCAGATCTAAACCCCATTGAAAATGTGTGGGATGCTTTGGGAGGCAAGTTGCTGGTCGAAACTATCCTCCGACAAACAAGAACACCCTCATCCGTGCACTCACAGAGGAATGGGATAAATTGCCTCAACAGCTGCTGGATAATGGTGTGCAAAGTATGGTACGACGTGTGGAATGTTGCATCACACTCCACGGTGGACATATCCGGTACTGATACCTTTCTTTAAGGTGCCTGATGACTTTTAGATGCATTGTTTCATTTCTCCGTACGCAGATCAAATGAACATTTCTTTTTGTTTCAGATGTTTCACAGCTTTTGTACTTTCCAGAACAATAAATATTCTTTATTCTAATGTCTGAACAGTGTGGCAACTATATTTTATCCTACTAGGCCTCATGTCTCGCTTAATGTTATGCTACATAGCAATTTGTGATCCGTCCTTAGCAATTGTCCAGCAGTGTATATATATATATGTCATGATTTTTAAGACAGAATCAGAATAAAGTTAGAAAAGTAGATCTTTATTCAATCGTTTGTACATCTGTTCTGACACCGAGCAGGGAGGAAAAAGCACGCCATGGTGGTGGTTTCAAGTGGATAACACTTGAAAAACATATGGTAAGTATCGCTGCTTTGAAGAGGGGCTTGCAAGTTAATGCTGACATATGTTGACTATCAAATCTAACGATCTGGAATTAGACATGTTTATTGGCTAGGCCATATGTTCGGAAGAAATAAATGGGTGATTAGTTTGATACTTGAATATGGGAACGGAGAAAAATGAGTCAAGTGCTAGATAGGGAATTTAATTTTTAATCTAATTTAATTATCCTTACATATATATATATATATTATTTTAAGTCTTAAAAAATTCAAAATAACTCGAAATTAAGGACATAATTGTTATTATTTCAAATGAGTGAAATGAAAGAGAAGAAATCTTCTATTTAACCAGGCCAATTTCTTCAGAAAATAGTCTACTAATGGTGGGGATCACAAACGTTTGCTTTAACTTATAGTAACTACACTCAAGACTAAAATATAACATCTCTTGTGTGGCTCTCCATCTACCAAAACTTCTTATTACTCTTGTCGCCTTTTGGAAAGCTGAAACCGGACATCTTAAGGGTGAAAGGAATGTCCGTTGTGACTTCATTCCAGGATGGGGAGAAAGTTACTAATGAAAAAAATGTAAACATATAAAATTCCATTCTTCAACATATACTCCAACCTCGAACACTTCACGTTTCAACATAAAAGAAAACTTTCATTGAATATACAGAGCAGAAAATAAAAAAATAAGATGCGTTAAATGAAGTACCAAATTCTCACCCAATAATATTTCAGAAAATATAGCAAATTTTTTGTAACAAAAAAATATATATATTTCAAATTTCATCAAATGCTGCCTTTAAAATTTTCCAGTCCTGCAGGGGCCGGTTTGTCCATCCCTAGAGCCACTCCTACTACTGATTATGGAGAACTCATGGATGCCGTTGTCTACTCTTGGGTTTGAGTCCTGATACCACTGAAAACCCGCCATGCAGGGGAGCTGTTAGACGTTTAATCCAGTGGCGTAACGTACACCTCTGCAACCCCCGCATCATGGGGGGCATGCTTCTAGGGGGCCCAAAGCCTGAGTGACACCATGAACGTATTTAACCAACTTTTAAAATATTCAAGGCAAAACTTGACTTTTCAGAGGGCCCTTATATTCTCCGTTACACCACTGGTTTAGTCTGTCATGGATCAAATCTCTCATGAAAGTGTGGAAGTTAGGGTGACCATAACGATTCAGCAATTGCTCGTCGCCCAACCAGTATAGTGGTTAGCGACGCTGACTGCGATGCCATAGGGACTGGGTTCGAATCTCGGAGAAGACATGGATGTTTGTAAATGTATAGAGCCTTTGCAGCACGGGGGTACTCTAAATAGCCGTCGAGCAGCAAGTCCTCTCGTGTGGCTGGTGGAAGGGGAAGAGAGGTGGGAGGTCCCTGGCCACCCCCAGGGTTTTCTCCCTCTAAATTGGGGTGGAACCTAGAAGAATCGTACTGTCACCTGCATGGTGATCAAAGCTAAGGCTAACGACAGGAGTAAAAATTCTAGCCCTTAGCAGCGATGAATTTCCCGGGCCTCGATCTGACTTCGTCAGGCAGGTAGCATTAGTCACAACATCATAGCAATTGCGTTATCAACGAAACTATTAAGGAAGAATTTTCAAAAAATCCTGCTGAAAACTTACACAAATTTATAAAGATTAAATATATAAATAATAGTAATTTAAAGTAGGATAATACTCGAAGAAATAATGCACTGTTTTTGATTCGTATTGCGGTATTCAAATTTCAATGCATTTTCCAAAGCGAGCACAGCTTGCTCGCGTTTGTAAAATTTTCAGGAATGCTGCAGCTCAGATATCACAGACATGTGATTTTTTCAGTAAATATTATAATTGAACTTGTTTTATAGGCATGTTTCAAAATTGTATTTAGAGTTTTCCATAATTTTTCAAAAAAATGTCAAACTTTAGATTTCTGAGAATGGCAACCATTTGTTGCAGACAATACGTCCGAAACAAAAACAAAACATTTTATTAATCTAAGTTACTCTTTGCTTTTATGTGTATGAATAATAAACGTGTGTAACGTTCTAAATTATTACATAAATGCCAGCTAAGTTGGAAAAAAATTTCTTCGTTCTTCCTATCGGCATATGTATTATGCTTTAGCATATGTTCACTTAAAGTTGCGGATTGCAGACACCATGATGCAGATTGCGTCACTGTTACATAACAGGTTGTGTCTGTCAATTAAGACGTACTTAAATTGTTTATCTTTTTGAATATCGTCTTTATCATTTTCGTTTAAACTGGCGAAATCCCATTTCCTAGTTTTTCTTCGAGAAATCAAGAACGTCATGAAAATGACTGACAAAAGCTATGAAAAAGCAGTTGACATTCCATCTAGAGTAAAGTATGTATTTTATTACAAATTGTGATATTAGATTAGACAATTTCTTTACAGTTTAAAATTCATCAAAATTTCCTTTTCCTTTTTTTAATACTCAAAAACATTGAAATTATTTAGACTAAATGAGGTTGAATAGCTCAGTTACGCTTACAACTTCTCGTGAGCATTTGTTAATTTAATTCGTGATGTTAAGAAGGATTAGGGAACAATTTCAAAAATTTCTTTGTTAAAATGAATAGAAAGATCAAAATTTAGAAGTACCCCCTTTTTTAATGGCAAATTGCAGTGGCGTAACGTACACCCTCGCATCGCGGATGGGCCCAAAGAGAGCCAATGTTATGTAAGTGTTTGCAATCCTTTGGAAGATCCGGCTTGGGGCCCAAAGTCTGACTTTGCAGGGGGCCCTAACATTACTCCACTAAATAGATGTATAATTGTATTAAAATAAATTACGCTTTTTTTAATGCTTATTGAGATAATTTTAAGTATTTTTTAAAATCCGAGTAAATTATTGAATAATTATTTTTTATCTGAAAAATTATTTGAAATCATTAATTATCCAGAACTGAAGAAAATAAAACATGTTTTCATGCATTTTCCCCTGAATATTTATCTGATGATTTAAATTATATGTGTATTTTCTATAAAGTTATGTGACAACAATTAATAAATATTTGTTTTGAGTTCAATGAGCAAATGAATCTAATGTGAATATTTAATATGTGAAGTATAGGGTGTAGGTTGGTAGTTAAAAAAATACACAAAACTAGCATAAGTTTTAAGAAAAAGGTTTACTTGAATAAAATTGTTATTTGACCAAAAAGTTACCAAATTTGTATCTGGGAAAACCAGCTTTTTTTTTAAATTAATGAATTTCTTAATTATTACATCATATGAAGTATATTAAAAAGTAATGATGCATTAGGGACTATTAGTAATAAAAAAATGTTTGATTATTGATTTCTGCTTTTCTAATTCTTTAAAATTGCTTTAGCTAACAGTATGTTCAATTTTTAAAATATCTCTTATTATTAGTGGCTTAATTAACTCTTCACTCCAGTTGATTGTCGAGCATTTTTATTGTGTTCGCAAATTTTTAATTAATAGAAATAAAAGAATTTCTTTGAGTAAAATTTGAATTATTTCACAGACTTTGCTGTCTTGGGAGTAAATAATTATCTTGTTCCTTGCTTAAAAGTTACTTTATAATGTAAATATTCCTTTAAAATATTAATTTGTTGGGGAAGCTAGGAAACTTTAATCCTGAATTTAAATTATTTTAGTGTTGGTTTATTTTTCAAAAACATCTTATATATTTTTTTATATTCTAGTAATCTTTTAGTTTTTATCGAACATCAAATGTGAAAGAAAGTAAATTCTGTATTTCTACTATAAATTACTATAATTCACTATAGCTTATTAAAAGTTATGGTTTAAGAATATGGTGTAACACTGCACACTCTCTCTCTCTCTCTTCCTGGATAGGGTTATTTAATGAAACAATTTCAGAAAGCTATTTATCTTATTTATTAGTGATAAAAAGTGACTTTTAGTTTCAAAGATTTAAAAAAAAAAATTCTTTGGTTAGATGTGCTGTATTAAAAATGTTTTTACATAGAATTTTTTATTTTACACCTACACAAATTCTGAGGTATATACACTTTGACCTTAGTTATCACTGGTTCTCAGGTTGTTAAAAATGTCATTGTATTTGGAAAGAAATGGGATTAGTAATGATATCAGATTAATTAGGCTTTACAATACATTAGTAATTTTTTTTTTGTATGAATACTTGGTTAACATTTTGACGACAAGTAATGACAATGTAATGAAAAATCTCAAATTCATATTAATGATTTTCTTGTTACACAAAAGTCATACATATAATTGCTACAGTTGAGCCAAATAATAATTGTTACAATTTATGAAGAAACACAAGTATTGAATAGAATTTAAAAAAATACTACAAAAAAAACTTTGGATGGATGAAAAAATTTACCCGAGGTATTGCAAAATATTTAGCTATTATTCAATTTCCAAGGATATTATACTATTTCTTTCATGCCAAAAAAAATCAATTATTTTTCTTTTTATAAATATTGTGCATATAATACTTCTTTTTGCGGAACTTCTTTACAAAGGCTATTATTTTTTTTTTTAATATATATAACATTTTTTTTATCTGGTTCTTAATTTTACTTCGTTATGGTATTTTTCCATAATGATAAATTTGCAAATTTCCGAAACCTTTGCCCTATTCATCCTTATTTTGTTGCAGTTGTTGCTAAAAGCATATTTTAGTCAGCTTTTTCTTTAAATATTGACTTGGAATAAACAAAATATATATTGTTTTTTTTTCTCTCTTGTATACTCTGAAGTTTAATCAACATTTTTTTTCATTCTTAAAATCTTATATTAATTTTGGGAAGGGAGGAGGAAATGGAAAATGATTTATAAAAACTATTTGCTGGCTATAAAGTGGAGATATTTTAATCTGTTCACTATAATTTCTTAATCAATTTTATAAGCTTAAAATCCTGCCTTTATTAAATTTGATTGAAAAATTTTGTTTACAGCAATATTTTCCCCCCTTCAGGTTCCGTGGTTTATTGTTAACTGCTTCTAGTCTTTCTGGACTTTCTTTTCTACTCACGATCAATAAATCTTTCCTTAGTTGGATAACAGACTGGCTTCGATGGTGTCCTACCTCACCTGAGTTGCTGGAGCAGGCAGAAACCAAATTGTTCTCATGTAAGAATTTTCATTTAAGTTTTTTGATGAGGATTTATTGAAGATGTGTTATGTAACGCACATATTTATTTAGTTTAAACTAAAATGGCTGGAATTTATTTGAAATTTTATGATTATTATTCATTGACATGTATTAATTTACTTTGTTACTAGTAGTTTGTATCAGTTAGAGAATTGTTAAAATTTTAGTTCATGTAATGTTTCAATTCAAATACCTGGAATTTTTTTAATTTTCTGATATTTAATTCATTTCATTGTTATAACTTGGATAAGTATGTATTAATTTTATTAAAAATGAAATAAATTTATGTAGTAAATATTAATACATTTCTAAATTTAAGGTTGTAATATATTAATTCTAGTAACTATCTCTCCACAGAAAATTCTTTCGTGTTTTTTTTTTTTAATGTGCTGTTAAGTAGCTACTTTTCTTATTTTCATAAACAGGATTAATCTGTTAATTTGCTGCATTTTCATGCTCATAAATGTAATCAATTGTTATTACTAATTTTGTTTTTTAAGAGTTGTACTAACAGACTTGTTTAAAAATAGTGTAAATGTATAACTTACTATTTTATACTGTTAGTGAACATAAGTTAGTAAATGTAACTGTTTTTAATTTTTTTTTGTTTTACTTAATAGTATTTTATATGATTCAAAAACATTTAGATCTTTTCTGCTTTGAGTTTTAATGTGTTTACTTTAAACTTAAATATTTTATAAGGGTGTTTTTATCTTATTTAAAGATGCATAGTATAAATTCTGAACAAGTATAGGGATATAGTCTGCTTTCTGAATTTTTTTTTTAAAACAATCTCATTTGTATAATGTAAGAAGAAATAAAATATCTTTTGTCCACTTAATAAAAAAATTTTAAACTGTCTAATTTGTAATTATATTTGTTGAACACACAGAATTTTTTTATGAAAATACTTAACATATTTTTGTCAACAAAATTGTATTTAATTTTAAATATGAAATCTTGTATTTTTGCTATATATTTATTTCATGAGTGATACATGTCTTTAAAATATCTCAAATTAATAATTTTTTTTCATATATGAAAGTGAAACTTTTTCTCTTTGAATTAAAATGTACATGTTGCATGTAAAATTGGAAATTTTTTCCCTAGTGTGAGGAAAACAATTGTTAAGGATTGGTATCACTAATATTTTTATGTTTGGTATTTGATTGATGATGAACATATTTCAATTGTTAAAGTTGTTAGAAAATAATATTGAAATTCTCAAAACTAATCAAGGCTTAAAAATTATTTTCCTTATTTCTAACATCAGAGTAACACAAGGTGTCCTGAAAAATGGCATTTCTTCTATCTTTCCATAATTCCACTCTGACAAAGGGAATATATAAACTCGAACTTAATTATTTGTTATGTTGAAAAATAAAGTTTATTTTTGTAAAGTCACTGCAATTTTACTTTGCCACTCAACACAAAACACCAAAGTACTCTAAGTAGGTTATTTCAAAAGATGATTCATTTAGTGAGAATTCCAAAATAGTGCAACCCTTGCTACATTTCTATCCATAATATTCTTGTACAAAATGACTTCATTTTAATAAACTGAATTTTATTCAACTCATTTTATAAATTTGAACTTAACTCAAGCCATAAATTTAAAATGGAAAACATTTTTTTTTGTAATACTTTAATAAATTAATGCTCATAACGTGTGCTTTCAAAACGAATGCAAGCTCTGCATCTTTTTTAAAATGATCGCTTTTTTAGTCGTAACTAGCGAAATTTCTTTCTTTTACTGCTTCAGCAATCCTTTGGTGCTGTTTAGTTAAAATTTAAATTTATTTCAAAGAAGAATTTAGAAGGCAAACACTCTTTGAACATTGAAATCACTAAATTATCCAAATATGTTTTCCATTTTATTTTGAAATTGATTGCTCAGTTTGAGTTACACATTTAAGATTGAGTGTTGTACCATTTTGTTATCTCAACTAAATGGGTCATCTTTTGAAATAATCTTCCTGGGGATGCATGTAACATTTCGCTTTTTACGAGAAGTCAAAATTAGGTGACATCATTTTCTCAAATCCTGATTCAAGCAAATTATGTTGATTTTAACTAAAGCAGTAAAGTTTTTTCCCAGCTTGTGACTGTGATTAATAGCACGGCTATGTAAGGTGATGTTTGTGAAAAGTCGCTGTAAAATGTGGGAAATTTGTGGTGACAATACCTAATAATGTGATGAAGAGTGTGAATTTTCCACATTTTCAAAAATATACTGGTTATCACCTAACCAGAAGAGAGATGTGGAATTTTTTTCTTTTATTTGCCGAGAACTGATATGACCCTCTTCCACCCCCTTTTTCTATCCTTGCCTGTTTGACATTCATTTCCTGGACACTGTGTATTATTAATGAATGACAGTACATCCACTTAGAGATTTTCTATAAAGATTACTGCAAATTTTGACTAATATGAAATAGTAATTTTTTTAACACTATCATGGACTTAAACTAACACCACCTGATCGTCAAAGGCGAGTTCAAGGCCCACGGAATTTATCATGACAAAGGGCTAAGTGACGCCTGTCATTAGCCGTAGCTTTGAGCACCATACAGGTCACAAAATAATTTAGCTCGGTTTCACCTCAATTTTAAGGGAGAACATCCTGGGGGTGGTCAGGGACCTTCCACCTCTCTTCCCCTTCCACCAACCTCACGAGAGGACAATAACTATTGCGAGTTTTTAAAGTAATCTGTATGCATTAACTTTTATACATTTTAAATATTAATTTTATCAGTAAATTATATGCAATCCTCAAGTATTTTTTTTTAACTTTATTTTTATGTTAAACCTTTTCATAAGTTTTTTAAATTCTCCTTTATAATGTTTGCTTGTTAAGTTTTTACTGTTAAATCTATTGTTTTCAATTCTATTGTTATTCTCTGTAAATAGTCGTGAGCAAGATATTAATGTGCATCATATTGAAAAGATAAGTACGTACTTAAAAATTTACAAAGCAATGGAAGTGTGCATACATTAGCTGATTTTGGCTGTTTAAAGTTAGGTAATGATTGGATCCCAAAAATATATCTTGATTACTTTACTATTTACTGAACTTTATGTGCATAAATAGCATATAGATTTTCACCTGATGTACAAACACATTTATCAACAATCTCTCCTGGGCTTAGATTTATTAACTTTCTCCTCTATGTCATTTGCAAGAAACTTTTAAGCTTATGCTGTCAATTAAAAAGAAAGTATGAGAGAGAGAGAGAGAGACTATATAGAATAATTATTAAAGAAAAAAAATAAAGACATTTTTCGTAAAATCTTATTCTCTAGTTTTCAATAACAAAATGGAATTGCAATTAGTTACAGCGTTTATTTATAACTAATAATACAAAAGTTAATGAAGTCTGTTTTTGTAGAAAATTTTCCAACGCAATTTCTGTATTCCAAAGTTTAAAATAGTATTGTTAAAACCTGTAATATTAAAAATACTTTTCTCCCCATTTTTGTCTGGACTTGGAATTTTTCCGTTTAGAGTAATAATACATGCTATTTTTAATCCATTTTTGGTTAAAATCACAATATATAGAAATATTAGAGTAATTCAACTATGATTTTCTTTCCATCTTGAATTTAAACTAAAATGTATGAATGTTTTTAATAGATAATTTCAAAAAATATTAAGTTGTGCATTTATGAGTAATGCATGCATTATTAAAATTTAACGTGAAGGGAAATATGAGAGAATTCTACATAATACTGTGTCCATTCTTATAATAACCATTATTTGCTATTAAAGCAATTTAAAAATAATGTAATTAGATGCTTTCAATTTGCATTTTACTTTTTTCCGGGCATGAACTTAAATTATCAAAAAGTGTTTCATTCTTAAATATTAAAAGGAATTCTTTTCTCTGCCCTAACTCAAAACTTCTTGAAATTGACTAAATTAAATACAACTGAATGTTAATAAAAATTTTTAATTTCATTATATGTTGTGATTTAAATTATTTGTAAGGAATTCGTTTTTGGTTAATTTTTAGAAAGTAATATGTTGCAATAGGAATGTGTTATGTATTTATGTGTACACACACACAAAGTGTAGCTAACTCAACAGTTTTTTCTATTTCTGTAAAATGTATTTATGTTAAATTTTATTTTGAGCATACATTGAATATTAATAAATTTCGTACATTTTATCCTTTTCCTTTTAGATCTCAAAAAAACTCCTGAAGTTTCTTTTGTCCCAATAAATTCAGATAATCAAACAGAAGAATATAAGATAAGATCTTTGATTGCTAATAAAGATACAGATGGGAAAGCCACTCCTCTTTTACTTCTCCATGGTTTTGCATCAGGAATCGGCCTTTGGATATCAAATATTGACAGTTTATCTCAAAATCGGCCTGTGTATGCATTAGATATTTTAGGATTTGGACTTAGTTCTCGTCCTGCCTTTAGCAAAGATGCAGAGCTGGCTGAAAATCAGTTTGTTGAAAGTAATCTTATTGAATTTCTATTTTTGTTTTAATTATGATCTATAAATTTTATTACATTCAGCTAATTTTTATATTAATCTTGAAATAGTTATCTGCTTTAATACCATCAAAGGAATATGCATTCTTTTATGTTCATGATCTTACTATAGCATATGCCTTTTTTAGCATAATGATATTCATGTGTAATGATGTCTCTTTTTGTGCTGATTTTCAATTCATTTTGAAGCATTAGTTTGTTTTTTCATCCCCGCCCACCTTCTGATCTGAAAAAGCGAACTTTCTCGATGTTTTGCATCATTTTTGAGTAATCTTTTCTTGTACTTAAAAGTATTTTTAAAATATCTAAATTGCAATTATAATTAATTTTAACATTTAAATTTTAATGTTTTAGTTTTTAATTATCAATGAACAAAAGTTAAGTCATCAAAGTCATTCAAACATCTAAGGTAGAGAACTGAAAGCCCGGAAGGGCTAGGTACTCTTAAACAGTGATCTGCAACTCCCGGTCTGTGGATCAAATGGTGCTGGGCCGCCTAAGGAACATTTAACTGTTGCCATTTTATTTAAAGTGGTGCATTTCTCTCGGATTGCACAACTTTCCATGTTAAATCACTTTATATTCCATGTTAAATCACTTTTATTCATTTTTGGTGTAACTGTATATTATTCTGAAGGCATATTTAAATATAACTAAAGTAAAATTATTAAATCAAAACATTCTAAAATATAAACAATCAACGTGTCCCAGCCTCAGCGGGCTGTGATAAAATTATCAAATGTTGACCAGTTCGCAGCAATAAAATGTTGTGGAGCACTGCTCTAAAACACCCATTCAACAAAAATATTTCTTATAAAATGAGATTTTTCCTCAAAAAACGTTAATAAATAGAATTTTAAGAAAACTTATTATAGAGGTAGCCCTGTTTATCCTCATAGTTTTATATATGTTTTGATTTTAAATCATTACTTTGGCTGATAAAATTGGTGCTGAAAATTCATTATCATAAGGCATAGTAATTTGGATGTTAGTGAATGGATATTGTTCATATAACTGTTGGTGTGGATTTAAAATGTGATGGCTAAAAATGAACAGCTTTTCTTTCATTAAATACAATTCTGGATTACTTCAATAAGAAATTTGAAAACCATTTTCTTGGCTATAATCAAAATTCTGAACAAGTTTTTAAATCTATTATGTTTTCAAGAAATTTATATGGATACATAGCCTGAATTATATGAAATTTTTGTCAAACCATTATCCAAAAGTCTAATTATTGATTACTATGTTAAAACAGGAAATACATTATGTGTTGGTTATTGAAAACATTGGGTTTGCACAAATGTTTTTCTGAGTTATTTCCAACAGGAACCTTAGTGGTATTATCATTAGATAAAAAATTCACTACAAAAAGGTAATCAAACAAAGTTAAGTTAGAATGGAGTTTTCCATCACAACATTATATGTTTATAATATCAGCGAGCAGTATAATTCAGAATTTAGCATGTTTTCTATATGTTGCTGTTTTCATTCACAATTCTTGTGACCAATAAATTAACAGAATTAACTTTAAACCTCTTTCAATGGATTGATGATATTTGAAAAGAATGCTATCTGTTTATATCAATGCCCAGTATATACTATATTCATAAACGGCACTACCTATTTATAAATTAGTAGCTAGTATAAGCCAGAATTTTGTGTTCTCTGTGTTCTCTTGTTTGGCTTCATGATCCCTATAATCAATAAGTATTAAAATACTATTCAGATTATTAAGACTAAGTAGTACTTATTTTAATATAACTATATGAAAATATAATACTTTTTAAAAAATTCAAGCACATAAAAATGAAATATTTTATTTTACCCCAGATATTTTTGGTATTTTTTTTTTTTTTTTTTTCAGATTTTCAAAGGAATTTTTTAAAAATTAATTCCTTTTATCTCAAATTTCTGTAATTTTTTATGTGGTTGAAAGATAATTTTAAATAGTTAGTTTGTTTTTATGTGGTTCTGGGTAATTGCAAAACCAATAGTTTAATTTTTTTTTATGCAAATCAAATTTCTGTTTATACAATTTCTTGTAGAGCTTATTTTTCTTATTAACATGTTTAATTCCATTGTCCAATTTAAAGGACAGCTGGAAAATAGTATATGGAATGTCAGTATTTCATTGGTGTGAATATTTTTTTCATTTGGAACTTAAGGGGGAAAGTACGTATAAGCTTCTGCTAATATGAGTAGTGTGGCCGCTCCACTATAACATCTGAAAGCATTGGTTATTCTCCACGCTAGTAGATGTTTATATCCTCTCCTTAGAATTTTAGATTTTTTCAGTGTACTGTAGACACTGGACTGGACATTATTTTATGTGAGAATATGTCCTTATCACCCTGAATCTTAGTTAAAGCTTTATTCTTATTAGTTAAGTTGTAGAATGTTATTTCTTAACTTTAAGCTAAATAATGTAATGGTAAGGAAAGTATTAAGTTGATGCATTATTTATACCCTAATAGTCTAAAGAACAAAACAAAAAAATCCCTCCCTAGCATTTTATTTTTGCATAGATGTGTCTATACAAAGTTTTCTGAAGTTAGAGGTAGCCTTTGAGCTATTAAATATTTTAAAATTTAAGTGATAATGATAAAATTGCTGTGTTACCAACAAATGTCAGTGAACTAATCGACAATGACCATGAAGTAATTTCTGTACGATTATTGTAAATGATGTTCCTGATATTCTGGAAGGAACAGTTGAAATATCTACATGCTCTGTTGATTTGAAAAAAGTTCAAATGAAGAGCTTAAAAAACATCAGTCATCTTGGAAACTGATGAAATCATCACAAGTGGAAAATACAGGTTTATTCATGTACCAATGACTTGTTCAAGCTAGTGAAAACAACTTTGAGAGAAAATATTTCCAGTTGACCATTGTGAGAAGCTTTATTTCAATGAAATTTACAATCACAAAAAGTGAAAGAAACTGAGTGATGTGCAGTAGAAATAAAATAAAACAAATTCTTCACCTTGAAATGTGTGTGTTTTTTTTAGAATTTTTTTATTATTATTGAAATATATTTGAATGTGTTACTGTTCAAATGCGCTAATGACCCTGGCATTTCCCTGGTATAAAATGATGCCATGTTCATTTTTGAAAGTTGAAATCTTATTCTTTGTGGAGAAAAGAACAGTAAATCAGCATCCCAAGAATTGACATTTCAAGTTAAAACCTTTGTTTGATCCATGTTCAGCAATAGTTTTATGAAGTTCAGATGCTTCTCAGCAAATCTAAGCATTGATGAAATGATTATGTAGTACGATAGGAATAGCTCAAAACTTTTTATCCAAGGCAAACCAGTGTTTTGTATTTAAACTTTGGGACTGACAGAAAATATTGTGAATCCTTCAAGCTACAATTTATATTTCATTTTTTTTACCAGTATTGAATGTTGAAAATTGCTTCACATGATTGTGGTGTCTCACTAGAACAATACAGAGGAATCAGATTAACCACAAGTGTTGCTTTAGTGAATCATCAATCTTTGTGGGGAAAAAAATGCTTTGACAACAAATCTGAAATTTCCATTGTGGGATGGAATGACAGTAATATTATTACTGTTGCTACAAATTCCAGCACTCTGAAAACAATCTTTGATTTTAAGAGACGAGTAAATGGAAACAAAGGTAAAGTTAATGTAAATGTGCCTTAATTGACAAATTCTTACTACAAACATATTGCCAGGGTGAATCACCATGATTGGTGAACTGGATTGTTTGTCATTGACTCTTGGGGGAAAAAGTGGTGGCCGCGGTAGCCGAGTGGTATAGGTATCGGACCGTGGCTTGCTTTATCACGGGTTCGAGCCCAGTACCACTAAAGACCCGCCGTGTAGGGCAGCGATGCACGTTAAATCTGTCGAGAGCTGAAACGTCCTCCCGTTGGTGTGGTGTGGTAGTTAGGAGAGGTGTCGTCCACGTCACTTGACCATGGTTCAAAACTACGTGGTCCGTCGCCAAAAGCCCTCGTGTAGCTGAACAGTGCGATGTTAATATTCAATCAATCATGGGGGAAAAGTGGTACTGGCCACTTTTTTCATTCATACATTGGGTGTGCCAGTGGTAAATGTGTAGATAATTAAAAAATATTTCAGTAAAAGTGTTGACCTAAACTTGAAGGAACTCTGAATTGCAATAAAAAATAACAGCAGTCTATTTTAAAAAAACATTGAAAATATGAGTTTGATCCAAAATATCTTCTATACCTTCCAGTATAAAAGAAAGTATCAACAAAATTGTGGTATTGGCTTTTTGTACTGAATAGGTAATAGTGTCATTTTCAAAGAGGACAACTAACCAAACCATGAACCACAATGTGGGAAATGTGATAAAACACTTTGTTAGAGGGAAAGGCTTGCTTTTGGCCTTCCCTTCAAGTTTATTGTCATATTCAACTAAAAATTTAACTGTATTGTACAAAATGTAGCATTGAAATTCTGTAAAAGCTTGTTTTGTCAAAAATTACTTTTTACTAATGAAGGTAACATTTGAATTAGTAAGGGTACATTTTATCCTTTTGTTCTCTTTTTAAGGACAAGTCAGAATTCCTTTGTAAAAAGTAAAATTTTTTGAAATTTTGTTGTCTATTTAAATTTAATATACCTTGAGAATATGATTATTCTTAAATTTTAATAAAATAAATTGTGATAAACAGTTTATAAGTGATCTGATAGCACATGAATCATTAAGATTTAAGTACTCCTTGCATTTACAATGTAACTGGTACTTTTAAACAGTTTTTAAAGGTAAAGAACAGTAAATCTCCTTTTGCAAAAAAAATGTGTTTAATATTTTTTAGTCATTGCATTTCTACTTTTTTAACTAATGCAAGTCAATATTTTCATTAAAAAAATCATGTTTTTTTTTAATTTAAGGGGGGTTTTTTATAACCTATTTCTATTAGTATAAATTTAATTTCATTAGCAAAATTTTTTCTCGTTTATTTTGCAAGTCTGTAATTAAAAAAGTTCAATTCTGCATTGAATTTTTAAAGGAAATTAATAGTTTTAGTAAAATAAAAAGGTTTTTCCCTTTTTATACAAGAAAATAAAACCTGTGAATTTTTTAAAAATCAATACTTGTTAATTCATTCTTTTTGAATAACTTAATGCAATACTTTTCCTCATATGTACGACATGCATTTCTTCCCGAATTTCAGATTAAAATAAAATGTGAAATATTAAAAAGCTAGTTTAAATTTAAATTATTTTAATTCATGGTTTTCAGTCTTTCAATTTACGGCCCACTTAAAATGGTTGTGAAGGATACTTATGATCAAATTTCTTCTAGTTTTTTTTCTTAAAAAATATTTTTTATATGTAATGAATATTTTACTATACTTATCAATTTCTTGTATTTGAGATTTGTGATAAATGTTGTCAAAAGATTTGTGACATTTATTTTAATATTTTTATAGATTTTCTTACTTTTAAGAATTAGTTCAAAATTATATAACTTTATTTCAAAATCTTTTGGAACAATATAACTTTTAAAATAATATTTTATCTTATTTGTTCAATTCTTGTAGATTTTCAGGTGGATTATTCTTTTACTGTTTTTTTGTTTTGTATCTTTTTTATTTTATAAATAGTTACCTGCTGATGTTAAAAGGCATGTTTTAAAAATTAAGTATTTGTAAAAACAGTTATCAGTTTCTTCACATATTTACTTTTTAAAACTGTGTCTTTAAATATTGTACATTTGAATATTTTAATTTTACTTCTTTATTAAAGCTTTGAATATAAGTTCTGTTTCCTGAATTAAATGTTAATACACTAATGGATATTGTTTGTTTCATTTTAAAATGTATTTCATGATTTATATATGAATATTAGAAGCTCTCTATTGAAATGGGCAATTTTACAGGTATAGAGTCTTGGAGGAAGAAAGTGGGATTAAAACAATTTATTCTACTTGGTCATAGTATGGGTGGATATTTGGCTGCAGCATATAGCATTAAGTATCCAGATAATATAAAACATTTAATCTTAGCTGATCCTTGGGGATTTCCTATTCAAGATTCAAGTACTCGAAAGATTGAATTACCATTATGGGCTAAAGCTGTAGCTGCTATGTTGCGACCATTTAATCCATTAGCTGGTTTAAGAGCAGCAGGACCTTGGGGTCAGTTCATGTTTTCTTATCATATACAAATATAAGTACCTTAGAGCTATCTATTTGTATTTAATTAAAAATTTACAGAATCTGTGTTCCTATGTTCATTAGATATTTCTGCATCTACTTATGAAAAAATTTTAGGAAAATCAAAACCTAGTTAAAGAAATTCTAGTTATTCTAGTCAAATTCTAGTTATAAAAGAAAAAAATTTTAGACATTTATTTTACTGAAGCCTTTTTTCCCTTTTAATTTTTAAAGTTTTTGTCTCACAATATGTGCTTTTGTTAAAAGTAATTCATCAATGTTGGTGGTGGCAATTCCATGCTATATAAATTAAATTTTTGGGTGATCTTAATGATGTTTATGTATGAAGTATGATGATTTTAATATACCAAAATTCAAATACAAAATTTTTTCACAATAGTTTTTGTTAATGAAAGAAGTTGTAAACTGTATTGTCCGAACCAAGTGTATGATGTTACTCCTTATTCTCAAAAATATTATGATCAATATCTGTCAAAGCTCAAAGTCCTCAAGTTGGCATGGTGATGCTAATGGAGTGTGTGCTCAAGTTTCATTCTCATGCCTTGACTCTGGTTCAAAATTATGAGATCCTTAACCATTATCATGGATTAATGATTTACATGTTGATTGTGGGGGTCACAGTACTTTTCAAAATTCCATTGTAAAAAGCTAATTTTTACAAATTATTTATGTAAATATTACAAAATTCATATTAACACTGGTATATTGTAAAGTCCTCTGTAACTGCTTAAATTTGTTAAATGCTTGTTGTTGACACCCTGGGCAGTAATGCAAACTACAATTTAAATCGTAATTGAAATGTTAGCAATTTTTTTATTATTTTATGTGGCTCTGGTGTTCTACCAAACATTATATTTTTAAAATTAAAAACACAAATCAATAGTAATTTTTATTTAGTGCAATTTTTCTTTCATTAAAATTGGTACCCAGCAACGAGTAAAAAAATCTTTTGTTTTGAACATTTTTCATGCAGTGCTTGGAAAATTTTTCTGGAGTTCAGATTTTCAAAGTTTCCAAACCCAGTTCCTGTAAATAATCATTCAAATAATGTACACTTGAACATCATTAATAGTAATGCAACGCCAGTTTGACTTATGTTAAATTGATTAATTTATTTCGTTAGATCCATTTTAAATAAAACCCGGTTCTAAATTTCAGTTGGCGTCACACTATAGCTTAAGTTTAAACATTAGATCTTTTAAAGACAAATAAAACAGGACACTAAATTAAAAGGCCGTTCTTTAAATTAACAATTTATTTACAATAAGATTGAAATTACTTTAAATACTAAGGATATACATGATTACTTAACTGAATAATTTCTGAGAGAGAGGAATCATGGTGTGGACATCTCGAGAGTCTCCAACCGCGATTACCGTCAGATAGGGTCGTGTCAGACCAAAATCGGTGATAAAAATTGTGTCAGAGAGTGTCTCAATTCGTCGTGCATGCGCTTATATTTCGCGGCGGTTTACTTCTGTATTCTGGAGAGGATTCTTTTTCGAAACACAATCAGCTTTTCTGATTGGTCTGGAGTCAGCGGAGGGATATCCTCTCGCGGTCGATGACTTCCCCAAACGCGGGAAATTCCCAAAAAAACATCCCATACCATGATGTATTTAAGGGTACATTGCCTTCTTCCAGGCGTGGGAAACGCGTCACCCTTTTCGGTGGGGTGAGAGGCGCTCCCAGAAATTCCTTTTCTTGTAAACAACAACAGGGCAGATATAAAAATTACAGTTGCAATCCTTAGGGACCGGCGGCCCCCCATGGCGGACGCGTTTCCCACGCCTGGAAGAAGGCAATGTACCCATAAATACATCATGGTATGGGATGTTTTTTGATCCTTTGGAACTGGAAATTCGTTAATTGATACGGACTTATCTTTATCTATAAGAATGTCTTCCGGCGTTACCACAAACCCTAAAAATTTACAACTTTTTGTTAAAAACTGGCATTTACTCGGATTAAATTTTAAGTGAATTCTTTCAAAGCGTTCAAAAACCTTACCCAGTAGTTCAAAATGTTCATCTATAGTTTTAGTGAATAAAATAATGTCATCTATATAAACCAAAGCTCCGTGATGTAATAAATCTCCTAGGACCTCCTGTGCGATTGATTGAAAAGCTTTAGGCGAGTTTTTTAAACCGAAACATAATCTGTTAAATTGATATTTATCACCGTCAGGAGTAGAGAATGCCGTCTTATGCCTGTCCGCAAAGTGTAGTGGAATTTGATTAAATGCTGACTTCATGTCTAACGCCGAAAAATAGTTTGAACCTGAAATTTCATGTAAAATGTCGTCCAGTGTTGGAATGACGAAATCCTGAGTCACAGTTATTTCGTTGAGTTTCCGAAAATCTAAAACTAGGCGCCATTTTTCTTTCTGTTTGACAAACAAGGCCGGAGTATTATACTGGGAATTGGATTTCGAAATAATCCCCGCCTTTTCTAAATCTGTTATTTGACGTCGAAATTCGTTTCTTAAATTGAATGGAATCTTATAAATTGGACATTTAATGGGATAATCATGTTGTAAACTGATTCTGTGATGCTCCGTAGCGGCTGCGGATAATTCTACCGTAGAGCGAGCGAAAGCACTTTTGTGCGAAATTGAAAGTTGAAATAATCTGCTTCTGATTTTACTGTCCAAACCTGAAAGGTTGAAATCTTTCTCCGTGAGTGGGGGTAAAATATCTTGAGAAACGGGAAAATCAGAAGAAAAGTCTTCGTAATTATTGACTGTAATTATTTTCATGTTTTTGTTAAGGGTGATAATGTTATCTGAATCGTTTCTAATTTCTAAAATGGTGTCATTTGTCTGTGGATCAATATTAATTCACGAATTAGTTAAGTGAATGTTTTTAGTTTGTAGCTTTGCTGAACTCTGAATAGTGGCCAATGACATCGAATTAGGTAATGTTTCACAACATGTATACGAACATTTGTGACCGAATGGGGACCCACACACGTTTTGTGTTTTAAAAATCCATTTATAAAGTTACTCTGTACCACACGCGTGGGGAGTGAATAATGAATAAGCGGAATTGAAAAATTATTAATGAATAAACGGTTTTTACCTATATCTAAAACTGCATCCCATACTTTCAAAAAATCGTATCCTAAAATAGCGCAATAATTATCGTTAATCTCTTGCTTTGTTATAAAAAAATATGTTGAAATTGAAATTCCCCCAATGACAATTGTATTTCATAGCAACCGATAATTTCTACCGTGTCTCCGCTTACGGCTTTAATCTGAATTGAAACATTAAATTCCCTAAAGTTATCATTTTTTATTTTAGTGAAAAAGGAATTAGACATTAAAGATACGGATGCACCTGTGTCAATTAAAATTCTAAACTTGTGATGTTTAACGTTAGCATTTATTATTGGTAGATCGAATATATTGTCTCGAGATTGAATAGGAGAAAACCGCTTCTCTACCGAATGAAAAAAATCTAAATACGGCTTTCTCCTCGGGAGTTTAAAGTCTCATTCTTGCGATAACGTTGAAAACCCCTATTCTCAGAATTTGTGTGTGACCCTCTCACCGAATGCCTGGGGGCTGCGTAATTGTCGCGGAGAGTAGATTCCCTGAAATGTACATGCCTCCCTCCTGGCCTGGGGCTACTTGAAAAAGAATACTCGCTTGCGGCGTTTCTCCGGGGGGGCTGGTAACGGGCAGCGCGTTCGTCCCTCTGTCTCTTTCTACATTCCGCCTGTCTATGTCTTTGAATACCACAATAGAAGCACTCCTGAGAACGTTCTCTCTTCTGTTAAAATAGTTCCCACCTGATTTACGAGCTGTAACTGCACTTGCCTCTTGTAGACGGCCGACCCTTAAATTTATTTCTTGTAATCTATCCGCTAATGCTGAAAGAACTGGATTTTCCGTTTGTGCGGACGACAAACCGGATCTCTCTTCGCTAGTTATTTGGTTTAATTTCATGTTCTGCTCTTCTATCAATGCCGCATTGATTGATTCCTCTAAATTCAAAGGATCACGAGAAAGAACAAAGCGGCGTATGTCATTTCTTAAACCACTTATAAACCGAGATTGTAACAGTTGGTCATTCGCATTTCTCACCGCGGTATTTTGAGCCGAATTTCCTGACTGGAAAATCTGTGTTCCCAGTTTATTGATGCGTGCTGCAAATTCCTGTACGCTCTCAGAAGGACCCTGGATACACGATGAAAATAATTGGAGACGCGTTGATAAAGGTACAGCTTTTTCGAATCTTCCAATAAGAATTCTTGCGATATCGTTATATTCTGTCAATTGACTATGTGTTGGGTCGGATAGAAAAAATTCCTCAGCTATTCCCGTTAATTTTAATTTTAGAATTGTTACTTTCTCATCGTTTGACCACTTGCCTAAATTCGCAACATCGTTTATTTTTCCTAAGAACCTGCGCGTATTCCTAACGATTCACGTCCGTCGTACATTGGAATTAGATCAATTAGATTAAATTTCCCGGACGCCGTTTGCGTCAAAAGGGGGTCTGATTGTCGTGTACGTGGCATGTTTGTTAATTATTAGTTAAGACAAAATTTCTAGCGAATCTAATTCACAACGAAAACCGTTAAATTGAAACAAAATTCAAGCACTCGTGCAAGGCAACAGAAATTCATGAACTCTTAAATTTAAATGAAACTTTTGACTAATCGGCTCTCGCGTAAATACATGCATAGAGAAAAAAATTCACATCAATATTGAAAAAAAATTAAAGAGCACAAGTACCTGCGTCATATCGCTGCACCCCGGACTCTCTGACTCCAAAACTGCAAGAAAAAAAATTCAAAGTATCAAATTCGAGCAATATACATAAAATACACAGTAGCACACGAGATGAAAATTTGTCCTGATGATCCATCAAGAAACGTTTATATATAAAAAAAGATGTAAAAAAAATTTCTAACTCAAAGGATGTAAAAAAAAAATTTCTAACGACCAAAAAAAATTTAAAATCCTGGTCACGACACAACAGATAATGCAACGCCAGTTTGACTTATGTTAAATTGATTAATTTATTTCGTTAGATCCATTTTAAATAAAACCCGGTTCTAAATTTCAGTTGGCGTCACACTATAGCTTAAGTTTAAACATTAGATCTTTTAAAGACAAATAAAACAGGACACTAAATTAAAAGGCCGTTCTTTAAGTTAACACTTAATTTATTTACAATAAGATTGAAATTACTTTAAATACTAAGGATATACATGATTACTTAACTGAATAATTTCTGAGAGAGAGGAATCATGGTGTGGACATCTCGAGAGTCTCCAACCGCGATTACCGTCAGATAGGGTCGTGTCAGACCAAAATCGGTGATAAAAATTGTGTCAGAGTGTCTCAATTCGTCGTGCATGCGCTTATATTTCGCGGCGGTTTACTTCTGTATTCTGGAGAGGATTCTTTTTCGAAACACAATCAGCTTTTCTGATTGGTCTGGAGTCAGCGGAGGGATATCCTCTCGCGGTCGATGACTTCCCCAAACGCGGGAAATTCCCAAAAAAACATCCCATACCATGATGTATTTATGGGTACATTGCCTTCTTCCAGGCGTGGGAAACGCGTCACCCTTTTCGGTGGGGTGAGAGGCGCTCCCAGAAATTCCTTTTCTTGTAAACAACAACAGGGCAGATATAAAAATTACAGTTGCAATCCTTAGGGACCGGCGGCCCCCCATCAATAGCTTTATATGCTTCCTTTCATATTGGTTACTTTCCTTTAAAGTTTTTGTGTAAAAGTTTTAATAATCTTTGAGCATTGAATAATTAAAAATACTGTACCTGTGATGAATACATTTTTCTAAAATTAAGTAAAATTTTGATATCAATTCTGCTATTATTGCAGGTCCTCAATTAGTTCAACGCTTCAGACCTGATATCTTACGAAAATTTGAAAATATTGTTGCTGATTCATCTGATGTTTCTAACTACATTTATCATTGTAATGCTCAATATCCCAGGTAAAATATTAAATATTTAAGAATTAAAAGTTTTTAGACATTTACTTTTTGCTTTTTGTGATCTCTAAAATTGCACCAGCCATATTAAATTTTTGTTATAAGTTAAAGTTTGCATTTTTAGTTTAATATTTAATAACTAATTTTCTGTGCTTAGATTAATAATTTTGTAAAAATCTACCTGAAGTCATCGAATTTGATTTAACATCTAATAATTACAGGAAAATGATAATTTATTGCAAATGTATAATTATTTTTTAAATCTTTTCCTGTTTGGAAACAATGGAAAGTTGTTCTTTTTTCTTCAAAGTTATTTGGTTCTTATATTTTTAACCATTTAATGTTTTCTTTTGTTTTTCAAGTAAATTTTACATTTTCATGTGCATATATGTAGATATGTTGTAACTCGTTTTTTTAAAAGGTACAGAAAGATTGATTTTGTTCTAAGATGAACTATTGTAAGTATTTTGGAATAAATTTTAGTATTTAAGCATTTAGGATATACAAAAATCTATTCTGCTTGGAGAATAACTAGTTTTCTGTATTATATTATATGAATGTGCAATATTCTAAAATAAAAGATAGATTCACATGTATATATAAAATGTATTAAAAGGCACTGTGATTTGAAAATGCACCACTAAGGAATAGTCAGAAAATGACGGAAGTTTAACTAGGAGAAACAGCATTTGACAGTATGTATGCATATTTCCAAATGATACTCAAAATACAAAGCCAAGAACATCATATTAATAGGTTGTTGGTTAGGTAGTAGGTAGGTTAAATTCATAGGTTTAAAATGATAGATCCAGTTAATAAACACAAGTTCTAAAGCTATGAAGGTAATCTTTGAAAACTTCCATCTTTAATTTAAACAAAGATTTCAATGTCTTTGAAAAGGACTTGGATGTTTTCACATGCCTTTTAATGTAAATTGTAAAGTAATGAGAAGGGACTTACTTGCTGCCTGATATTTGAAATGCAATGTAACTTTAACCTCAATTTTGTTCCCTAATAATGTAAAATTAAAATTCTACTAACCTTACACAAAATCTCTAAATTCGCAAAGGGGCTATCTCGTATTTGGAGTGTTAGTGTTTGATTTAGGTTATGAGAATCTTTTAGAAATTTAGTCATAGTGTCATTCATCACATTAATTCATAAAAATTTGTTTTTTATAAAAAAGTTTTATGGCCTACCAGCATTTTTTAAAGTTTTTAGCCTGCTCTTAAATAAGTTTGCCCACATCACTGTATTGACCTACCAAATTTTATCCTAATTTGAACTTCCCAAGTTGTGCCTCTTCCTTTGTGAGCTATCATTTAAACTTCAGTGCTGTTCATTACTGTCAAAAATTTCCACCACTTCAAATTGTAATATAAATTCATGGCACTTGTAATTTTATTAATTTAGGTGGCTTTTAAATTTCAAAATTATATTTTAGTCTTTTTGCATTAGTGAAATTTTTATATTATTTTAACACTAGAACGTGTGTCAGTGGCACCTGTTGGCCCATTCAGTTTGTTCTTTTTTCTGTATTTTTGTAGAGATTTTGAAAAATTTTCCGTGGTAATTATGCAGTAAAAGTTTTGTGGTTCAAGGTTAATTAGGAGAAATTTTACAACTAAATATACTTAGACCGTCCACTGGCGTCATTTTGGTACCAGGGCAATTTATCATTATAAATAACTGTCGTTCAGCTAAAGATAATTCCCTAAGTAGATACCTTTAGTAAAACACACTTCCGGAAGTAATATCGCACATTTATTTGACATTGAATGAAGTGTCATTGGGTTAACAGCGTAAACAAATCTTATTTTTCTAAAATTGTTGTCTAGTGTATCATTACATAGCATTTGGTTATTTGCTGATAAAAAAAATTATTCGATTTTTGGAACTTGTGCAGAGCAAACACCCTGAAATGATGGCTTGTAAAAGAGATCTAAGCCCTGATGAAATTGCGAGATTTCTGAGAATTAATCGGATGGTGGTGAGCTGTCTTGCTCTGATTTAGATTCCAATGAAGACATAAGATTGAGTGAAAGTGACTGTGAAGATCTGATGAAAAAGCTTATGTAATTCATTATATTCCAGTAAATCCTGATATATATATATATATATTTATATATATATATATATATATATATATATATATATATATATCGCTAGGGATGGCACAGAATGGTTACTGTATAATATTAATGTTCCTGGCAAATTTGCGACAAAGCAGTTGTCCACGCAGCTTCGCAAAACATGTCAACGTTAGTTTTCATGATATAAAGGGTCATAAAATCTGTCAATTACATAAAGTAATGTTAAAAAATCTTAAAACTAAACCCTACTGAATTGTAGTCCTGTAATTATTTAGTTAAAATAATTATTTTATAGGTTTTATGTTGCAGTGTCAAAATGACACCAGTGGACGTTTAAGGTAATTGAAATCCTGGATTTTTTAGTGTTAAAGCAAATTTATAGTTATTCCTTCAGTTAAAGAAATCGGTAATAGTTTACATCTAAAGTTATCGTTGAATATTGATGTATTAACTTAAATTATAATAGTGTTTGAATGTATTTTATAAAATGGAGAATTCTTCATTGCCACCAATTTGACCGAGTTTATTTTTATCAAATAATTGTTTTCCTTTGTGAATTTTAAAAACTGTACTGTATCAAAATATTTTGAATGTCTGCATCCAAAGAAAACTATTTTTCATATGTAATTACTTTTAAGGTTTTAAAAGTTTACTACAAATATTGAATTATTGATGTAAGTCATGTAATTAATCTAACTATGAAAAAATATTTAATTCTTACACTTTTGTCACAGTTTTATTTTAAATGAATTTAACTAAGAAACTATCTATGTTAATTAAAAGTTTGCAATATAGCATCAGGGCTTTCTACCTTTTTCAAAAATAGAAGCTTCTGTCAAATTTGAGGTATTAAATTAAAATTTATTATTGCAAAGTGAACTACTAGTACTTCTTACAAATCTGTGCTCTATGTAGTTCAAAATAATTTTTTTTCTTACCAAATACCTATCCTAGTTATGCATGAATTTCAGTCTTGTTTGAAGGTTTAATTCTATACTATCTTCAGTTGTATATAGACAGTAACTGTTTAAAACTTATGTGTTTAATGATAGCCATTTCTATGAATAAAGATGAATATTATTTGTCTATTTATTGTATAACTTCAAATTAAGATTTCCTTTTCTGAAGAAATGTTTAGTTAATTCATATCAGTTTCCTACTGTCAAATATTTCTTATTCTGCTTTTCATAAGCATTTTTTCTACAGATTGATCTATCAAGGTAGATTGTTATGCCTTACTTCTTTTACTGAGTGCTGATTATAAGACTGATTTATTATTGTGTTTTTGATTTGTTATCTTAATCTAAAATTGTAAGAAAGTAAATATAATTAAATCTCAAGTTAAAGTATATGATGTTCAGTAACTGTTATTAGCCATTGCATATTTTAAGCTTTGAGAATAATTTTAAGGTCTTGAAAACTGTGAAAATGCTCAACTTAATTATGTAAGTCAGTAATTGAGCTCCATAATTAATTCGTATGATTAAACGTACATTGTGTAAATTTTCCAATGGAATCAATATAATAACAGAACAAACTGGTAGTGTTCCTAGGTCAAAGTTTAGAGACCTCTGATTTAAACAAAGTACTCCTAATAAATTCATAATGTGTTTTGTAACTTCGTTAAACTTTTGACTATTCACTTCCTTTTAATACTGCTAAGGTTTTTTTTCTGTTTTAAAAGAAGTATATATGATGACTGTGTATAATATAAACTTATCACTTTAATGCCATCTTGCCAACATTTTGCTCCGAAAGGCCTTAATTCTTTCCCCTTGTTTTGAAAAAATAAAGAATAATTTCACACATTAAATTGTACTGGTCATTCTTATTTTAATTAAATGTATGTTACAGGATAACTTCCACAGCCACTCATTGTTTTGTAACTCTGTATCTGGTTTGTTTTATCCAAGAAAATTTTAATTACTGCTAGTAGCCCGATAACTTTTTATGAGAATTCTGCAGCTACTAGCCATTCTACTGCAGTATAATATGATCAGTCATTTTCTATAATATCTTTTATAAATTTGCAAAAATAAAGATGATTGAGCACATATGGTTGATAAAATTAGCAGCTGTCATAACTGGGTTTAAAACTTCTAACTTATCGAGGCATTTTCTGTAGAAGAAACTTTGATGAACGTAATGTACAGTTGATATAATTTTGAATCATCACTTTTTTATGGCTTGGCTATGAGAAAAATGACCCCTTTATTTTCATCCATGAATGTTTTTTCCCATCATCAATAGAACTCTACTTCAGGTTTTTCATGTTGAAGATTGTTTTCTGCACAACATTTTCTACTCCATTAAAAATATTTTCTCAAGTGTTTCCTCTATGAATACTAGGAATGCATAGAAACTTTTCATGCCCTTCATGATTTTTGTGTATCCTACGAATGTAAAGTAATACCTGAGCAGTATGTAAAGCATTTGCTGAATTAACCTGAGCCAAAAAGAACCACTCTAAATGATTTTTTTTTCTGGCAATTGCTTTAATATATCTTTTAGAGCATTGTCCACTCCTTGAGCCGAAGGGTTTGCTGACAAATTAATATTTATAAATAATTTTTTTTTTTTAAATATTTCTTCTTTTGCTGCAAACCTTGATTAATTTACCTTTAAATGTTTTCCCATATTTCATTACTGAGTCGCATGAAAACTAGCATGAGTTGCTGCTTCTTGTTAGGGAATTAATATTTTTTAAACAACAATTACTGATATTTCAACTTGCATGTCAAATACTCATATTTTTCTAACCATTGGCGTCTTATAAATTTTAAGTATTTCTGGGAATGTTATGTCTCATAATAACGTTTTATATTGTTTTCTTTGAAGGCTGATATTGTTTCATTCGATTTAGGCATATTACTTTATTACGGTGCTTAGTCACGAAATATGAATATCCTTGTTGTGCTCTTTGAAAATTCTGTATTCTCAATCTCTTTCATTTCTTTTAAAAAATTATACAAATTTCCACAAAAGGCACACAACCTCAAGTTAAAATAATGTTAATTAGTACTGTTATTGTTCATATTATTTTACTTTTCATAATTGCACTTGCCCTATCAAATTCAAAATTTAGTACCTTCAATTTTGGATTGTTAACCAAATTAGTAGATGGTAGAGTTAACCTCCTCATGCAATAGGTACCTCATTCACCGACTAGTCTCAAAGTGTAAGTTCTTAACTATAGAGATTAAGTAGAGGACTCAATGTGGTCCTTGGCTTAAAAGGTTCAGAAATCTCTTTAATTCAAATTATTGCATTACGAAGGAAATTTTCCCTTTACTTTGATATTATAAGGAAATTTTGAGGGTATATACTTATGTAGTAAAATAGTAAAGTAATGTCAAACAAGTGCTTTTTTTCATCAGCAGGGAAACAACACATTGAAATAAAGGCAAAAGGATGCTTTCCTGTATAGTAAGTTTTGGAAATGATATAACTTTGAAGTGTAAAAATTACAAATTACATGTGAAAGTTTTTATGAAAAATTTTTTTAGATTGATTGCATTCCATTTTAAAATAACATCGAATTTACAGGTGAATAAATGTAAGAAGCTAGATAAAATTAACAAATCTCTAGGATTGTTATACATAACAATCATTTTTTTTTTAGTGGGGAAGCAGCATTTAAAGCTATGAGTGCACCATTTGGTTGGGCAAACCGTCCAATGATACAGCGCATTTCCCAAATAAAACAAGATATACCAATCACTTTTATTTATGGAGCACGATCATGGATTGATAGCAGTATTGGATTGCAAACTCGTGCTGTTCGAGAAAATTCTTATGTTGATGTTAAGGTATGTTTTCAAAATATAACTCTTATATGTTATATAAACAAACTTATTTTTTTTGTAATTTACTACATGTACTTATTACATTACTAAGTAATGAAAATTTATTTTATATAATGAATTTCAAATTGCTTGTGACTGAAATTCGAACTGTAATTTCATCTAGATGATTCAAGGAGCAGGTCATCATGTTTATGCTGATAAAGCTGATGAGTTTAATGCAATAGTATGCTGTGTGTGCACAAAAGTGGATAATAATGAAGTGCTGCCTGATTCATCCTTGACAAGATCAGATATGTCAGATGTTACACTAATGAAAACTACAGAGGAAAACAAGGCAGTTCTAGCAAAGACTGCATAGTTTTTAATTGTAGTGGGTAATTCAAAATTATTGTGAAATGTTGTAGGTACAAATTAATTTTTGTGTTAGTATTCTTATTTATTCTACATTTAGTGCAGTAATTCATCCATTTTTCTCTAAATGCTGCTTGCATAAAATGCATTTTTATTTACAATGCACTTTTAGATCCAAAGACTTTTTTACTATACTTTTGATGTATAAAGTGAATGAATGTAAAATTTTGGCACTTACTGTTCAAATTTTAAAAGGTCACATTTCATTTCTTTATATATTTGTAAACTTTCTTGTAAACGTCTTAAAAATAATTTGCTGGAACATTTCATAAAAAGTAAAAAATTTTAAGGACACATTTTAACATATATGTTTTTAATACTTGTAATTTCAGGTTAGTAATGTTTTTATTCATCATCAAATTGACATAAAGGAGAATAGGAATTTATTAAAACAACATTCTGGATAAAAATTTTCAAATTTACATAAATTTCACTCATTGAAACTTGGTGTATTAAAGTGTAGGAATGAGACTAATATCTTTGGTAACATAATGGAAAAATTTTAATAACTTGTGGCAGAAGGCAAAAATAATATTTATACATGTTAACATTTTGCTTTGGGAAATTGTGATTAAATATATATATTTCATTAATCATTTTGAAATGTTCATAAGTATTATTACTGTGTAATATATATCATGAAATTAATTAGTATATAGACTCACACATTAAAATTTTATTATTTTTGTGTTGGTAGGGTTTTGATCATTCTTAGGAAACCAGTGAAAGTTATATTTCTTAAGATGATCAATTTAACAACACTTAAAAAAATAGTGGATGATTATGGTGTTTTTTTTTTTTTTTTTTTTTTTTTTTTTTTTTGTAGAACTCTGTTTATGTTGTGCTTTCTAGATTTTTATGCATGATGTATTCTAAATGTTTTTAAGTAAAAGTAGTTTTAATGAATTTTTGTTGGAAATTGTTTTTTGATCTAGATAGTGTAAAACTGTATTCAGTTGTTTTTCAAGTTTTATTATTTTGTTACATATTTTTTATAGTTCTTGTTATGACTTTACTATTTCTTGAATATCTACTTAAATTATTTTATGTATTTTAAACTGTAATTAAGTTATTGGAAACTTTAAAAAATCTGTACTAGGAAATATGTTTCACTGATGGGTTACATGTGTAAAAGGAAATGTTTAAAACTTCCTGTTTCAAACAGAAAAATTATTGCAATTAAATTTGCTTGCTATATCTCAAGCATGTATGTGTATTTCCCAATATGTTCGTGAATTTGTAAAGCATTGAGTTTTGTTATGACATTTTGGTTTTTTATATTATATAAAATGCTATTTGTGATAATTCAGTGCATGCATCTTTGAAGCTTCTTACTCATAAAATGAGATGTGCTTCAATGCTAAAAGTGATATATAAAGAGTTTAACAAATTTTGCTGATATCATTATTTGCTATATATGTGTAAATTTGAATGAATCAGCATTGTTTATAATTTTATATTTAATTTGATAAAGTTTTAATTTTATGTAAATTCTTGTGAAACAGCCAGTCAGTAGTTACCAGTGCAGTAATTGTAATGCTTAGTACTAAGTGCTTTTACTGTTAATATAGCAAAATATTTCTTAGTAATTTAATTTCAAGTGCACAGGAGTCATCAGCTTTTCACATTGGCTATTTGTTTCTTTAACACAAATGAGTTTTATATTTTTTTTATGACCGTCTAATTCAAAATATTTGTTTCAAATAATTGAAATGGATAAATATAAAAGCTGCTGGAAAAATAGATAATTGCTGTTTGTGTTAAAAATATTAATAAAATTTATCTCCTAAAGGAAAGATATAGTATTAGGTCATTCAGTCACTATATTCATTTAACCACCAGGCCAATTCTTTAAGATGTGTTTTAAGAATAATTGTTAGGATTTTTTTCTCAGTGCATTAGTATATGTCTGTTTAGAAAGATATCTCATTTTCTTGTAGTTTCTTTCACACATTCCTTGATAAACCATAGAACAGAAATGTGTTTTTTTGAATTCTCATCACTTTGTACATAACTGCACTTTCTTCTAAATAATGAATGGGAATTTTCTGTGATTCATGTGTATCTTAACTTAGTTAGTGATCACACTGAGTTTGCTAAGTTGGACCTCAGGGAAACTGAATATATATACATATATGTATATGTATAAATATATATATGGCATCTTCTTAACTTTGTTCTTATTCATATTGCACAAATCTGGTGTACTTTTAACATCGTTTTACTGCTTCTGAATATTAATTTGACAGTGGCTGTTTTTATGACTATTTATTCCGTAGCAGTTTCTCATATGCACAACATATATTAGGACACTTCACTTTTGTTTTCTAACTCTAACTGTGACTGATAGCTGGAAATGAAAGCTATTTTTCCATTAAATTGTGTTAATCATGTGATATGACATTACTTTTTTTTAACATAAAATTGCTTCAACAATGAAATACATTTGGACTATGTTTGTATATAAAATTTGACTACTGTATAACTATGCTTATAAGTGAATTGGAATGAAACCATATTTCCACTACTTCGTTTCATTGATTGTTATAATATCTATTAATCGAAAACATATTTTGTGAATTCAATGCATTTTTTTCTTTTAAAATGAATTTAAATTTAATTTGTCTTTCCTTGTACAGTTTACTCAAATAAATCATAAATGTATAGTTACTAGAACTTTAGGCATTAAATGCCATTTGAAATACATTATATGATGTAGTTAGTTCATTGCTATGATTAAATCCAATTAGTTTAAGTTTCAGCTAGTTGATCTGTGATACCCTTGATGTATATTTTCTGAAATGAATTCTGCATCATGCATACCGGTTAGAGTTTTATGTTTTTGTTGTGTTTGTCATTTCTCTAAATGTGTTATTAATAAAAAAATAAATTATTTGTGTGTTTCTTTTATGTTTAGTGTGAGTGATCTTCAATTTTCGTTGAAAGAGATTAATGATAAGTATATGCACATAAAATTATTGTAAAAATGACTTTAAATAGCTTTATTATTATTCCCCATTTTCTAGAAAGCTTTTGCCATGTACTAGTGATAAAGCTGGTCATATGACTCAAAAGTCTGTTTTCCCTCATATTAATGTTCAAATTATTTTTAGACAATCTTTTGTTACTTCATTAGTTTCTTTTTTTAAAAAAAAAAAATTCTGGAAGGATTAAATGTTTTTCATTTCTATGGGTACATGTAGACCAGCAGTTCTTAAACTTTCGATCGCTGCCCCCTACCCATCCTCCCATTTATATAACAGTCTGACATTGCGCACTCCTAAGATTTTGATCATTTCTCAATTTAATATTCTTGTTCAAAGTACGAGTTCTAGTAGTTTTTTCATTGTGGACTATTTAGTAATCTAGTCTAGTGTGGCACATCTTTCAATTTTTCCACGAAGCCTTTCAGAGTCTCTAAAAGAAGGAAATCTCAACATTACATGAAACTCTGGACCCCCAAGGATTTGCAGAGCACAGTTTAAGAACCACTGATGTAGACAGTAATGTAAAATCCTAGAAGTTAAGGCTGATTAGATGTCTGGTTTGGAAGGAATAATCAGGTGACTCCTGTTTTCAGTCACTGCAGCTAGGAAAATATTTCACATCACATAGGATTGGGGTGAAGTTAAACATTTTCATCACCCCAATCCTATAAACCTTCAACATAATTTTTCAGATATTATTTTATTATTCAGGCATTTTACATGTTAATTATTTCCATAGGAATTTTTAGAATTAAGTATCCTTTGTTTGAAAATACCACACTCGGAGTGTTTGTCTCATCTTGATATTCCCAGAGTACAATTCCCTCAGGGGCTCACCTTCTTGAGGTGAGTACGGGTGTCACAATCCCGAGTTACCCTAGTGATCTCCTTTTCCCAAGGGGTTTACTGTCTGAGGTAAACACAGGTGCTATGACCCTGGGGTACCCTAGTGATCCTTCACTATTTTCAACCCTTTTGTCACATTTTTTTCCCTGTCCAGACCACAGACAAATGTTCTATTAATGTATGTAGATACAATTAATGTCTAAATTTTTTTAGAAGACTTACAATTTATTAACATATTTTAGTTTACGTTTTGTATTGCCATATAACTCTTGGGGTTTTTTTTTTCTTAAATTTATTTAAATATTTTGATTTTATTGATTTACTTGTTTTGACTAACACCGTTGGTTTGCCAACCCACATGTTTGCTGTGTACGGCATCCTGTAAGGAGTAAAATGGTGTCCTGGAATTACCTTTGTGTTCCCTTTGGCCCACGCTTCACTGTAGATGGATGGCAGGAGTGAGCCTGCTCCTGTGAATCGGCTGCTGATAAGTTTCTTCCAAGACATAACTGTAAGGATCCTCGCCCGGGTGCCTTAGCACTATATTCTGGGTGTACTCCAGGTAAGCGCCGTGCCTGTTTTTTGCCAGATGACCGGCACACTGCCTCCTTTTTTGGACTCTGTGGTGAGTGGAAGCTCGCCAGGATGAAGTCAAGTTCGCTCATATGGATCCAATGCAGCTGTGTTCAGGTAAAGGCCTTGTTTTATCCAACCTTAATATAGACACAATTTCTTCTCACTCTCGCTTTTTAATTTTGTCTCTTCCCAACAATGGAATTTCTCAAAAATTACTGTTTGTGATGCAGAAAGCTATTGAAGGAATTGGCAAAAATCCGAAATCCGTCAAAAAATTTCGATTTTGAGACTCATAGAAACTACCTCTTCTTTACTGATTAAATCTTTTGTATTGGTCAAAACGTTCTTAGATAGCCCTTTAACTGTAAGTCCTCTTACTAGTTCTGTAAGCAACTTCCCCCTGATGTTGCTTCCTCAGTGTCCCGTCTACCTAAATATGTGGGAGGGATCAAAGCATGTGTGTGTGACCAGAACTCTCCATGGTAAATCTAATTTATTATTATTCAATTGTACTATTCCAGAACAAAGTAGCCTACAAAAGGAACCCCTAGGAGTGATATAAAGAAATCAACCACCTTAAGTGAATAAGCGCACGTAATCAGATTAGTTTAGCTTTAATCAATCCTAACTTATTAATTCTTGATCCACTAATTTAGTCATGATGCATAAATTCTAAATCTCACCTTAGTAATGCTGCATTCAGATGCTCCGCTACTTCTGACCTACAATTATCAAACTAACTTTATATACTGTAACTAATTTGCATAACAGGGTTTCTTCTTGAGAGGGATGGCTGTGAAATAAACGTGAATGCTAGCCTAAAGATTCCCCAAGAGGATTAGTTGGTGAAGGTCGCGTTAAGACCCGTCACATTTCCTTAAATATTTCTTGTGGTGTCATATCTGAACCTGGCCTGTTGTGCACCTCTGAAGCAGAGATCCTTGATGGATTCTCTGACCAGGGTGTCATCAAGGTCAGAAGAATAACAATAGAAAAAAGACAATTCAGTCATTTCCAACAAAATATTTGATTTTAACTTTTAATAACCCTACACTGCCAAAAAATATAAAAGCTGGTTATTTGAACTGTTAACTCTGCCCTTATATTCCGAATCTTTTGCGCTGTTTTTAGTGTCAAAGGTTCGCACACTCTCAAACTGCCTTTCGTGGAAAATTAACATGCTCTAGATGTGCATCTGTTGGACATGCCTCCTCAGATTGCAATCTAGAGAAGAAATGTCTCAATTGTTCACAGCCTCATTCTTCCGATTCGAAACTATGCCCTAAATGGAAATTAGAAAAAGAAATTCAAACAATTGAAACTAACAAAAATATATCATAAAGAAGAGTCCGTAAATTAATAGCCCCACAACTATCTCAAACCTACGCTCAGGATGCTAAATCCTTAACTGTAAGTGATTCAACACAAACGGATGAAAATATGACAAAAATAATATGTAGACCTTTAAAATTACTACAACCAGCTTCACCCTTCTAAAAAAAAAAAAAAAATATCTGCATCTGTTCCTACAGTTTCCACATCGACTTCTTCCTCTCAAGCACACCTATTGCCTTCCATTCTACAATATCAGAATCCCACCCACGTATTCCTACATTTAATACAAATGTTCCATCATACTTAGCTGATCGAGCAATAGTTAAAAAATCAAGAAAGAATTTTCCAGCTAAATATGCAGAGAAAGAGGAAAACAAGTACCTCTCTCTCTCTCTCGTCTTCACATTTCAAAAACCAATATACACTTGCCTCCGAAAGTCTGCGTACAGGCAGTCCATCTTACGTGTTTATGCTATAATTACTATTAAAATCTCGCTTTAGAAAATCAAAATACTTGTCGACACACACACACAATTCTTCAAAATTTCCTTTTCATACAACAGCAACAAAATTCACCTTAACGAGAAAAAACTAGAATGACCACCAACCACATCCGCACCAGAAGTCTGCGTACACTTACAAAATAGAGCTTTTAAAGACCTTTTATTGTAATATAATTGCACTAAATCGTGTCTTTAAGTAATTATAAGCTTATTTTACGATTTATTTGAGATTTGAAAGCTTTTGTGGTTCTATGACAGGCAACAAAATAAAAATAGATGTATTATTGAAAGAAAAATCATCATAGATCTACAGAAAAGGGGGAAATTTTTAAAGCAATTCTTAATAGGAGACATTCATTGATTCAAAAAGTGTTCATAAACTACAAATCAACAAAAATTTTAACGTCCAAGCCAAGATCCAGCCGCCCCGTCTGCCGTGTCTATTCGAGAATCTTGCTTTGTAATACGCTCTATAAAAATAAATGCAAGACTATAAGCTTCGCAAATAGCTAAAGGTGTTGCAAAAATGTGTGACTTTAATTACAATTCGAAGAAAACTGAAAAAAGATGACTATCATGCCTGAGTTGCACTCAAGAAGCCATTCATCTTTCGAATGAACAGAGCTAAGAGCCTTTGCCTAAAAACACCTAAATAGGACACATCTTTTAGAAAAATATAATATATTCAGTTGAAAGTAATTTTTGTAATTTAGCATCAAAAAGCACAAAAATATGCCTGCAAAAATTCGGGACTTATCTTAAGAAAGAGTATCCTCCGACTATATATATAAAAACATGGAGCAGGAGGCATAATGTTTGGGGGTGCATTGGAAGCCTTTCGGCTGTTAATCTGGAATTAATTGAGTCAACAATGTACAAAATTGGTTACTTGAACTTATTGAAGTAAAATATCAGGGCATATGACGAGAAAGTTGCGGTGAGTAATGATTTTTACTTTCAGCGGCACAAAGGTACCAAGCAAATGGCTGTTCTGACCTGTCCCAAACCAATCCCGAAAGTCAATCTAGGCCCCAGACTTTAGCACAATACAGCATTTGTGGGATTTACTCGAGTGATTAATCAGGGAGAACGTAATAATATCCAAGAAAATGCTCAAATTTGTCAGAGTTGAAGGTACCAAATACAGGTATATCCAAAGATGAAACAACTAAGCTAGTTAAACCCTTGCTAAATATGTTGAGAGAGTTATAGAAATAACGGAATTGATCTTAAAAAGAGTATTAGTTACAATCCATTATTACGCATACGATTTGTGTCGTTTTCAAGTTATAGATATATTTCTATTATTTTATGTAATATTCACACAGGTGATTGTTGCTTATACTATTTGAATTAACGACGTTAGAGGAATTACGAGGACACGGTACCCTGTACACAATTTCTTTTACTCAGATAGTTATAAGAATAAAATTACATGTGTACTGAATTCGAACACGTATGTAATAAACATTTCGTAAGCAAAATACTATTTTTAAAACTATTTCAAATTATTAAAATTCCTACTACTTTTACAAATTTAAATATTTTTGAACCTGGAATATCAGAAAAAAATGGAAGTATTTTTCCAACTATTCTGTGCATGGGATTGGTATTACGAGTGATACTTTTATTAGAATTTTTTTTTCCCTTATACACTATAAAAAACATTAAAAAAACAGCTATATCTAACTTTATAGATTTCTAAAAAAATTACTTCATCTAAATAGTTCCATGCACAGAATTATCAAACATGTTACATTAAACAACCAGAAAAAGTTTCAAAATTTTATAGAAAATATAAAAAAGGCCTTAGCATTTTAAACACATGATCATCATGCAAAATAAGAAGCTGAGAAAAAGCAATTTAAAGTTTTTGAAATTAAAAAAAATAATTGAAAGCTAAAATATAGTATCCCTTCTAATATATATTAATTATAAGGGTTCACATTTTTCGGGTCCCCTTCTATATTATGTGTTTTAAACTAAAGGGTGTTTTTTTTAGAGGTATAGAACTTTAAATTGCAATAAAACAACGATGTATTATTCGATTGACATGAATTTGTTTTTATTCGAAAGATGATCTTGTGGCATTACATTTTAAATATGATTTCTGGCATATGATTGCCACGGCTGGCTCGGATGCAGTCCAATTTTCGATGACTTTTTCCAACATTTGTGGCCGTATATCGGCAATAACACGGCGAATGTTGTCTTCCAAATGGTCAAGCGTTTGTGGCTTATCCGCATAGACAATGACTTTATATAGCCCCACAGAAAATAGTCCAGCGGTGTTAAATCACAAGATCTTGGAGGCCAATTCACAGGTCCAAAACGTGAAATTAGGCGGTCACCAAACGTGTCTTTCAATAAATCGATTGTGGCACGAGCTGTGTGACATGTTGCGCCGTCTTGTTGGAACCACAGCTCCTGGACATCATGATTGTTCAATTCAGGAATGAAAAAGTTAGTAATCATGGCTCTATACCAGTGTTTCTCAAACTGTGGGGCGCGCCCCCTGGGGGGCGTGGTAACCCTGCGAGGGGGGCGCGAGCATATTGAAAATAAAAGGTTTAAAAAATAATTTTTTGGAATGAAGTAAAACAAGATGCTTTCTGACATAATAAAAATACACATTTACACTGATATAATTTATTTTTATCATCTGGTGATCATCAAAAATAAAAGATTCCACTTCAAACGCTCATTAGCCATCTTTGATCCTATAACCAAATTAAACAAATATTTTGTTTGCTTTGCGGTCAATATGAGAACGAGATGAGAGATTTTTTTTTTACGTTTCTTTTAACGATATCAAACGATGAGAGATTTTTTATTACGTTTCTTTTAACCTAAAATATTACTTTAGCTGACCTTCGAACTTACTGGTATGGTTATCTCCGTCTTTTTTTTAGGGAAGTTGTAAATATATATAATATATTTCAATTTCATCTTTTTTCCATGTGAAAGAGTTTTATGATATATGGATAAGCACATGAGTATTCTGAAACACATATAATGCATAATGAAAAACCTTTTACACAATTATTTTTGAGAACATGCTACATTTCCCCATGAACAATTTCGTAGTTTTGATTGCTGTGTTGTACGACTTATTATGGTTTATAAATGTAAATAAGCTGAATATTTTTAAAAAAATGGGCATCTGTGATCCCCCTATTAAAGGAAGTTGAAACTGATCAAGCAATTGAAGAACCTACTGAAATAATGCATATCAATCAAGATATAGCGAAAGTAAATATCAGAAAAGCGTGAGACATGAAACGTTTGAGTTTAGCTGGAAAAGAACGTTCCTGTGTTGTTAGTGAAAAGTGTCTGTGATTTATGTCCTTAATTAAGGGCATTATTTATTTGGAACATTTTCTTTAGTTTTATTGAATTTTTTCTCAAATTCTCTAAGAAAAATTAAAAAGTCCTTGAAAGTTGGTAAGTATATTTTCTCTTAATTAAGTTATTCACTGGAATTGTGATTTTTATAGTGTATAGTAAAAATAACTATAAAATAAATTATAGTTTTAAAACAAACTAAAAAACACGCTTTTATAGTGAATCGAACTAAAAAGGAAAAAAAAATATTACTTAAAAGTAAGATATACAAAATTTAATACTTATCTTGTTAATTTGTACGGTTTATAATTATGATCGCATTGTAGCTTTAGCGTCAAAGTGCATTATTATTGCATTCAGTACATTATTAATGTATAAGGGGGGCGCGATAAAAATTGTAATTAAAAAGGGGCCGCCAGTAGTGAAAGTTTGAGAACCACTGATCTATACCGATCACCATTGACTGTTACGTTGTGGCCTTCATCGCTTTTGAAGAGGGATTCCACCAGCCCATAAAGCGCACCAAACAGTCAGTTTTTCTGGATGTAACGGTGTTTCGACATACACTTGTGGATTAGCTTCACTCCAAATGCGGCAGTTTTGTTTGTTGACGTAGCCATTCAACCAGAAGTGCGCTTCATCGCTAAACAAAATTCGCTTATGAAAATCGGGAACAACGGCAATCTCGTTTTGGGCCCATTCGACGAATCTACGCCTTGCTTGATGATCGTTTTGATAAATTGCCAAACCAAACTGAGAATAAATCACTTGACAGCTGTTAAATCGGTCGCCATCTTGGAAAGTAATGCCAACTTAAACTTCTATACCTGGAAAAAAAACACCCTTTATTATACAAAAGATAGTTAATTTCAAATGAATTTGAAAAAGCGTTGTAAAAAAAGTATATTTTTTAAAAAGAGAGTGAAACTATAATAGAATTATTAAAGAAATACCGTTACTGGCAAAATATAGTGTAATAAATAAAAAATAAACAGACATATACTATACTGTTTTATTAATGAAAAAAAAACGAGCCTTATACAGTAGTCGTATATGATGTGTAACATCTGGCATGTTATCTTAGTAAATACGCAATAGTAACTTATATCCTGAAAAAAAAAATGAATTGGGAATGATTGGAAATATTTTTCTGTCGAATAATTATTACTTTAATGAAAATTTTATTTAATTAACACAAGGAGTAATGCATTATTTTTATCAAAAATAATTATTCTTGATCAATTTGGGGAAGAGAGGAGACACAATAGACTTATGATATGACACATATACATGTGATTTCAAAGTATTTAGAAACAGTTGAAAAAACAGCGTCAATAACATTACTACTGTTAGTTGTCGAAACATTTTTGATTTGTGTTCATTCCGAGCTCGAATTCATCATTCAAAAAAGCTATGAGCGGCTCAGATTTTGGCAAAATGAAGTTAAAATCACCCCTCAAAATCATGGGAAGCGAGTGATAGTTTTCTTTAAAAGAGCAGAACCATCTTAGTACAGTACAAAATGCAGGAAATATTTAATTTTTTGTACCGTTTGATTTCAAGAAATGTATGCGACCACCAAAAACACTGTCCGTTTTCAAATAAGCATTCTGCCGCACTTATGTTCCCCAATATCGTTACTAACAATACCCAGTCCACTTGTTTGACGATAAGTAATGTTCATATGAGGAGTCACAACATGTGAGTTTTTCTGTTCGCGATAAATCGCAACACCAGCTGCTCTGCGGCCCGGTCGTTTAAACTGTGCGCAGCAGTCGAAGGTAGGTATCGAAACACGTTCGTCACTATCTAACCACTTCTCTGACAACATCAGTAACGAACATTTTTATGAAATAACGTCATCGAAATCTGTTTGGTGATGACAATTGAGCGTAAGGATCGCAAGTTTATTCCTCGGTGAAGTCTAAGACTTGCTGGTTTGTGCGAAGTGGATTCAAAGTATTATTGGGTGGATGACTAGAGTATCTAGTTCTTCCGAACTATAACCTCTTATATCTTTAGGATTTTGAGTGACTGACGAATTCACTCTTGCCCTGTGTTAATAAAAAAAATACTTAAAAAGTAAAATATACTTATATGAGAGTAAAAAAATTAAAATTTAAAACTACTAAAATGTTTTAAGTGCTAGAAAAATATCTTCAAAAACGGTGCAAACACTGAAAATGAAAACAAATCTTGTTACGCCAAAGAAGTATAACTTCTTACGTACGTAGATTAGTTCACACATACTTTTTTTTTAAAATTGTGAGCATCAATAATTTCCTCATTGAATCAAACATAATACAAATTTTTACGTCATTCATAAACAACGATTTAAAACACAGAGAGTCTTTCAAAATTTTGCATACATTGATTTTACATACGTTAGTTATTTTAAATGCGTTTAAAACATATAAAAGACGCCACAGTTTCATTTGCTTTTCAGTATTTGGCTTTTTATTCATTTCATTACAAACAGATCGCAGATTAATTCTATGAAAAAAGGATTCTTTAGAGGCTTAATACATATATTTAACCTTTAACTTCGCACTGTTGCATTTCTGCAACATATGACTTATTTTAATTTAACAGACTCAATATTTTTTAATTACCTACAAATCACTTATCTGAGAAAAAAAAGATTACTGCAATGAAATACAGGCTAATTTTGTCACTAGATGGAAGTACATTTTTTCCAGAAATCGCAACAATTATAAAAATCTCTGATGCCTTAAGAACTATGTTTTGCTATAAAAAGAATCCATTATATTTTATGCTTCCTCTTGTTTATTGACAAAATAAATTACCAGGTAAGAAATTTAAACATTTTATGATGAATGATAAAATCCTCATATAAAAACAAGTTTTGTAATTTACAGCAATGTTGCACTTTGGCAACAAACAAAAAATGACTGAAATTCAATTTAAAACTGCTTTATTTTTTTTATATATTTTTCCCATTTTTTATTACTTGAGAACTAGCTGTTATAATTTTTTCATAGAAATTTAAAAAATTGCGAAGTTAAGGGTTAAGTATTGTCCCTGTATATTTAATTTTATTTTAAAGAAAATCTAACAGATAATATTACTATTTGAATCTGGTTTATTCACAATTCATCAAAGTGTGAAAAACATAGGAAAAATGTGTTTGGAACCGTAAGCTTAAGGTGAAAGGGGAACAATTTAAATTATGAAATAAATGTAAAAACGCAGAAATTTTCGCAATTATGAAAACAAAAATAATGGAGAACTAACCCCCAAAATGATTTCAACCATTACTTAAGAAGCTAGACATTTCGAAATAAAATTATTGTACGGTAAATAAAAATATTTACGTTGAATAACTGCTTTGTTTTTCATAAAAAAGTGTTTACATTTTTATCAAACATTTCTGATAAAATAAAGATTCGCCATTAAACTTAAAGAAAGGGATGGAAAATAAAAAAAAGCTATCAGATTTGAAAATTTATAAATAATTTTTCATTTCGTTATGTTTGTTATTTTTATTTTTTTGTGGATCTTATTTCGAAAACAGTTACTACACTGCTCAAAACAATTAGGGGAGCAAGCAAAAAAGTGAAGAAAACCGTGTGAGACAGCCACGTATTGGCATGCAATGCATAGTACACGCGTATCAATGCGCAATACAGAAAAAAGGCGTAAAAAAATTTGGAATTAAGCTTTAATTTGAAAATATGGAAAAAACATGAAAAGATGATTTAGGGCAACAATTTGGTTACATGTAAACGATAAAAAAAAAAGGTACTGTTTAGACATGATGCATGAGTTTTAATAGGGCGTGTGGTCTCCTCGAACAGCTAAGACTGCTGCACTCCTGTTTGCCATGGATGCGATGAAGTTATCGATCAGACTTTGGGGAATACTGTTCCACTCCTCAAGAAGTGCAATCTCCAAGTCTCGGACAGTAGCAGGCAGCCTTGGTCGCGCAGAAATGCGTCGTCGAGGCATGTCCCAAACATGCTCGATTGGATTCAGGTCAGGAGAGCACGCTGGCAATTCCATACGCTGTATTGTTTCAGCTTCAAGCATGTTCTCCACCAGACGAGCTCTATGCGGTCGGGCATTATCATCCAGGAAAACAAAGGAATCTCCAATGGCTCCAGCGTAAGGGATGACATGAGGTCCACGTATCTCGTCTGCATACCTTCGGCCAGTCAAAGTGCCATTCCGAATGATATGCAGGTCCGTACGTCCGCCTATGCTGATTCCACCCCATACCATCCAACCAGCTCTTGTGTATTGTGACCTTTCACGGACGAATGCGGGGTTATTTCGAGTGCCCCTGTCCCTCCATACAAGAACACGTCGGGTGTCACATTCTAGACTGAATAGGGACTCGTCTGTAAACAGTACTTGGCCCCAATCATGTTGCTTCCAATCTCGATGTTCAGCAGCCCATCTTCTTCGGGCCGCACGGGGGCGTGGGGTCAACGGAATGCAGACCATTGGCCTACGTGCATAGAGCCCTCCCTCATGAAGCCGATTACGTACTGTTTGGCTGGACACCCTTCGTCCTGTTGCCAAGAGCAACTGTCTTTGTAGCTGCGTAGCATTCTCTGTTCTGTTTCGACGGACTGTTAACTGTATATACCGGTCATCAGTTGATGTAGTGGCGCATGGCCGACCTGCCCCTGGTCGACGTCTAACATTTCCTGTTTCTTGTAATCGATTCCACAGCCTTGCAACAACACTTCTGGCGACACCACGTTGTGTTTGCCCGGATTCCAGTCTGCCTATAACACGCCATGCCATGGATTCAGGTAAATCACGTTGTTGAGACATTCTCAAGTAACCTTGTCTCAAAAAAAAAAAAAAAAAATACTGCGCAATCGAATTTCACAGTTACGGCAATAAAACAGACGTTTCTGCAACATCCCGATTTCTGCCCTTATCTCCTTTTTCTGGTTTTTGACGTCATGAACTTTGATTTGCATATAAAGTTTTCTTCTTCCGTTTCCTGGTAGGCTTTACATTATGGATAATTCATTTTATGTTACTTATTGGTATACATCTTCGCTTACTTTTGTTAAAATCATGTGCTCCCCTAATTGTTTTGAGCAGTGTATTATGTATCATTCATTCTAGTTTATATTTTGATTCATAGATGGCGCTGTCTGATTGCAGAACGAATTTCTAAAAATTTTTCTCCAACTCATAGTTAAAATGCGTTTCGAAATTCCCGTATATTTCTCTACAGTATTATGAACTGTAGTTTTTTTAATATTTTTCTCAGAGAAGAATTGCTTAAAAGTATTACATTTCAAACAACTTAAAATATTAAACAAAGAGAACACTCGAAATGAACCATTTTAAAAATAGAATTGCCATATTGCACTACTGCGCAATGTGGCACTTCTGCAACAAACAAATGACTGAAATTCAACTTAAAATTACTTAATGTCCCCCCTTTATTTTTACTTGAGAACTAGCTGATATAATTTTTTCATAGAAATTTAAAAAACTGCGAAGTTAAGGGTTAAGGAGCAAAATCTTTGTATTTGAAATAGTAATTGAAAAAAGAAAACGTTGCGAATTTTTTTTTACTTTTTAGATCTTTTTTTTCTATCCTGAGCAGCGAAGAATGCATAACTATTTTACGCGTATTACTTTTGTTTATTATAAATGAATTGAAAAATTGCTATTTTCAAGTGAATATTACAAATATTATGTACACACATGCTATGTATCTATCTATATATGTATGAAGAAAGTTCCGTTTTTCTCAGTAGTGTAGCGATTTTTGAAGTAAACATATTTTAATCCTACGGGAAAAGTATTCTTTAGAAGATTAATATATATATTTGAGGATAGAAACCTTTGTATCTAAAACAGTAATTGGAACTAAAAAAAATGGTGCTGAATTTTCTTTACCTTTTAGTCTTATTTTTATGTATCAATAGCATCAATATATTTTGTTTTGAACCAAACACAATATAAATTTTAGCAGGTGGCATAATAGAAAAGGTATTTCGGGACACGAAACTTTACAAAATGTTACAATGACTCATTAATTTTAAATATTTAGTAAGGATGAATGAAGCATTTTGTTGGTAATGTAAGCACCATAGCAATTGAGTTGCTAAAAAAAAGCAGTTATTGAAAAATTCATTTAAAATGTAAAACAGCATTAGAAAAACCTTTGTTTACAGGCTTTCCACGAAGATGGCAGCCCTATTTTCCATGAATAATATTTGAGTTTTTTAAGTGAATTTATCAAATATAGATGCAACGCTGTTCTATTTTATTTCACAGTTATAAATTTTTAAATTATTACATTTCAAAGACATAGTAGAACTAAAATCATTCTTTGAACTTTCAATGGTGATGACTATTAATATATATATCTACAAAATCTAAAAATGCAGAAACGAATGAACTATTCCCTCCAACATTTAACCTTAAACGACATCTTGATATGGAATGTTTAAATTTTCTCACTATATATTTGTTCCATAAATGGGAGTTCAATATTAAAAGATTTTCTTAAAAAGTATTTCATTCATCCGATTTCAAACTTCATTGAAATATTTTTATCCGTTAACATATTTGCGATTTTTATTAAAAATTCCCATATTGATCATCTAAATATCTGAAAGAATTCAAAGGGAATCAAAAAGCTTTTAAAAGCAAAATATTTTAAAACTATTTATATTAGTTGTGACAAACTTTTTAAGAAATATTTTTCATAAAACTGAATATAATATTTTTCTTTTTTTTAAAATAAGGTTTCATATATCTTAAATGTTATTTGAAATTTTGGCAATGAAGAATATTTAAGAGAGAACTATATGTATTATTTCTATATTAGTATGCTCAGCACATATAGGTTACACGTATCGTACTATCCATATATCAAAGGAATTTTAATTGTAACTGCAGTTGCTCATCAGCTCGCAGTAGTATTTATTTTAAATTTTCTAATAAATTAAAATTTTTATGGTCTTTATTTCCAAATTTTTCATGCTTAAGTCTATGCCCAATGAAAACAACGAATTGTCTTTTTAACACGTTAGAAAATTATTAATTCTTGAAATTATTAGCCACAGATCATCCTGTTTAAATGTACAGACAGATGGTATAGGGTTAATCACAGAACAAAAAGTTGATTTTTCGTCATCAAAAAAAGTTAAGGCTCACGGTTTTTTTACACTAAAAAACCAACATTTTTATATTGGTTTCATATTTGAGTATTTCGTGTATGTGCGGAAGAAGAGTTTCTGTGACAAATCTCTGGTCTGAAAAAAAATAATTTCAAAAGTTACAAGTCCAATTACGTTATTGATGGTACCATCGTGGTTTTGGATGTTTCTTTTGAAGGTGCTTTGTGATATCTCTAATCACTGGTCTTGAAAAGTTCCTTAAGAATACATAGTTGAACAATAATAAGTATTATATAAAAAGAAAAGGACTTCACATTCATTCGGCACGTTAAGACGCTGTTATGTGTATTGGTCATTGACATTTACACGAGTTCATTACAATGTCTGTTCTTTCTTTAAAATTTAAATAATAACCGATTCGAATTCTGAACAATTGTTGTTTTATAGAAAATATTTTTATTTTCATTTTTCATCGATCCGGATGTAGTTTTTTTTAATGTGTAAGCGACAGTACATCTCAAAAAGTAAAAGTTTAAAATATTCAACAATATCTCAAATTAATCGTAAATTTAAGTTAAAACCTGTCAACATGCTCTTATTTATTTTGATACTATCGAGTTTTAAGTCGAAGAAGAACACATAATCATTTTACGTATATCACTTCTGGATATCGTAAAGGATTTTAAATAATTATAATTGTCAGAATTGAATATTTCACAGATTATGCACACAGATGCTATCAAATTATCTTTCTGTATTTGAAAAATATTTTTTTCTCTTCATAATGCAGCGATTTTTGAAACATTTGTATTTTATTTCTATGACCAAAGGATTCTTTAGAGGCTTAATATTGAGGAGAGAAATCTTTTTTCATTTACAACAGTAATTGAAAAAAGAAAGCGGTGCGAATTTCTTTTTACATTGTTGAGACTTTTTGATATCGTAAGCATCAGTATTTTATTTTTTTTTGAACCAAACAAAATATAAACTTTTGCATGTGCCATGGTTAAAGAAAATTTCGGGACACGAAAATTTACAAAATATTACAAAGACTCATTAATTTTAATAGCTCAGGAAGGATGAATGAAAAATTATCTACGTAATGTAAGTACAGTAGTATTGAGAATTTTTAAATAAATCGCAGTTAAAGAAATCTTTTTTTTAAATCTAAACCTAGAAAAAACTTTTGTTTATAGACATTCTACGAAGATGGCAGCACCATTTTCGAAGCTTAATTTCAGATTTCTTTTAAATAAAAGTACAAGATATAGATGGCACTACTGATTTCTAACTCTTCAGTAAAAACATTTTATTAATCACCCTTCAAAGAGATGGCAGCACCAAAATCATTCTTTGAAATTTCACTGATAATCACTGCAAACGTGTAAAAAAATTTAGAAACAAATAAATTATTCTCTCCTACATTTGATGTTAGACGACATCTGAATGTGGAATTTTAAACGCTTTACGCCATTTCTTTTCTTTTATACGCTATATATTTCTTTCATAAATGGGAGCTTAATTTTAAAATTTTTCTTTCGATGTACTTCATTGTTCCAATATCAAACTTCATTGCATTCATTTTTGTCCGTAAATCTCATTGCCATTATAATTATTGAAAACAGCAAAATTGATCCTCTAAATATCTGAAAGAATTCAAAGGGAATCAATAAGCTTTTAAAAGCAAAATATTTTAAATCTATTTATCTTACTTGTGACAGAGAGAGAGAGAGAGAGTGAAGTTTAACGTCGCACTGTTCAGCTACACGAGGGCTTTTGGCGACGGACCACGTAATTTTGAACCATGGTCAAGTGACGTGGACGACACCTGAGCTGGCACCTTTCTCTCATAACTACCACACCACACCGACGGGAGGACGTTTCAGCTCTCGAAAGATTTAGCGTGCATCGCTGCCCTACACGGCGGGTCTTTAGTGGTACTGGGCTCGAACTCGTGACAAAGCCAGCCACTATCCGATGCCTATACCACTCCGCTTCCCGCGGCCACTATCTTACTTGTGACACACTTTTTAAGAAATATTTTTCATAAAACTGAATATAATATTTTTCTTTCTTTTAAAATAAGGTTTCATATATCTTAAATGTTATTTGAAATTTTGGCAATGAAGAATATTTAAGAGAGAACTATATGTATTATTTCTATATTAGTATGCTCAGCACATATAGGTTACACGTATCGTACTATCCATATATCAAAGGAATTTTAATTGTAACTGCAGTTCCTCATCAGCTCGCAGTAGTATTTATTTTAAATTTTCTAATAAATTAAAATTTTTATGGTCTTTATTTTCAGATTTTTCATGCTTAAGTCTATGCCCAATGAAAACAACGAATTGTCTTTTTAACACGTTAGAAAATTATTAATTCTTGAAATTATTAGCCACAGATCATCCTATTTAAATGTACCGACAGATGGTATAGGGTTAATCACAGAAGAACAAAGTTGATTTTTCGTCATCAAAACTTACGGTTTCTTGACACTAAAAAATCAACATTTTTATATTGGTTTCATATTTGAGTATTTCGTGTATGTGCGGAAGAAGAGTTTCTGTGACAAATCTCCGGTCCGAAAAAAAATAATTTCAAAAGTTACAAGTCCAATTACGTTATTGATGGTACCATCGTGGTTTTGGATGTTTCTTTTGAAGGTGCTTTGTGATATCTCTAATCAGTGGTCTTGAAAAGTTCCTTAAGGTGACTTGGCACCTTTCAAAAACTGAAATTCGATGAAAATATCGATTTTTCAATTTTTAGTTTAAAATGTAGTTTGATACCTTTGGTACAATTGAGGGAAGTTTCGAAACGATCTGATTATTATAAACGCAGTAAAATGCATTTTAAATATTTTGACAGCTCTGTCAGCAGTTTAAATGCCACGCCCACCTCAATGTTTACATTTTTTTTTACTTGAGAATAAATCCATTATTTTACATTAAAAACTACAGAGAAGCAGAGGAATCCGTTAAGCTGTGACTGTAACTATCAGCAAAGTTGTTTATTTATATTAGCTTTGCCATTTTCGCTTGCTGTGTGATTTTTAGTTTCATTAGTTTTTAACTTCATAGAAACCTAAAACAGCATTTTTTAATGCTACTTCAATCATAATTTTTAATGCTACTTCAATCATACATTCATTCATTTTATTAGTTGTTGTTATCGCTAATATGCCTCTTAGAAAACGTTCAGTACGTGCTTTGCAAATGAATGAAAAGCGATGGTGTAAAGCGAAAGTTGATTGTGAAGTGAACAAAATTCAGTTTTTTCAAATGTACGCCTGGAAAAATTGAACACTGTGGTAAAAACACAGGATACCTCTGCTATTGGAAATTATATATTGGTGGACTTTAACCAAGTTAACAATCTTCTTCGAAGTGCAAAGTGCCAATATTGTGAAAAACAAACTTTAAAACTGGAGCTTGGAGCCAAGTTGGGATTTTCATACAATTTAAAACTATCGTGTAGCAATTGTGATGAAAACAAAACTGTTGTAAACACATCTCTAAAGTCTGTACAGACCAGCCATGATGTGAATTTGAGAATAACTCAAGCTTTTTCACATATTGGGAAAGGTTATTGAGCTATAGAAAAATTTTGTATGGTGATGAATATAGATCCTTTTTCATCAACTACATATGGGAAGTGTGCGAGACGGCTGGATAATGCATATACTCTGGCATCTGAAAACATATTTGCGGAAATCCACCGAGAAATTAAAAATGTGTACGAGAATGGAGCTGAAATCACAGACTTAAGTGTTAGTTTTGATGGAACGTGGCTAACTCGTGGTCACACCTCACTTATCGGTGTAGGATGTGTTATAGATATGCTCACCGGATATGTTGTTGACTTTGAAGTGATGAGTAAGGTGTGTCGTCATTGCTCTGTGGCAAAAAATAAGCTAGGCCAGTCAAGTGCTGAATTCAGCATATGGTATGAAGGACATAAAAGCGAATGTGATATAAATCACTTGGGCTCATCTATATCAATGGAAATGGAAGCTGCATTAACCTTGTGGAAAAGATCCACATCACTTGGATTCCGTTATATTACAGTATTATCTGATGGTGATTGTAAAACGTTTAACTACTTGTGCGAGAAAAAAGTGTATGGACCTGACATTGTGATAAAAAAGGAAGAATGTATTAATCATGTTAGTAAGTGGTTAGGAACAGCTTTGAGATCTACTGTAAAAGACTGTCGTGCTCAAGGTATTTCTTTAGGTGGTAAAGCTCATGGTAGTTTGAAAGAAGCCACGATTAAAAAATTAACTACTTACTACCAAAAGGCTATTTTGAGAAACAAAGGGGATGTGAATGCTATGAAAACAGCAATATATGCTACATTGTTGCATAGCATTTCTACAGATGCTAAACCTCAGCGTTCGAAGTGTCCTGCAGGAGAAAACTCATGGTGTTTCTACCAATCTGCGATTGCTAATGGGGAAAAACCTAACAATCATAAATTAAATGTAGGAACACCAATAAATGAAAAGTTTCTTCCAAAAATTCAACCGATTTATCAAAGACTTGCATCTAATGAATTGTTAGAAAGATGCATTCGATGTGGAACACAAAATGCAAACGAAAGTTTGCATAGCATGATTTGGGCAAAGTGTCCGAAAGAAATTTTGAACAAAAGACGTGTTAAGCGGGCAGTAACAGAAGCTGTCTGCGAATACAATAAGGGTACAGTACGCACCATTGTAGAAACACAGAAAGCATTAGGTGTAGCTACTGGAGGTTCAACGAAACAACTTGCTACTATCTTAGATTGTCGAAAACAAAAATTTAGAAAACGTCGTCAAAATGCCAGTAATAAGCTGGCTCTTAAACTTATTAAAAAAGCAATACATAAAAAAGAGTTATTAGCTAGGAGGAGAGAAGGAATGACTTATGGCGCAGGCCAATTTTAAAAACAAACCTGTTTTGAAAAAATAATACATTTTAGCATAAATTTGTTTTACTTTATTTTATTTTAGATATTGATTTAAGTAGCAAATTATTTTTATAAAAGCTTTTAAATTTTCTATTGTAATTTCATGTATTTTTATTATATTTATTTCATGTATTTCATTTATCTTTTAATATATTTCATAGATGTTTCTTGTAAAAATAAGTCACAATGATATTTCCTATTTTTCGTAATTTTGGGCTCACAGACAGGCACTTTAAAAAAAGCTTATATTTTTGTTTAATATTTTGAAATTGAATTGTATTATGTTTTATTTTAAAGGTATATATTTATACAACATATTGAAAAATTATTACAAAATTTAGACATTGTTTTGATATATATTTGCTGATTGGTATTCTTAAAAATGCATTTTCTCAGTTCGAGTTTTTTCATGAAATCTTGGTCTTTAAAAGTACAAAACTTCTACAGATATTTATCAAACAACTTAAATTTTGGTGTGTATCTTTATTACAATGTGCTTAATTAAATTAGGGATCCATTTTTCAATATTTTGAATAAAAAAATTTTATAAAAGAAAATGTAGCAGAAGTCATGTTTTTTAGCTTTTTTTCCATTAATGTTTACATTTTATTTATTTGTTTCCAAAACTAATTTGTTTGTTGCAAAATCGATCCCTAAAGGTATTACTCATAGTCTAATAAATCCAAAAAAAAAAATTTTGGTGTCAAAATAATGATAATTGTAAAAGAAGAAGAATTTTTAAAATCGGTAAAAAATTTTTAAAAACTTTAAATTTTAAATTTTTTTTTAACGTTAGGAATTTTTTTCATGGTGAAATTTCTTAGTTTAGTAGTAACTGTTAATAATATACAAAAAAAATATTTTAAAACCCTGCTAAATAAATCACTGGTCTTGAAAAGTTCCCCTTAAGAATACATAGTTGAACAATAATAAGTATTATATAAATAGAAAAGGACTTCACATTCATTTTGCACATTAAGACGCTGTTATGTGTATTGGTCATTGACATTTACACGAGTTCATTACAATGTCTGTTCTTTCATTAAAATTTAAATAATAGTGGATTCGAATTCTGAACAATTGTTGTTTTATAGAAAATATTTTTATTTTCATTTTTCATCGATCCGGATGTAGTTTTTTTTTAATGTGTAAGCGACAATACATCTCAAAAAGTAAAAGTTTAAGATATTCAACAATATCTCAAATTAATCGTAAATTTAAGTTAAAACCTGTCAACATGCTCTTATTTATTTTGATACTATCGAGTTTTAAGTCGAAGAAGAACACATAATCATTTTACGTATATCACTTCTGGATATCGTAAAGGATTTTAAAAAATTAGAATTGTCAGAATTGAATATTTCACAGATTATGCACACAGATGCTATCAAATTATCTTTCTCTATTTGAAAAATATTTTTTTCTTTTCATAATGCAGCGATTTTTGAAACATTTATCTTTTATTTCTTTGACCAAAAGATTCTTTAGAGGCTTAATATTGAGGAGAGAAATCTTTTTTCATTTAAAACAGTAATTGAAAAAAGAAAGCAGTGCGAATTTCTTTTTACATTGTTGAGACTTTTTGATATCGTAAGCATCAGTATTTTATTTTTTTTTGAACCAAACAAAATATAAACTTTTGCATGTGCCATGGTTTAAGAAAATTTCGGGACACGAAAATTTACAAAATATTACAAAGACTCATTAATTTTAATAGCTCAGGAAGGACGAATGAAAAATTATCTACGTAATGTAAGTTCAGTAGCATTGAGTATTTTTAAATAAATCGCAGTTAATGAAATCTTTTTTTTAAATCTAAACCTAGAAAAAACTTTTGTTTATAGACATTCTACGAAGATGGCAGCACCATTTTCGAAGCTTAATTTCAGATTTCTTTTAAATAAAAGTACAAGATATAAATGGCACTACTGATTTCTAACTCTTCAGTTAAAAACTTTTTATTAATCACCCTTCAAAGAGATGGCAGCACCAAAATCATTCTTTGAAATTTCACTGATAATCACTGCAAATGTGTAAAAAAAAATTTAGAAACAACTAAATTATTCTCTCCTACATTTGATGTTAGACGACATCTGAATGTGGAATTTTCAACGCTTCACGCCATTTCTTTTCTTTTATACGTTATATATTTCTTTCATAAATGGGAGCTAATTTTTTAAATTTTTCTTTGATGTACTTCATTGTTCCAATATCAAACTTCATTACATTCATTTTTGTCCGTAAATCTCATTGCCATTATAATTATTGAAAACAGCAAAATTGATCCTCTAAATATCTGAAAGAATTCAAAGGGAATCAATAAGCTTTTAAAAGCAAAATATTTTAAATCTATTTATCTTACTTGTGACAGAGAGAGAGAGTGAAGTTTAACGTCGCACTGTTCAGCTACACGAGGGCTTTTGGCGACGGACCACGTAATTTTGAACCATGGTCAAGTGACGTGGAAGACACCTGAGCTGGCACCTTTCTCTCATAACTACCACACCACACCAACGGGAGGACGTTTCAGCTCTCGAAAGATTTAGCGTGCATCGCTGCCCTACACGGCGGGTCTTTAGTGGTACTGGGCTCGAACTCGTGACAAAGCCAGCCACTATCCCATGCCTATACCACTCCGCTACCCGCGGCCACTATCTTACTTGTGACACACTTTTTAAGAAATATTTTTCATAAAAATCAATATCATATTTTTCTTTCTTTTAAAATAAGGTTTCATATATCTTAAATGTTATTTGAAATTTTGACAATGAAGAATATTTAAGAGAACTATATGTATTATTTCTATATTAATATGCTCAGCACATACAGGTTACACGTATCGTACTATCCATATATAAAAGGAATTTTAATTGTAACTGCAGTTGCTCATCAGCTCGTAGTAGTATTTATTTTAAATTTTCTAATAAATTAAAATTTTTATGGTCTTTATTTCCAAATTTTTCATGCTTAAGTCTATGCCCAATGAAAACAACGAATTGTTTTTTTAACACGTTAGAAAATTATTAATTCTTGAAATTATTAGCCACAGATCATCCTTTTTAAATGTACAGACAGATGGTATAGGGTTAATCACAGAAGAAAAAAGTTGATTTTTCGTCATCAAAAAAAGTTAAGGCTCACGGTTTTTTTACACAAAAAAATCAACATTTTTATATTGGTTTCATATTTGAGTATTTCGTGTATGTGCGGAAGAAGAGTTTCTGTGACAAATCTCTGGTCTGAAAAAAATAATTTCAAAAATTACAAGTCCAATTACGTTATTGATGGTACCATCGTGGTTTTGGATGTTTCTTTTGAAGGTGCTTTGTGATATCTCTAATCACTGGTCTTGAAAAGTTCCTTAAGAATACATAGTTGAACAATAATAAGTATTATATAAATAGAAAAGGACTTCACATTCATTTTGCACGTTAAGACGCTGTTATGTGTATTGGTCATTGACATTTACACGAGTTCATTACAATGTCTGTTCTTTCATTAAAATTTAAATAATAGTGGATTCGAATTCTGAACAATTGTTGTTTTATAGAAAATATTTTTATTTTCATTTTTCATCGATCCGGATGTAGTTTTTTTTTAATGTGTAAGCGACAATACATCTCAAAAAGTAAAAGTTTAAGATATTCAACAATATCTCAAATTAATCGTAAATTTAAGTTAAAACCTGTCAACATGCTCTTATTTATTTTGATACTATCGAGTTTTAAGTCGAAGAAGAACACATAATCATTTTACGTATATCACTTCTGGATATCGTAAAGGATTTTAAAAAATTAGAATTGTCAGAATTGAATATTTCACAGATTATGCACACAGATGATATCAAATTATCTTTCTCTATTTGAAAAATATTTTTTTTCTCTTCATAATGCAGCGATTTTTGAAACATTTGTATTTTATTTCTATGACCAAAGGATTCTTTAGAGGCTTATTATTGAGGAGAGAGATCTTTTTTCATTTAAAACAGCAATTGAAAAAAGAAAGCGGTGCGAATTACTTTTTACATTGTTGAGACTTTTTGATATCGTAAGCATCAGTATTTTATTTTTTTTTGAACCAAACAAAATATAAACTTTTGCATGTGTCATGGTTAAAGAAAATTTCGGGACACGAAAATTTACAAAATATTACAAAGACTCATTAATTTTAATCGCTCAGGAAGGATGAATAAAAAATTATCTACGTAATGTAAGTACAGTAGCATTGAGAATTTTTAAATAAATCGCAGTTAATGAAATCTTTTTTTTAAATCTAAACCTTGAAAAAACTTTTGTTTATAGACATTCTACGAAGATGGCAGAACCATTTTCGAAGCTTAATTTAGGATTTCTTTTAAATAAAAGTACAAGATATAGATGGCACTACTGATTTCTAACTCTTCAGTTAAAACCTTTTATTTATCACCCTTCAAAGAGATGGCAGCCCCCCGAAATCATTCTTTGAAATTTCACTGATAATCACTGCAAACGTGTAAAAAAAATTTAGAAAGAAATAAATTATTCTCTCCTACATTTGATGTTAGACGACATCTGAATGTGGAATTTTCAACGCTTCACGCCATTTCTTTTCTTTTATACGCTATATATTTCTTTCATAAATGGGAGCTTAATTTTAAAATTTTTCTTCGATGTACTTCATTGTTCCAATATCAAACTTCATTGCATTCATTTTTGTCCGTAAATCTCATTGCCATTATAATTATTGAAAACAGCAAAATTGATCCTCTAAATATCTGAAAGAATTCAAAGGGAATCAATAAGCTTTTAAAAGCAAAATATTTTAAATCTATTTATCTTACTTGTGACAGAGAGAGAGAGAGTGAAGTTTAACGTCGCACTGTTCAGCTACACGATGGCTTTTGGCGACGGACCACGTAATTTTGAACCATGGTCAAGTGACGTGGAAGACACCTGAGCTGGCACCTTTCTCTCATAACTACCACACCACACCAACGGGAGGACGTTTCAGCTCTCGAAAGATTTAGCGTGCATCGCTGCCCTACACGGCGGGTCTTTAGTGGTACTGGGCTCGAACTCGTGACAAAGCCAGCCACTATCCCATGCCTATTTACCCGCGGCCACTATCTTACTTGTGACACACTTTTTAAGAAATATTTTTCATAAAACTGAATATCATATTTTTCTTTCTTTTAAAATAAGGTTTCATATATCTTAAATGTTATTTGAAATTTTGACAATGAAGAATATTTAAGAGAACTATATGTATTATTTCTATATTAATATGCTCAGCACATACAGGTTACACGTATCGTACTATCCATATATAAAAGGAATTTTAATTGTAACTGCAGTTGCTCATCAGCTCGCAGTAGTATTGTTTTTAAATTTTCTAATAAATTAAAATTTTTATGGTCTTTATTTCCAAATTTTTCATGCTTAAGTCTATGCCCAATGAAAACAACGAATTGTTTTTTTAACACGTTAGAAAATTATTAATTCTTGAAATTATTAGCCACAGATCATCCTTTTTAAATGTACAGACAGATGGTATAGGGTTAATCACAGAACAAAAAGTTGATTTTTCGTCATCAAAAAAAGTTAAGGCTCACGGTTTTTTTACACTAAAAAACCAACTTTTTTATATTGGTTTCATATTTGAGTATTTCGTGTATGTGCGGAAGAAGAGTTTCTGTGACAAATCTCTGGTCTGAAAAAAATAATTTCAAAAATTACAAGTCCAATTACGTTATTGATGGTACCATCGTGGTTTTGGATGTTTCTTTTGAAGGTGCTTTGTGATATCTCTAATCACTGGTCTTGAAAAGTTCCTTAAGAATACATAGTTGAACAATAATAAGTATTATATAAATAGAAAAGGACTTCACATTCATTTTGCACGTTAAGACGCTGTTATGTGTATTGGTCATTGACATTTACACGAGTTCATTACAATGTCTATTCTTTCATTAAAATTTAAATAATAGTGGATTCGAATTCTGAACAATTGTTGTTTTATAGAAAATATTTTTATTTTCATTTTTCATCGATCCGGATGTAGTTTCTTTTTAATGTGTAAGCGACAGTACATCTCAAAAAGTAAAAGTTTAAAATATTCAACAATATCTCAAATTAATCGTAAATTTAAGTTAAAACCTGTCAACATGCTCTTATTTATTTTGATACTATCGAGTTTTAAGTCGAAGAAGAACACATAATCATTTTACGTATATCACTTCTGGATATCGTAAAGGATTTAAAAAAATTAGAAATGTCAGAATTGAATATTTCACAGATTATGCACACAGATGCTATCAAATTATCTTTCTCTATTTGAAAAATGTTTTTTTCTCTTCATAATGCAGCGATTTTTGAAACATTTGTATTTTATTTCTATGACCAAAGGATTCTTTAGAGGCTTAATATTGAGGAGAGAAATCTTTTTTCATTTAAAACAGCAATTGAAAAAAGAAAGCGGTGCGAATTTCTTTTTACATTGTTGAGACTTTTTGATATCGTAAGCATCAGTATTTTATTTTTTTTTTTTTGAACCAAAAAAATATAAACTTTTGCATGTGTCATGATTAAAGAAAATTTCGGGACACGAAAATTTACAAAATATTACAAAGACTCATTAATTTTAATCGCTCAGGAAGGATGAATAAAAAATTATCTACGTAATGTAAGTACAGTAGCATTGAGAATTTTTAAATAAATCGCAGTTAATGAAATCTTTTTTTTAAATCTAAACCTTGAAAAAACTTTTGTTTATAGACATTCTACGAAGATGGCAGCACCATTTTCGAAGCTTAATTTCAGATTTCTTTTAAATAAAAGTACAAGATATAGATGGCACTACTGATTTCTAACTCTTCAGTTAAAAACTTTTTATTTATCACCCTTCAAAGAGATGGCAGCACCAAAATCATTCTTTGAAATTTCACTGATAATCACTGCAAACGTGTAAAAAAAATTTAGAAATAAATAAATTATTCTCTCCTACATTTGATGTTAGACGACATCTGAATGTGGACTTTTCAACGCTTCACGCCATTTATTTCTTTTATACGCTATATATTTCTTTCATAAATGGGAGCTTAATTTTAAAATTTTTCTTCGATGTACTTCATTGTTATAATATCAAACTTCATTGCATTCATTTTTGTCCGTAAATCTCATTGCCATTATAATTATTGAAAACAGCAAAATTGATCCTCTAAATATCTGAAAGAATTTAAAGGGAATCAAAAAGCTTTTAAAAGCAAAATATTTTAAATCTATTTATCTTATTACAGAGAGAGAGAGAGAGAAGTTTAACGTCGCACTGTTCAGCTACACGATGGGCTTTTGGCGACGGACCACACTTTTTAACCATGGTCAAGTGACGTGGACGACACCTGAACCTTTCTCTCATAACTACCACACCACACCAACGGGAGGACGTATTTTTAGCGTGCATCATAAAACTGAATATCTTACTTGTGAATATTTTTAAAAATCAATATCATATTTTTCTTTTTTTAAAATAAGTTTTCATATATCTTAAATGTTATTTGAAATTTTGACAATGAAGAATATTTAAGAGAACTATATGTATTATTTCTATATTAATATGCTCAGCACATACAGGTTACACGTATCGTACTATCCATATATAAAAGGAATTTTAATTGTAACTGCAGTTGCTCATCAGCTCGTAGTAGTAGTTTATTTTAAATTTTCTAATAAATTAAAATTTTTATGGTCTTTATTTCCAAATTTTTCATGCTTAAGTCTATGCCCAATGAAAACAACGAATTGTCTTTTTAACACGTTAGAAAATTATTAATTCTTGAAATTATTAGCCACAGATCATCCTCTTTAAATGTACAGACAGATGGTATAGGGTTAATCACAGAAGAAAAAAGTTGATTTTTAGTCATCAAAAAAAAAAGTTAAGGCTCACGGTTTTTTTACATTAAAAATCAACATTTTTGTATTGGTTTCATATTTGAGTATTTCGTGTATGTGCGGAAGAAGAGTTTCTGTTACAAATCTCTGGTCTGAAAAAAAATAATTTCAAAAGTTACAAGTCCAATTACGTTATTGATGGTACCATCGTGGTTTTGGATGTTTCTTTTGAAGGTGCTTTGTGATATCTCTAATCACTGGTCTTGAAAAGTTCCTTAAGAATACATAGTTGAACAATAATAAGTATTATATAAACAGAAAAGGACTTCACATTCATTTTGCACGTTAAGACGCTGTTATGTGTATTGGTCATTGACATTTACACGAGTTCATTACAATGTCTATTCTTTCATTAAAATTTAAATAATAGTGGATTCGAATTCTGAACAATTGTTGTTTTATAGAAAATATTTTTATTTTCATTTTTCATCGATCCGGATGTAGTTTCTTTTTAATGTGTAAGCGTCAGTACATCTCAAAAAGTAAAAGTTTAAAATATTCAACAATATCTCAAATTAATCGTAAATTTAAGTTAAAACCTGTCAACATGCTCTTATTTATTTTGATACTATCGAGTTTTAAGTCGAAGAAGAACACATAATCATTTTACGTATATCACTTCTGGATATCGTAAAGGATTTAAAAAAATTAGAAATGTCAGAATTGAATATTTCACAGATTATGCACACAGATGCTATCAAATTATCTTTCTCTATTTGAAAAATGTTTTTTTCTCTTCATAATGCAGCGATTTTTGAAACATTTGTATTTTATTTCTATGACCAAAGGATTCTTTAGAGGCTTAATATTGAGGAGAGAAATCTTTTTTCATTTAAAACAGCAATTGAAAAAAGAAAGCGGTGCGAATTTCTTTTTACATTGTTGAGACTTTTTGATATCGTAAGCATCAGTATTTTATTTTTTTTTGAACCAAAAAAATATAAACTTTTGCATGTGTCATGATTAAAGAAAATTTCGGGACACGAAAATTTACAAAATATTACAAAGACTCATTAATTTTAATCGCTCAGGAAGGATGAATAAAAAATTATCTACGTAATGTAAGTACAGTAGCATTGAGAATTTTTAAATAAATCGCAGTTAATGAAATCTTTTTTTTAAATCTAAACCTTGAAAAAACTTTTGTTTATAGACATTCTACGAAGATGGCAGAACCATTTTCGAAGCTTAATTTAGGATTTCTTTTAAATAAAAGTACAAGATATAGATGGCACTACTGATTTCTAACTCTTCAGTTAAAACCTTTTATTTATCACCCTTCAAAGAGATGGCAGCCCCCCGAAATCATTCTTTGAAATTTCACTGATAATCACTGCAAACGTGTAAAAAAAATTTAGAAAGAAATAAATTATTCTCTCCTACATTTGATGTTAGACGACATCTGAATGTGGAATTTTCAACGCTTCACGCCATTTCTTTTCTTTTATACGCTATATATTTCTTTCATAAATGGGAGCTTAATTTTAAAATTTTTCTTCGATGTACTTCATTGTTATAATATCAAACTTCATTGCATTCATTTTTGTCCGTAAATCTCATTGCCATTATAATTATTGAAAACAGCAAAATTGATCCTCTAAATATCTGAAAGAATTCAAAGGGAATCAATAAGCTTTTAAAAGCAAAATATTTTAAATCTATTTATCTTACTTGTGACAGAGAGAGAGAGAGAGAAGTTTAACGTCGCACTGTTCAGCTACACGAACGGACCACGTATTGGTCAAGTGACGTGGAAGACACCTGAGCTGGCACCTTTCTCTCATAAAATCGCTGCCCTACACGGCTCTTTAGTGGTAAGCCACTATCCCATGCCTATACCACTCCGCTACCCGCGGCCACTATCTTACTTGTGACACACTTTTTAAGAAATATTTTTCATAAAAATCAATATCATATTTTTCTTTCTTTTAAAATAAGGTTTCATATATCTTAAATGTTATTTGAAATTTTGACAATGAAGAATATTTAAGAGAACTATATGTATTATTTCTATATTAATATGCTCAGCACATACAGGTTACACGTATCGTACTATCCATATATAAAAGGAATTTTAATTGTAACTGCAGTTGCTCATCAGCTCGTAGTAGTATTTATTTTAAATTTTCTAATAAATTAAAATTTTTATGGTCTTTATTTCCAAATTTTTCATGCTTAAGTCTATGCCCAATAAAAAAACGAATTGTCTTTTTAACACGTTAGAAAATTATTAATTCTTGAAATTATTAGCCACAGATCATCCTCTTTAAATGTACAGACAGATGGTATAGGGTTAATCACAGAAGACAAAAGTTGATTTTTAGTCATCAAAAAAAGTTAAGGCTCACGGTTTTTTTACATTAAAAATCAACATTTTTGTATTGGTTTCATATTTGAGTATTTCGTGTATGTGCGGAAGAAGAGTTTCTGTTACAAATCTCTGGTCTGAAAAAAAATAATTTCAAAAGTTACAAGTCCAATTACGTTATTAATGGTACCATCGTGGTTTTGGATGTTTCTTTTGAAGGTGCTTTGTGATATCTCTAATCACTGGTCTTGAAAAGTTCCTTAAGAATACATAGTTGAACAATAATAAGTATTATATAAACAGAAAAGGACTTCACATTCATTTTGCACGTTAAGACGCTGTTATGTGTATTGGTCATTGACATTTACACGAGTTCATTACAATGTCTATTCTTTCATTAAAATTTAAATAATAGTGGATTCGAATTCTGAACAATTGTTGTTTTATAGAAAATATTTTTATTTTCATTTTTCATCGATCCGGATGTAGTTTCTTTTTAATGTGTAAGCGACAGTACATCTCAAAAAGTAAAAGTTTAAAATATTCAACAATATCTCAAATTAATCGTAAATTTAAGTTAAAACCTGTCAACATGCTCTTATTTATTTTGATACTATCGAGTTTTAAGTCGAAGAAGAACACATAATCATTTTACGTATATCACTTCTGGATATCGTAAAGGATTTTAAAAAATTAGAATTGTCAGAATTGAATATTTCACAGATTATGCACACAGATGCTATCAAATTATCTTTCTCTATTTGAAAAATATTTTTTTCTCTTCATAATGCAGCGATTTTTGAAACATTTATCTTTTATTTCTATGACCAAAGGATTCTTTAGAGGCTTAATATTGAGGAGAGAAATCTTTTTTCATTTAAAACAGTAATTGAAAAAAGAAAGCGGTGCGAATTTCTTTTGACATTGTTGAGACTTTTTGATATCGTAAGCATCAGTATTTTATTTTTTTTTGAACCAAACAAAATATAAACTTTTGCATGTGCCATGGTTAAAGAAAATTTCGGGACACGAAAATTTACAAAATATTACAAAGACTCATTAATTTTAATCGCTCAGGAAGGATGAATGAAAAATTATCTACGTAATGTAAGTACAGTAGCATTGAGAATTTTTAAATAAATCGCAGTTAATGAAATCTTTTTTTTAAATCTAAACCTAGAAAAAACTTTTGTTTATAGACATTCTACGAAGATGGCAGACTCATTTTCGAAGTTTAATTTCAGATTTCTTTTAAATAAAAGTACAAGATATAGATGGCACTACTGATTTCTAACTCTTCAGTTAAAAACTTTTATTTATCACCCTTCAAAGAGATGGCAGCACCAAAATCATTCTTTGAAATTTCACTGATAATCACTGCAAATGTGTAAAAAAAAATTTAGAAACAAATAAATTATTCTCTCCTACATTTGATGTTAGACGACATCTGAATGTGGAATTTTCAACGCTTCACGCCATTTCTTTTCTTTTATACGCTATATATTTCTTTCATAAATGGGAGCTTAATTTTAAAATTTTTCTTCGATGTACTTCATTGTTCCAATATCAAACTTCATTGCATTCATTTTTGTCCGTAAATCTCATTGCCATTATAATTATTGAAAACAGCAAAATTGATCCTCTAAATATCTGAAAGAATTCAAAGGGAATCAATAAGCTTTTAAAAGCAAAATATTTTAAATCTATTTATCTTATTACAGAGAGAGAGAGAGTGAAGTTTAACGTCGCACTGTTCAGCACACGATGGGCTTTTTAATTTTGAACCATGGTCATTTTGGCACCTTTCATAAAACACCACACCAACGGGAATTTCATAATTTATTTTTCTTTTAGTGGTACTTTTAAAAGCCAGCCACTATCCCATGCCTTTTACCCGCGGCATCTTATATCTTTTCAAATCAATATCATATTTTTCTTTCTTTTAAAATAAGTTTTCATATATCTTAAATGTTATTTGAAATTTTGGCAATGAAGAATATTTAAGAGAGAACTATATGTATTATTTCTATATTAGTATGCTCAGCACATATAGGTTACACGTATCGTACTATCCATATATAAAAGGAATTTTAATTGTAACTGCAGTTGCTCATCAGCTCGCAGTAGTATTTATTTTAAATTTTCTAATAAATTAAAATTTTTATGGTCTTTATTTCCAAATTTTTCATGCTTAAGTCTATGCCCAATGAAAACAACGAATTGTCTTTTTAACACGTTAGAAAATTATTAATTCTTGAAATTATTAGCCACAGATCATCTTCTTTAAATGTACAGACAGATGGTATAGGGTTAATCACAGAAGACAAAAGTTGATTTTTCGTCATCAAAAAAAGTTAAGGCTCACGGTTTTTTTACATTAAAAATCGACATTTTTGTATTGGTTTCATATTTGAGTATTTCGTGTATGTGCGGAAGAAGAGTTTCTGTTACAAATCTCTGGTCTGAAAAAAAATAATTTCAAAAGTTACAAGTCCAATTACGTTATTGATGGTACCATCGTGGTTTTGGATGTTTCTTTTGAAGGTGCTTTGTGATATCTCTAATCACTGGTCTTGAAAAGTTCCTTAAGAATACATAGTTGAACAATAATAAGTATTATATAAATAGAAAAGGACTTCACATTCATTTTGCACGTTAAGACGCAGTTATGTGTATTGGTCATTGACATTTACACGAGTTCATTACAATGTCTATTCTTTCATTAAAATTTAAATAATAGTGGATTCGAATTCTGAACAATTGTTGTTTTATAGAAAATATTTTTATTTTCATTTTTCATCGATCCGGATGTAGTTTTTTTTAATGTGTAAGCGACAGTACATCTCAAAAAGTAAAAGTTTAAAATATTCAACAATATCTCAAATTAATCGTAAATTTAAGTTAAAACCTGTCAACATGCTCTTATTTATTTTGATACTATCGAGTTTTAAGTCGAAGAAGAACACATAATCATTTTACGTATATCACTTCTGGATATCGTAAAGGATTTTAAAAAATTAGAATTGTCAGAATTGAATATTTCACAGATTATGCACACAGATGCTATCAAATTATCTTTCTCTATTTGAAAAATATTTTTTTCTCTTCATAATGCAGCGATTTTTGAAACATTTGTATTTTATTTCTATGACCAAAGGATTCTTTAGAGGCTTAATATTGAGGAGAGAAATCTTTTTTCATTTAAAACAGTAATTGAAAAAAGAAAGCGGTGCGAATTTCTTTTTACATTGTTGAGACTTTTTGATATCGTAAGCATCAGTATTTTATTTTTTTTTGAACCAAACAAAATATAAACTTTTGCATGTGTCATGGTTAAAGAAAATTTCGGGACACGAAAATTTACAAAATATTACAAAGACTCATTAATTTTATTCGCTCAGGAAGGATGAATGAAAAATTATCTACGTAATGTAAGTACAGTAGCATTGAGAATTTTTAAATAAATCGCAGTTAATGAAATCTTTTCTTTAAATCTAAACCTTGAAAAAACTTTTGTTTATAGACATTCTACGAAGATGGCAGCACCATTTTCGAAGCTTAATTTCGGATTTCTTTTAAATAAAAGTACAAGATATAGATGGCACTACTGATTTCTAACTCTTCAGTTAAAAACTTTTTATTTATCACCCTTCAAAGAGATGGCAGCACCAAAATCATTCTTTGAAATTTCACTGATAATCACTGCAAACGTGTAAAAAAAATTTAGAAACAAATAAATTATTCTCTCCTACATTTGATGTTAGACGACATCTGAATGTGGACTTTTCAACGCTTCACGCCATTTATTTCTTTTATACGCTATATATTTCTTTCATAAATGGGAGCTTAATTTTAAAATTTTTCTTCGATGTACTTCATTGTTATAATATCAAACTTCATTGCATTCATTTTTGTCCGTAAATCTCATTGCCATTATAATTATTGAAAACAGCAAAATTGATCCTCTAAATATCTGAAAGAATTTAAAGGGAATCAATAAGCTTTTACTTGGACAGAGAGAGAGAGAGTTTTAACGTCGCACTGTTCAGCTACACGAAGCTTTTTGAAAAGCAAAATATTTTAAATCTATTTATATTACTTGTGACACACTTTTTAAGAAATATTTTTCATAAAACTGAATATAATATTTTTCTTTCTTTTAAAATAAGTTTTCATATATCTTAAATGTTATTTGAAATTTTGACAATGAAGAATATTTAAGAGAACTATATGTATTATTTCTATATTAATATGCTCAGCACATACAGGTTACACGTATCGTACTATCCATATATAAAAGGAATTTTAATTGTAACTGCAGTTGCTCATCAGCTCGTAGTAGTATTTATTTTAAATTTTCTAATAAATTAAAATTTTTATGGTCTTTATTTCCAAATTTTTCATGCTTAAGTCTATGCCCAATGAAAACAACGAATTGTCTTTTTAACACGTTAGAAAATTATTAATTCTTGAAATTATTAGCCACAGATCATCCTCTTTAAATGTACAGACAGATGGTATAGGGTTAATCACAGAAGAAAAAAGTTGATTTTTCGTCATCAAAAAAAAAAAGTTAAGGCTCACGGTTTTTTTTTTGACATTAAAAATCAACATTTTTGTATTGGTTTCATATTTGAGTATTTCGTGTATGTGCGGAAGAAGAGTTTCTGTTACAAATCTCTGGTCTGAAAAAATAATTTCAAAAGTTACAAGTCCAATTACGTTATTGATGGTACCATCGTGGTTTTGGATGTTTCTTTTGAAGGTGCTTTGTGATATCTCTAATCACTGGTCTTGAAAAGTTCCTTAAGAATACATAGTTGAACAATAATAAGTATTATATAAACAGAAAAGGACTTCACATTCATTTTGCACGTTAAGACGCTGTTATGTGTATTGGTCATTGACATTTACACGAGTTCATTACAATGTCTATTCTTTCATTAAAATTTAAATAATAGTGGATTCGAATTCTGAACAATTGTTGTTTTATAGAAAATATTTTTATTTTCATTTTTCATCGATCCGGATGTAGTTTTTTTTAATGTAAGCGACAGTACATCTCAAAAAGTAAAAGTTTAAAATATTCAACAATATCTCAAATTAATCGTAAATTTAAGTTAAAACCTGTCAACATGCTCTTATTTATTTTGATACTATCGAGTTTTAAGTCGAAGAAGAACACAGAATCATTTTACGTATATCACTTCTGGATATCGTAAAGGATTTTAAAAAATTAGAAATGTCAGAATTGAATATTTCACAGATTATGCACACAGATGCTATCAAATTATCTTTCTCTATTTGAAAAATGATTTTTTCTCTTCATAATGCAGCGATTTTTGAAACATTTGTATTTTATTTCTATGACCAAAGGATTCTTTAGAGGCTTATTATTGAGGAGAGAAATCTTTTTTCATTTAAAACAGCAATTGAAAAAAGAAAGCGGTGCGAATTTCTTTTTACATTGTTGAGACTTTTTGATATCGTAAGCATCAGTATTTTATTTTTTTTTGAACCAAACAAAATATAAACTTTTGCATGTGTCATGGTTAAAGAGAATTTCGGGACACGAAAATTTACAAAATATTACAAAGACTCATTAATTTTAATCGCTCAGGAAGGATGAATAAAAAATTATCTACGTAATGTAAGTACAGTAGCATTGAGAATTTTTAAATAAATCGCAGTTAATGAAATCTTTTTTAAATCTAAACCTTGAAAAAACTTTTGTTTATAGACATTCTACGAAGATGGCAGACCATTTTCGAAGCTTAATTTCAGATTTCTTTTAAATAAAAGTACAAGATATAGATGGCACTACTGATTTCTAACTCTTCAGTTAAAAACTTTTTTATTTATCACCCTTCAAAGAGATGGCAGCACCAAAATCATTCTTTGAAATTTCACTGATAATCACTGCAAACGTGTAAAAAAATTTAGAAACAAATAAATTATTCTCTCCTACATTTGATGTTAGACGACATCTGAATGTGGAATTTTCAACGCTTCACGCCATTTATTTCTTTTTATACGCTATATATTTCTTTCATAAATGGGAGCTTAATTTTAAAATTTTTCTTCGATGTACTTCATTGTTCCAATATCAAACTTCATTGCATTCATTTTTAAGCTTTTCAAAATATTTTAAATCTCATTGCCATTATAATTATTGAAAACAGGTCAAAATTGGCACCTCCATAACTACTAAATATCTGAAAGATTTAGCGTGCATTGCCCTACACGGGAATCAAAACTGGCTTTTAAAAGCAAAATATTTTAAATTTAAACCAAAGACTACAATTTTAAAAATATTTTTTAAAATATTTAAGAAATATTTTTCATAAAAAATCTATCATATTTTTCTTTCTTTTAAAATAAGTTTTCATATATCTTAAATGTTATTTGAAATTTTGGCAATGAAGAATATTTAAGAGAGAACTATATGTATTATTTCTATATTAGTATGCTCAGCACATATAGGTTACACGTATCGTACTATCCATATATAAAAGGAATTTTAATTGTAACTGCAGTTGCTCATCAGCTCGCAGTAGTATTGTTTTTAAATTTTCTAATAAATTAAAATTTTTATGGTCTTTATTTCCAAATTTTTCATGCTTAAGTCTATGCCCAATGAAAACAACGAATTGTTTTTTTAACACGTTAGAAAATTATTAATTCTTGAAATTATTAGCCACAGATCATCCTTTTTAAATGTACAGACAGATGGTATAGGGTTAATCACAGAAGAAAAAAGTTGATTTTTCGTCATCAAAAAAAGTTAAGGCTCACGGTTTTTTTACACAAAAAAATCAACATTTTTATATTGGTTTCATATTTGAGTATTTCGTGTATGTGCGGAAGAAGAGTTTCTGTGACAAATCTCTGGTCTGAAAAAAATAATTTCAAAAATTACAAGTCCAATTACGTTATTGATGGTACCATCGTGGTTTTGGATGTTTCTTTTGAAGGTGCTTTGTGATATCTCTAATCACTGGTCTTGAAAAGTTCCTTAAGAATACATAGTTGAACAATAATAAGTATTATATAAGTAGAAAAGGACTTCACATTCATTTTGCCCATTAAGACGCTGTTATGTGTATTGGTCATTGACATTTACACGAGTTCATTACAATGTCTGTTCTTTCATTAAAATTTAAATAATAGTGGATTCGAATTCTGAACAATTGTTGTTTTATAGAAAATATTTTTATTTTCATTTTTCATCGATCCGGATGTAGTTTTTTTTAATGTGTAAGCGACAGTACATCTCAAAAAGTAAAAGTTTAAAATATTCAACAATATCTCAAATTAATCGTAAATTTAAGTTAAAACCTGTCAACATGCTCTTATTTATTTTGATACTATCGAGTTTTAAGTCGAAGAAGAACACATAATCATTTTACGTATATCACTTCTGGTATCGTAAATGGATTTTAAAAAATTAGAATATGTCAGAATTGAATATTTCACAGATTATGCACACAGATGCTATCAAATTATTTTTCTCTATTTGAAAAATTTTTTTTCTATATAATAATGCAGCGATTTTTCAAATATTTGTATTTTAATTCTATGAGAAAAAGGTTCTTTTGAGGCTTAATAAATATATTTTTGGAGCGTAAATCTTTTTATTTAGAAAGTAATTGAAAAAAAGAAAACGTTGTAATTTTCTTTTACCTTTTAAAAATATACATAGATTTGAGGATAGAAATCTTTGTATCTAAAACAGTAATTGGAAAAAAATGGTGCTGAATTTTCTTTTAATTTTAGTCTTCTTTTTATATATCGTTATCATCAATATATTTTGTTTTGATCCAAACACAATATAAATTTTTGCAGGTGTCATAGTAAAAAAAAATATTTCGGGACACGAAACTTTACAAAATGTTACACAGACTTATTAATTTTAAATATTTAAAAAAGATAAATGAACCTTTTTTTTGGTCATATAAGCCCCGAAGACATTGAGTTGCTAAAAAAAAACGCAGTTATTTGACATTTCATTTTAAATGTAAAACAACATTTGAAAAAACTTTGCTTATAGACTTTCCACGAAGGTGGCAGCACTATTTTCGAAGATTAATATTAGCGTTTTTTAAGTGAATTTTCTTAATATAGATGCACCGCTGTTCTATTTTTTTCATAGTAATAAATTTTTTATTTATTAAATTTCTAACAGATGGCAGCACTAAAATCATATATTGAAATTTCAATGTAGTGTGTGTTGACTCTCTCTCTCTCTACAATACCTACAAATTCAAAAACAAATAAACTATTTCCTCCTACATTTAACGTTGAACGACATCTTAATATGGAATGTTTAACGTTTCACACTTTATATTTCTTCCGTAAATGGGAGTTTAAAATTAAAAGTATTCCCTTAAACGTACTTCATTAATCCGATATAAAATTTCTTATAATTATTTTTTATCCGTAAATATAATCGTGATTATTATTAAAAACACTGGCCTCACTGACAATGACAATGGCCTCGACAGAATCTGATAACGCTGATAACGCTGATATTTCTAAGGGAACTGGAATCTAGGCAGATTCCTCCGTCCCTGATCTGGATTGTCCGGTGAATTGCGTTGCGGCTTGGATTGGGTGGAGAGGAGGTGTGGCCAGTAGATGGAGGGACCAATGGCGTGAAGGCGCACATCGTCGGTAGTGGAGGAACGATCCGGTTGGTTTGTGAGCTCAGGATTATGGATATTTAGAAAATAATGCCGATAAGAATAAAAATGGCTATTAAAACGTGCCCGAAAGAAAGAAAAAATTTTAAAATCTTGGAAATAAGGGGGAAAATATGTATTTTAAAAGAATTGGACTGAAGGTAGATTAAAAATCTACTCCCAGACCGCCTCCAATAACATACATAATTGTTTTTGAAAATCTTTAGTTTTCTTGAGTTCTGGCATTATTTGTTTGAGTTTAGGGAATTGCTTAAAAATATTGGAGACAATTTTGAATAAGGCTATTATATCTTGGAAGTCAGATGAGTTAATTTCATCTGTAGGAGGGGTAGAACGATGACTTTGTCTTTCGGCGTTGTTACTATTAGTATTAGAGGGTTGGGGGTCGGCATTTTTTGGTTTTCCAGAAACCATGCTGGCGAAGGAAATTCCTTCTACAACATTGTTGCTGTTAAAGGCTTTTTGGTGTCTGTTTTCAAGAGGGGATCCTTTTTTAGGTTTGGGGAATTTAGGGCATTTTGTGTAACAGGCAGTATGCCCGTACACTTCACAATTAATGCAGTAAGGGTTTTCTTGACGTTGTTTAATATCACAGTCTTTGGTTAAGTGTGCTTTACCGCACTTAAGGCATCTTGGGGTCATATGGCAATTGGCTGCAGTGTGAAAGAAGTCGTTGCAGTTGAAGCATTGGGTAGTTCCTTTAACGGAATACCCCTCAATTTTTACTTGCATGTGTCCTACGTTTTTTAAGTCGAATATTGTTAAATTTTCTTTGTTTCTTGTAAGTGTAATAAGGAAAAATGGCAATGGGAGTTTAGTACGTTTAGAAGTTAGCTGGTTACAGCTGCAATCGCTGTAACCTTGATGTTCGAGGTCATTTATGATATCTTCGGTTTTAGTACACCCTGGGAGTCCTTTGATTACGATTTTGATTGGTTTTTTATCTTTAGGGGGAATTACGTAGAATTGATAGGCTTTATCAAGGTCCATAAAGTCGACGAGATCTTTTTGTTGTTCGGGGGAGTCTAGGTTCAATTTAATATATTTGCCTGAGGTTTTAAATTTAAGTCCGGGGAATTTTTCGATAAGTAGGTCAAGTTGTTCTCTATAATTATCTTTGATTTTTAGGTAGATTGGCTGTGGGGGTTGAACTTTGGGGGCTTCTACTGTATTATCAGTAGGGAGATCAGGGTCTTGCTCTAGGTTTACAAAAGAGTTGTTAACAGAGATTGGCGTAAGTACTGGTGTTGGGGTGGTCGGGCGAGCGGTTTTATTTGGGAAGACAAAGTCATCCGCGTTATTCTTGACATTTTTTCGTTTTTTCTGAGGGGGCTTTTTAGTTATATCTACTTGGGGTAATTTAATTTTTAGTTCAGTATGATCCTGGCAATTTTGATCTAAGCATGGGGGCATGGTCCTGAGCTCACTTACCAGTTGGTTTCTTGCGGCAATGGTTTCTTCGAGGCTTTCACGGAGTTGCTGATGAACTCCATGCTCATCTTTTTCTGCCTTGAAGGTTGCCAGAAATTTCCGGTAGCCTTCAATCATGGTCTCTTGGTTCTTTAATCGAGTCATAGCTGCTCTGCGTTTGCCGCAGTCAGTGGTAGATTCAGCTGGTAATGAGCTTGGGGTGGTGGGTCTGGACAACATGAGCTGTTCATAGGCTTTGTAGGATAGAGATGGCGATGGCGGTTCCATATCTATGTCACTCATAGTGAAGACGGACTAGACCCTAAAAGGGCTAGTATGGAAATGTGCGAAATCTCCGGCAATAGCACAGTGTGACACAGGAAATCGTATGCGGACGTGCTAAACACGACCGGCCGCTAACGTGTCACAACTGGGAATCCTGACAGAATCTGGCATCATATTCAGCTATAAAGGGCGCATTGCTATTTCAGAGATATCCGTACCTGCGAGGTTTCTCATTTTTCTGAGCAGTTAGTTCAATATAGACAACATATCACCTAACTCAATTCTCGTACAAAAATATTTGATTTTTTTATTCTCTCTTTCGATTAATATCTTCAAATGACGTTTCTTTGCTGCTGAATATTTATTAGCGGTAGGATCTTTAACAATGTCCCAGATATCGTCTAAGAACTTTGGTTCTAATTGAGTTCTAAACATCGTCTCCTCCAAAGTAATCCGGCAAATCTTGAACTGCGCTTCGAACTGATAAAGCCATATCTCAAATTTGTCCAACCAGAATGGTGGTGTTTTTATATACTCACGCCGCTTGCTTCTAACTTTTCTGTTTCTGTCATGTTGAATGATCCAACAGGGCAAAATTAACCCGACATCACTCGCGCAGAAATACGGCCGAAAGTTCTCGCTCAGGGCATCTTATACTTAAGTGCATTTATATTCTCTTTTTATGGTAAAATTTGTATACAAAAGTTAAAAAGGAAGAAAAGTAGGAAATACACACAATATATTTATTACATTTTTCATATTTAAATTTAGTTTTTCTATTAATTTAAAAGAACATTCACTATGTTGTTAATACACTCCTTTAATTTAATCGTGAGTGAATGTCATGTTGTCATTGGATTTTAATTTTTTTTATTTGTATCTTTTCAAAACTAAACATGTAGGAATACACTTCTCTATTCTTTAAATTAAAACAATTTTGCACTTTATTTTTTATTTTCTCTTATTGTTTTCCAGCAATAGTTTTTTTTTCAAAAGTTCATCTGAAAGTGGATAAGATGTTTTCCAATTGTCTACATTAAAATTACGTTCTTCCCAAATGTTTTTGCCTCTCTACATATAAAATGTTTTTTAAACTGTGCTTCCCTCTTCCAAATTTGGATCGATTTCAGTGGAGGAATCATACTTCATGTTATACTCTTAATAATTTGATTGTTCCAAATCATAACCTCGAGGAGAATTTCTTCATCCGAAAATACTGTTGTACTATATATCTAATACATATAAATACTGTATTAAATTACTTAAAAATCACATTTCTTCATTATAAGTACAATAATACGCCACAGCCTAAAGAACATTTAAAACGTGGCCATGCATTCAGAACAGAGATTCACGTGCAGGGTATCACATACCCAAAAAGGTGGTAGTCAAAAATATATGATTGTATTTCGTCTGCAAACTAAGGACCCTAAAAGGATATGACCTTAAAGTCAACTACAGGATAAACTATGCATTAAAAAAAATTCAGAACAAGCTTTACAAAATAGGAAGATATTATATACCCTCCGAGAAAAGTGCCGGGTTAATAAAGGGTCACTAGTTATTAGGTGCTTTGTTACTAGCACTTAGTTCAAATAGTTCCGCATGAATTAAACTTGCTAAATTACATATAAATTCATTAGACTTTCAGCATCTACTGGATCTTGATTACGCATGTACCATCGAAGAAGTCAATACAGCAAGTCAAAGTAGTTTTTTTTTAAAAAAAAACTTTTTTTTCTTTTATCAAAATACAGTTTTCTTCACAGTTAAAATGACAAAATATTAATAGAAATAAAAAAATAAAAATACAAAAAATGAATTAGAAATAATTAAAATCATTTAAAAAATTAACAATAAATAAGTGAATATAAACAAAATAAGTTTAACATTGGTTATGTATTAAGATAGAATTAATTTACTTTCTCAAAAATACCACGGTTTCTTTAAATAAAAATACAGTTTTTTTTCTTAGTTAACGATGTATACTTTTAATAGAGACAAAAATAAATCATACAAAAACTGAACTATAAACTATGAAAATTATTAAAAATTAATAATTACTAAGTGCATTTAAATAAAATAAGTTTACATTTATGATGTAATTAAATAGAATTAAGTTAGTTTCGTTAAAACCATGCATAAAATGATTCAACTGATTCTGAAAACGGCTTGATCGGTGCAGCCATCTGTTAGAACATAAGATATTGAATTGTTTTTAACCTCACAAGTACTTTTGCTTTGGGAGAATCCGTTTTAATGTTTTAATTTCATTCAAAATAATATCATGAAAATCACGTACATCTTTTTATCTTTTACTAAATCCATCTGCTCTTGAATAAATAATACACAAACTATAATATATACAGAATTTTTGCATGAATTGCACAATTTTTCTTGAAATGATTTGTTAGTCTCATTTGCACGTGGTAGAAAAATAATAATTTATTTTTTATCAGGCACTTTTCTAGCAAATGATCTGAAAAGTGTGCCCGATAGTTTTGTTTGGTTTGCTGCCGGACATCAAAAATTGTTCCATAACTTAATAAAAATAACGGGTAGAACTCGGAAATTTTTCAGGCAACTTTTTATGATTCGACGTATCATAAAAGACAAAAAAAGAAGAAAAGAAACAAAAAGGATAGTTTGATGAGTGTTTAAGTACCATGTCGCCTTAAATAAGGTTTTTTTAATGCAAAATGTAAACGCGATGGAAATCTCAAATTTCTTTTTCGCTCCTTTCAACAGTTCTTGTAGAGGTGTTTCAGTGTTGGAAGCATCTTTCAGATATCTTCGGTAGAAATTTTTCACACTTAGAAATGTCCGCAGGTCATGAATAGTTGCTGTTAGTTTGTAATTAGTAATGGTTTCATTTTTCCTGGCAATAGACGGGAACATTCTGTACTGATCAGAAGTCTCAAATATTCCTTTTAGTCAGATCCCATCTCTGATTTGTAAACATTAATCTTAAGTACATACTGCTGTAGTGTTTCAAACTCTATTTTGAAATGTTACTTGTGCTTCTTTTCTGAAGATGAGGCAAGAAAATCATCCAGATGAGGAAAAACTAACTCCAGTCCAAACAGTTCTTCTGTGATGAAACGTTGGAATGTTACAGGAGTATTCCTTGGTCCAAAATTCACAGTATTGAACTCATACAGACAAAATGGGGCTTATTTATTTCTTTACCAACAATTGTGTATCTGATAGTATGCTTTCACATGAGCTATCTTCAAAAAAAAATGTATCTTTCAGGATGTAGTTTAAATCCTCAATTCCAGGAATCGAATACTGACCCAGCATTGACTGTGCATTGAGTGGTCAGTAATAGCCACGTGGTCTTTAAGTGATTACCTTCTAATTTACCAGGTCCATCGAACTTGACCATTAAATGTTGTACGGTCTGATAATATTAAAGTCAAGCATAAACAGGAACTCTTGCTTCACCAGCTTAAATTTATCAGGGGCTAGTTGTCCTGCCTTTGAATAAACTAGTTGACCAGATGTTACGATGTGGTGCTCCACTCCATGCTTAACAATTATATTTACCATGTTAGGCTTGGCTAGGTCGAAATAGGAATTAAATAGTTTGAAAACTTTGAGGGCTCTATTGACAGTGCTGAGATCATAATTTTCTTGAAGGGTAACTACTCCCCCTTCAGTTGAAACATTTGTAACCCACAAACATAATTTAATATCGTGTCGTGTAAATCTATCAGTAATTGAAACTTTTGAAGAAAATCAGCACCTATGATTCCCCACGTAACTTTGGCAATAAAGAATGGTCACAAAAATGGGCGTCCTACGCGATGATTTGGTGTGAGTATTTTGATAGCGGAAGTAGAGAATTTAGTGTCATTTGCGGCATACAATTTATTTTGGGAGACCAGGAGCTCACCTTTTTTTTCTTGTCCAAGAGAGGATCCAGACGTCTGCTCCACTATCCACTAGGAATCAGAAGCCGATTCCTCTATCCTTGACAACTAACCGGGATTTGCGGCCTAAAATTTCGGCTTCAGGACTCTCTGTGGCATCTAAAGCTTGGACTGGTTTCCCGACTCGTTGAAACCGCACATCTGTACGCATTTACCAGGGAGAAATTTTAAGCGAAACGGAAAAATGGTAGTAACATAATCTTCCTGGAGTAGTGTGGTGGCGCCTTGATTTACTGCGAATTCTACTCCTCTGATGGTGATGATGGTTAGGGTTCTAGAATATTCGTTGCAACTTTAACCAGGTAATTTGGCCTTAAAGTGTTGCTATTTTAACCAGGAGTTGATCCACTCCTACGGGATCTATCTGTACCACTGCGACACCTATCGCTCTCTACGCCATTTCCACGATCTTGTCGGCCATCGCCGCTATTTTGTCGAGGCGTTCCTCACTCAGGGTCGATCCTAGGGTATCGGGCGCCCTCGTGCAAACACATAATGTTCGGCCCCCCTAGAGAACTTTTCATATTTTGACTAATACATAACATTGACGTTAAAAACACATTAATAATAACTCAAATAAAATTTAAAATACAGAGCTTCCTTTTTTGCCAGGTTATGAGTTATAATATAGCAATAAAATACTTTAACAAAATATTAAAATAACAGAAATATAACCTTTAAAATAAAAGAAGCATTTTATAATTATAAACGAAAACAACAGAATTTACTCAAAAAATACAATGCAATAAAATAAATACTAAGGCAAAAATATCGTGAAACGAAAAGTATATAAATCAGTCCTTCGATTAAGACTAAGTAATAAACTATCCCATAACATCCTGTGTATAACACGCACTTTTAACTAAAAAAATAAGATGAAAATTGATGGGTGCGCGTTATACGCCGGGTGAAAATATAAGAACTTTAAAAATACAAAAAGATGAGCATAGAAAAAGAAAAGACTTTCACATGTATCGAAATACTGTTTGTGTAAAAGAAATAACATTCCTTATGAACTGAACTGGTTGTAAATCAAAAAGTACACTGTTTTTTACTAAAGCTTCGAATAATACACGAATAAAGGACTTTAAAACATAAAATCATTGCGCACATGCATTTCAGGTTTCTTCGTAAAAAAGGGTGCACATGTTATAGGGCGAATATGTGTAGGGGCACGTTACACGCCGGATTTTACTGTAACTATAAAACCACTTTTCTGGCTTACTGAGAAGCATATTTGTTAATAGTTTCGGTTAAAACCAATTATTTCTGAGATATTGGATTCAATTGAGATTATAGGAAATCTGAAATCCTTTTTTGTGTCATATTATTTCTCAAGAAATTTTTAATGAATTTTAATTTACTGAAACTTCTTTCACTGGAAGCTACAGAGACAGGTAAGGTTAAAAAAATTCTTAATTCTATATCGAAATTGGGAAAACAGGGAATAAGATAATTTTTCACTATAATTTCTAATATCTCAGTTTACTGTTTGTTAGCAGGAAAAATATCTTTGAATAAAGTTATTTCATTTAAGAGCTGTATATCGCTTATATCATTTATTTTGGAATGCATTTTTTTATTGTCTGTTATTTTTCCAGCAATAGGTTTATATTTTTTTCGAAAGTTCTTCTGAAAGGGGTTAATATGTGTAACAGTTGTATCCTTTAACGTCACGTTCTTCCCAAATGTTTATGTGTATATACATATAAAACATTTATTTCCAACTGTGTCTCTTCTCTAAATCTGGATCGATTTCAGTAAAGGAATCATATTTGCTTTTATACTCTTCATCATAATCACGAACAGAATTTCTTCATCTGAAAATACTGTTGTACTATATCTGTTAAATATACAGTATCTATTAAATTACTTAAATATCACATTTCCTCATCATAACTGCTATAATACGTCATAGCATAAGGAGGATAAAAAACGTTGCCATGAAATCAGAATAATATCAGAGGTTCACGTGCAGGTTATCACATACCCAAACGGGTGGTATTGAAAAATATTTATTTGGAATTCGTCTGCTAACTAAGGCCCCTTAAAGGAATTGACCTTAAAGTCAACTACAAGATAAACTATGCTTTTTACTAAAGAAGTTCAAAATGAGCGTTAAAAATTCTTATGATATTATATACCCTCCGAAAGAGGTGCCGGTTAATAAAGGGTGAATAGTTATTAGGTGCATTGTTACTAGCACTTATTTAAAGTAGTTCCGCATCAATTCAACTTGCTAAATTACAAATAAATTCATTAGACTTTCAGCATCTTCTGGATCTTTATTACGCATGTACCACCGAAGAAGTTAATACAGCAAGTCAAAGAAGTTTTTTTTTAAAAAAATAATACGTTTTTGTTTCTTTTATCAAAATACAGCTTTCTTCAAAGTTAAAATGACAAACTATTAATAGAAATAAAAAGTAAAAATACAAAAAATGAATTAGAAATAACTAAAATCATTTAAAAAAGTAACAATAAATAAGTGAATGTAAACAAAATAAGTTTAACATTTATTATCTTAGTTTAACATTGGATATGTATTAAGATAGAATTAATTTAGTTTTAAAAATACCACGGTTTTGTCTAATCAAAATACGATTTTTTTCTTAGTTAACGAGGTATACTATTAATACCGACAAAAAGAAATCATACAAAAACTGAACTATAAATTATGAAAATCATTTTAAAAATTAACAATTACTAAGTGCATTTAAACAAAATAAGTTTACATTTATGATGTATTTAAATAGAATTAATTTAGTTTCGTTAAAATCATGCATAAAACTATTCAACTGATTCTGAAAACGGCTTGTTCTGTGCAGCCATCTGTTATCACATAAAATATTGAATTGTTTTTAACCTCACAAGTATTTTTGCTTACTAAATTCATTTGCTCTTCAATAAATAATACACAAGCAAGAATTTTTGCACGAATTGCACAATTTTTTCTTCAAATTATTTGTTACTGCATTAATAGATAATTCTGCATGTTTGTTAGTCTCATTTGCACGCGGTAGAAAAATAATAATTTATTTTTTTCAGGCACTTTTCTAGCAAATGAACCGAAAAGTGGGCCTGCCAGTTTTGTTTGGTCTGCTGTCGAACATCAAAAATTGTTCCATATCTTAATAAAAATGACGGGTTGAGCTCGGAAGTTTTTCATGAAACTTTTTATGATTCGACGTATCGTATAAGGCAAAGAAAGAAAAGAAAAGAAAAGAAAAGAAAGAAAGATAAAAAAAAGGATAGTTCGATGAGTGTTTAGGTACCATGTCGCCTTAAATAAGGTTTTTATTATCCAAAATGTAAACGCGTTGGAAATCTCAACTTTCTTTTTTTACGCTCCTTTCCAAATTTCGTGCAGAGGTGTTTGAAAGTTGGATGCATCTCTTTCAGATATATTCGGTAGAAATATATCATACGCAGAAATGTCCGCAGGTCATGAGTAGTTGCTGTTAGTTTGTAGTTAGTAATGGTTTCATTTTTCCTGGCAATGGACGGGAACATTCTGTACTGATCAGAAATCCCAAATATTCCTTTTAGTCAGATCCCATTTCTGATTTGTAAACATTAATCTTAAGTACATACTGCTGTAGTGTTTCAAACTCTATTTTGAAATGTTACTTGTGCTTCTTTTCTGAAGATGAGGCAAGAAAATCATCGAGAAGAGGAAAAACTAACTCCAGTCCAAACAGTTCTTCTGTGATGAAACGTTGGAATGTTGCAGGAGTATTCCTTGGTCCAAAATTCACAGTATTGAACTCGTACAGACAAAATGGGGCTGATTTTTTTCTTTACCAAGAATTGGTATCTGATAGTATGCTTTCACATGAGCTATCTTCGAAAAAAAAATGTATCTTTCAGGATGTAGTTTAAATCCTCAATTCTAGGAATCGTATACAGACCCTGCACTGTGTGTGCATTGAGTGGTCTGTAATAGCCATGTGGTCTTAATGTGTCTACCTTATTATTTACCAGGTCCAACGGACTTGCTCATTGAATGTTGTACGGTCTGATAATATTGTTGTCAAGCATAAACTGAAACTCTTGTTTCGGCAGCTTCAATTTATCAGGGGCTAGTTGTCTTGCCTTTGAATAAACTGGTTGTCCAGTTGTTAGGATGTGGTGCTCCACGCCATGCTTGATAATTATGTTTACCATATTAGGCTTGTTTAGGTCGAAATAGGAATTAAGTAGTTTGAAATGTCTGAGGGCTCTATTGACAGTGCTGAGATCATAATTTCCTTGAATGGTAACTACTCCCCCTTCAGTTGAAATGTTTGTTACCCACAAACATAAAATAATTTCATGTTGTGTAAATGTATCAGTAATTGAAGCTTTTGAAGAAAATCAGCACCTATGATTCCCCACTTAACTTTGGCAATAATGAATGGTCACAGTAATGGGCGTCGTAGTGGTTGATTCAGTGTGAGTATTTTGATAGTAGAAGTAGAGATTTCTCTGCCATTTGCGGCATAAAAATTATATTGGGAGACTAGGCACTCACCTTTTTTTTCTTCTCCAAAAGAGGATCCAAACTTCTGTCCCACTATTCACAAGGAATCGGCAGGCGATTCCTCTATCCTTGACAAATAACCGGGATTTGCAGCCTAAAATTTCAGCTTCAGGACTTTCTGTGGCATATAATGCTTGGACTGGTTTCTCGACTCGTCGAAATCGCCCGTATGTACGCATTTACCAGGGAGACATTTTATCCCGAATCGGAAATGGTATATAGAAACATAATCTTCCTGGAGTAATGTAGTGGCATCTTGATTTACTGCGAATTCTATTCCTCTGATGGTGATGATGGTTAGGGTTCTAGAATATCCGTTGCAACTTTAACCAGGTAATTTGGCCTTAAAGTGTTGCTATTTTAACCAGGAGTTGATCCACTCTTACGGGATCTATCTGTACCACTGCGACACCTATCGCGCTCTACGCCATCTCCACGATCTTGTCGGCCATCGCCGCTATTTTGTCGAGGCGTTCCTCACTCAGGGTCGATCCTAGGGTATCGGGCGCCCTCGTGCAAACACATAATGTTCGGCCCCCCTAGAGAACTTTTCATATTTTGACTAATACATAACATTGACGTTAAAAACACATTAATAATAACTCAAATAAAATTTAAAATACAGAGCTTCCTTTTTTGCCAGGTTATGAGTTATAATATAGCAATAAAATACTTTAACAAAATATTAAACTAACAGAAATATAACCTTTAAAATAAAAGAAGCATTTTATAATTATAAATGCAAAACAATAAAATGTACTCAAAAATATAATGTAATAAAATAAATACTAAGGCACACAAATCTCGTGAAACCAAAAGTATATAAATCAGTCCTTTTATTAAGACTTAGTAATAAACTATACCGTAAAATCTTATGTAAAGGGTGTTTTTTTAGAGGTATAGAACTTTAAAATGCAATAAAACAACGATGCATTATTCGATTGACACGAATTTTTTTATGCGTAAGATAATCTTGTGGCATTACATTTTAAATATGATTTCTGGCATATGATTGCCACGGCTGGCTCGGATGTAGTCCAATCTGGACGTCCAAATTTCGATGACTTTTTCCAACATTTGTGGCCGTATATCGGCATTAACACGGCGAATGTTGTCTTCCAAATGGTCAAGCCTTTGTGGCTTATCCGTATAGACCAATGACTTTACATAGCCCCACAGAAAATAGTCTAGCGGTGTTAAATCACAAGATATTGGAGGCCAATTCACAGGTCCAAAACGTGAAATTAGGTGGTCAATAAACGTGTCTTTCAATAAATCGATTGTGGCACGAGCTGTGTGACATGTTGCGCCGTCTTGTTGGAACCACAGCTCCTGGACATCATGATTGTTCAATTCAGGAATGAAAAAGTTAGTAATCATGGCTCTATACCGATCACCATTGACTGTAACGTTGTGGCCTTCATAGTTTTTTGAAGAAGGATTCCATCAGCCCATAAAGCGCACCAAACAGTCAGTTTTTCTGAATGTAACGGTGTTTCGACATACACTTGTGGATTAGCTTCACTCCAAATGCGGCAGTTTTGTTTGTTGACGTAACCGTTCAACCAGAAGGCGCTTCATCGCTAAACAAAATTCGCTTATGAAAACTGGGAACAACGTCAATCTCGTTTTGGGCCCATTCGAGGAATCTACACCTTGCTTGATAATCGTTTTGATGAATTGCCAAACGAAACTGAGAATAAATCACTTGACAGCTGTTAAATCGGTCGCCATCTTGGAAAGTAATGCCAACTTAAACTTCTATACCTGGAAAAAAACACTCTTTATAACACGCACTTGTAACTCAAAAATAAGATCAAAATTTATGGGTGAGCGTTATACGCCAGGTATAAAAGTGAGAGCTTTAAAAATACAAAAAGATGAGCATATAAATAGAACAGATTTTTACATATATCGAAATGCAGTTTCTGTGAAAGAAATAATGCTCCTTATGAACTTTTTTTTTTTTTTTTTTTTAACTGGTTGTAATTCAGAAAGTACACTGTTTTTTTTACTAAAGCTTCGAATAATACTCGAATAAAGGACTTTAAAACATGTAATCATTGCGCACATGCATTTCAGGTTTCTTCCTAAAAAGGGTGTGCGTGTTATAGGGCGAATATGTGTAGGGGCTCGTTATACGCCGGATTTTACTGTAACTATAAAACAACTTTTCTGGCTTACTGAGAATCATATTTGTTAATAGTTTCGGTTAAAACCAATTATTTTTGAGAAATTGGATTTAATTGAGATTATGGGCAAATCTGATATCCGTTTTTGTGTCATATTATTTCTCAAGTAATTTTTAGTGATTTTTAATTTACTGAAACTTCTTTCACCGGAAGCTGCAAAAACAGGTAAGGTTAAAAAAATTCTTAATGCTATAGCGAAATTGGGGAAACAAAAAAGGAATAAGATCATTTTTCACTATAATTTCTAATATCTCAGTTGGCTGTTTTTTACAGGAAAATATCTTTGAATGAAGTTGTTTCGTTTAAGAGCTGTATACTGTCTATATCTTTTATTTTGGAATTTCTTTTTTATTTTCTGTTATAGATCCAGTAATAGGTTTTTTTTCTTTTCGTACATGAATGTGGATAATATGTGTACCAGTTGTCTCCTTTAAAGTCACGTTCTTCCCAAATGTTTATGTGTATCTAGATCTATGTTACAAATGCGAAAGTTTATGAGGATTTTTTGGGAGTCTTTCACGCAAAAGCAACTGAATGGATTTTAATTAAACTTTACAGTAATATAGCTTATACATCAGAATTACACGTATGCTGTAATTTATAGCATAGGCTATAATTTATAAAGATATTGTGAGAAGTGTCCAAAATATAACGATATTTGTCAAGTAAGTTTGAAAAAATTCTGCCATCTCCAAGCAATTCTGGCGTGCGATGGAAAAAGGCCCACGCAGCATATATCTAACTTTTGTTTGTGAAAGAACCCTTTTTGGTTTTGGTTACGCAAGGTGCTTGCTTCTAATTAATTCCTGTGATCAGTATAATCCCTAATTTTTTTCATTTCAGAATCAAACTAAGTTTTGAAGGGAGAGGTTGTTATAAATCTCTCTTTATTTGAACGTTTTTTTAATGATTTTATTATGCACATTTGGTAGTAAGATATTAATCTTTTTTCAAAATAAATGCTTTTTTCGGTTGTGGTACTTAAAGTAAATAAACTTTCTCTTTCACACTGCATTATTTGGACATATTTACATAGTTTGGCTACGGTTAGTAGTTAAATATAACGCTATAATTTTAATTGAATAGGCAGATATTGCATTTTTAAGTATAAAAATAATTATAACTACTGTACTGTATTTTTTGGAGTGAGTGAGTGAAAGAATATTAACGTCGCACTGTTCAGCTACACGACGGCTTTTTGCAACGGACCACGTAGTTTTGAACCATGGTCAAGTGACGTGGACGACACCTGAGCTGGCACCCCCTTCTCCTAACTACCACACCCCACCAACTTAGCAGGAATATTATTTGAAATCCACTCTTCTAAGCTATATGGCAGCACGGGTTCTGTGATGAGTATTTTAGCGGGGAAGGCGAATAGTTTTGCAGCAGATATTGCGTTTTCAGCTGACGGCGTTTTCAGCGGATTGCAAAGATTATTATTTTTGTCACGAAAAAAAGTTTTATGTCAAAATGTAAGTGTCCTATGTTTTTGCATGTTAATGAAGACCTTAGAAAACGATTTGTTTATTTATTTAAAGTGAACGGTGTATATAATTCACTTTAAAGTGGAATATCTTTAATTAATTTATTATCTCTAAAGGATTAAATTTCCCAAAGTGGAATGTTTTGTTTATGTATATCCCTAAATTTTCAATGTAGTGATCCAAAAATAAATATTGCATGAAAAAAACTGCAGTAAATCATAATGTGATAGATAAAGCATTAAAGTGCATCCCACCCCTACACGGCGGGTCTTACAAAGCTCTTATAAAGCTCGAGCTATGAAAGTAGCTAGACATTTGCAACCTTGACTCTATCATTATCATTTCGCTGTGTTTTTCATTGAATTGCCATTATAGTCATTATAATTTAAGAAACGGCGTTGCTTGCGAATATTACAACTTTAACATAAAATAAATACAACAGAAAGTAATGTTAATGTATTACACTTTCAGATATAAATTATTTACACTATTTTTTAAGCGTTCATTACGCAAAACGTTTCACAATGTGTTACTGTTGCTGAGCAGAGATCAGCTTAGGGATGTATTTTCAAAAATAGACCCTCAAGAGTGTTACGGGGAATTATAAATAAAAAAAAATCCATTTTATCAGCTATTAGATCTACATACTTAAAATTTAACAAAGGTGTTTTTTTTCTTTCTTTTTTCTTTTTGTTTTGCTGAGATATGCTAAAAGCTTTTTTTTTTTGTTGAATTTACAATTCAGGTAAAATTAACTCATTAAAAACTTCTTTATCCTTCAATGTGTGTTGCTTAGTTTTTCAAATCACCCGTGCGAAGAACGGGTATACCAGCTAGTATACATATAAAATATTTATTTCTAACTGTGTCTCCCTCTTCTAAGTCTAGATAGATTTCAGTGCAAGTTTTAGTTACCATACTTGCTGTTATACTCTTCATCATTTCATTCTTCTTCATCATAATAACGAACAGAATTTCTTCATCCGAAAATACAGTTGTACAATATCTGTTAAATACTGTATGTATTAAATTACTTAAGTATCACATCTCTTCAGCATAACTACAATAATACGCCATAGCATAAGGAAGATTTAAAACGTCGTCATGCATTCAGAACAGTAACAGAGATTCACGTGCAGGGTTTCACATACCCAAACAGGCGGTATTCAAAAATATATATTTGGATTTCGTCTGCAAACTAAGGCCCCTCAAAGTTTCTGACCTTAATGTCAACTACAAGATAAACTATGCATTTTGCACAAAAAAAGTTCAAAACGAACTTTAAAAATACGGAAGATATTATATACCCTCCGAGAGAAGTGCCGGGTTAATAAAGGGTGAATAGTTATTAGGTGCTTTGTTACTAGCACTTAGTTCAAATAGGTCCGCATGAATTCAATTTGCTAAATTACAAATAAATTCATTAGACTTTCAGCATCTACTGGATCTTGATTACGCATGTACCATCGAAGAAGTCAATACAGCAAGTCAAAGTAGTTTTTTAAAAAAATAATACGTTTTTTTTCTTCTATCAAAATACAGTTTTCTTCACAGCTAAAATGACAAACTATTAATAGAAATAAAAATTAAAAATACAAAAAAATGAAGTAGAAATAATTAAAATCATTTAAAAAATTAACAATAAATGAGTGAATGTAAACAAAATAAGTTTAACATTGGTTATGTATTAAGATAGAATTAATTTAGTTTAAAAAATACCACGGTTTTATAAAATTAAAATACAGTTTTTTTCTTAGTTAACGATGTATACTTTTAATAGAGACAAAAATAAATCATACAGTAACTGAACTATAAACTATGAAAATATTTAAAAATTAACAATTACTAAGTGCATTTAAATAAAATAAGTTTACATTTATGATGCATTTAAATAGAATAAAATTAGTTTCGTTAAAACCATGCATAAATTTATTCAACTGATTCTAAAAACGGCTTGATCGGTGCAGCCATCTGTTAGCACATAAGATATTGAATTGTTTTTAACCTCACAAGTATTTTTGCTTTGGGAGAATCCGTTTTAATGTTTTAATTTCATTCAAAATAGTATCATGAAAATCACGTACATTTTTTAAATCTTTTACCAAATCCATTTGCGCTTCAATAAATAATACACAAATTAGACTTTTTGCATGAATTGCACAATTCTTTCTTAAAATTATTTGTTACTGCATATATATATATATATATAATTCTATATTTGTTAGTCTCATTTGCAGGCGGTAGAAAAAATAGTAATTTATTTTTTTAGACACTTTTCTAGCAAATGATCTGAAAAGTGGGCCTGACAGTTTTGTTTGATCTGCTGTAGATCATCAAAAATTGTTCCATAACTTAAGAAAAACGACGGGTTGAGCTCGGAAATTTTTCATGCAATTTTTTATGATTCGACGTATCATATAAGCCAAAGAAAGAAAAAATGAAAAGAAAGAAAGAAAAAAAAGGATAGTTCGATGAGTGTTTAGGTACCATGTCGTCTTAAATAAGGTTTTTATTATGCAAAATGTAAACGCGTTGGGTATCTCAAATTTCTTTTTCGCTCCTTTCAACAGTTCGTGTAGAGGTGTTTAAGTTTTGTAAGCATCTTTCAGATATCTTCGGTAGAAATTTATCGTACGTAGAAATGTTCGCAGGTCATGAATAGTTGCTGTTAGTTTGTAGCTTGTAATGGGTTCATTTTTTTGGCAATGGACAAGAACCTTCTGTAGTGATCAGAAATCCCAAATCTTCCATTTGGTCATCTCTATTGGTTTCAAACTATATTTTGAAATGTTCCTTGTGTTTCTTTTCTGAAGATGAGGCAAGAACAACATCATCGAGATAAGGAAAAACTCACTTCTTGGATTTGGTTGGAAAAGAGTTGCCATTAATTCTGACCACAAAGAAACCAAAGGACAATGAAAAGGCACGAGAGCTCGTCTCAATGCTTGGACTGGTTTCCCGACTCGTCGAAACCACACGGCTGTATGCATTTACCAGGAAGAGATTTAAACCGGAATCGGAAATGTTAGAAACAGAATCTTCCTTGAGAATTGTAGCGGCGCCTTGATTTACTGCGTCTTCTGTTTCTTTGATGGTGATGATGGCTAGGGCTCTGGAATTTCCGTTGCAACTTTAATGAGGTAATTTGGTCTTAAAGTGTAGTTATTTTAACCAGGAGTTGATCCACTCCTACGGGGACTATCTGCACCACTGCGACACCTATCGCTCTCGGCGCAATCTACACGATCTCTTCGGCCATCACTGCTATTTTGTCGAGGTGTTCCTTACTGACAATGACAATGCTCTCGACTGAATCTGGCATCTTATCCAGCTATAGAGTGCGCAACGCTTTAGCTGAGACATCGGTACATGCGAGGGTTTCCATTTTTCTGAGCAGTTGACTAGGCAACATATCACCTAACTGAATTCCCGTGAAAAGAAGTTTGATTTTGTTATTCTCACTTTCGATTAATATCTTCAACAGACGTTTCTTAACCGCTGAATATTTATTAGCGGTAGGATCTTTAACAATTTTCCAGATATCGTCTAAGATCTTTGGTTCTAATTGAGCCACGAGGTGACTAAACATCGTTACCTCCAAAGTAATCCGGCAAATCTTGAACTGCGTTTCCATCTGATAAAGCCATATCTCAAATTTGTTGGACCAGAAAGGTGGTATTTTTTTATACTCCCACCGCTTGCTTCTAACTTTTCTGTTTCTGTCATGTTGAATGATCCAACAGGGCAAAATTAACCCGACATCATTCGCACAAAAATACGGCCGAAAGTTCTCGCTCAGGGTATCTTATACTTAAGTGCGTTTACATTCTGTTTTTATGGTAAAATTTGTATTCAAAAGTTAAAAAGGAAGAAAAGTAGGAAATACACACAATATATTTATTACATTTTTCATACTAAATTTATTTTTTCTGTTGTTTTAAAAGGACATTCAGTGTGTGGTTTATACACTCCTTTAATTTCGTCGTGAGTGAATGTCATGTTTTCATTGGATTTTAATTTTTTTTTTATCGGTATCTTTTCAAAACTAAACATGTAGGAATACACTTCTCTATTTTTTAAATTCAAAAAATTTGAACTGTATTTTTTTATTTTCTCTTGTTGTTTTGCAGCAATATTTTTTTTTCAAAAGTTCATCTGAAAGTGGATAAGATGTGTACCAGTTGTCTACTTTAAAATCGTTCTTCCCAAATGTTTTTGTGACTCTACATATAAATTTGTTTTTTAACATTGTTGCCCTCTTCTAAATTTGGATCGATTTCAGTGGATGAATCATACTTGCTGTTATACTCTTCATCATTTGATCGTTCCTCATCATAACCAGGAAGAGAATTTCTTCCTCCGTAAATACTGTTGTACTATATCTAATATATATATATATATACATATATATATATACCGTATTAAATTACTTAAAAATCACATTTCTTCATCATAACTACAATAATACGCCACAGCATAAGGAAGATTTATGACGTGGTCATGCATTCAGAACAGTAACAGAGATTCCTGTGCAGGGTATGACATACAGAAACAGGCCATGTCCAAAAATATAAATTTGGAATTCGCCTACAAGTTGAGGCCCCTCAAAGAAAATGAACATAAAGTCAGCTAAAATAGAAACTCTCCATCTGCCAAAAAAAATTAAGAGGAGCGTTGAAAAAAGGCAGTGGATATTACATACCCTGTGTGAGGACGGGTTATTACATGGTCACCAATAGGGATTGCAATACTAGTATGCCAAATTCCGGTATTTTGAGCCATTTGTACACTTTTGTAATACCAGTATTCACAAGTTTAAATACCGTTTTTTCGGTAGTTACTTGAATTCGGAATTTACTAGAAAAATATATATTAACTGAAAGTAAAAATAATATATGTTAATATTAAATTCTAAAACAAGTTGGAACAGTTTACTACTAATGATGGAACCATTTTTCAAACTGAAAAATCCAATCCAAAAAACATTGATTGAATTAAAGCTGTAAATTAATTTTTCCGATTGTGAATTCGACTTAATAACCTGAACTGTATCAGCTCTACTTCCAATAAAACTGGCTGTTGAGGCTTTATGTCGAAGATATTCTAATTTATTAACAACTAATGCAACAGTAAATTTCATGTTGCAGTCATTGAAAGAACAGCACACATCACTATCGGAAGAATTATATATTGCATTGAAAAACCGCCTAGAAAAAAGTCATACCGAAATAGAAAATGTCTTATATGGTATTTACACAATTATAATGATTTTAAAAATGAAAGAGCGAAAAAGAAAAGAGGCTAAACAATTTAAATATGATTAAGTTTAGAATAAATTTTATTAAAATTTTACACCCACAAACCTATCCACATTCAGAAGAATTCGGTACAGTTGTTAAAGATGAGGAGGCACACACAACCACTGTCGATAGTGAAAGGGAATTGTCTCTTGAATTAAAATTAAAATAAGCGATAACTAAAAAAAATTCAACAAACCAAAACACAATACAGAGAAATCAGCTATATCTAAATCCATCCGACGAGAAATCGATTTATTTGAAGATGAGAGATTTGTAAATACTTAGAAAAAGTATATCGCGCATTGCTAACAGTACTAGCAACTAGCGTAGATGCCGAGATAGTGTTTTCAACAGCTAGTAATTAGTGCGCAAAATTACGTTCCAGGCTTAATGAAAGAAGAACTGTGTGCATTTATGTTTTGTATAAGATCACATTTCAAAAATTTGTAAGAGTACCGTAGACTGAATAGTGATATTTGCACTTTTTTTTGTGATTCTTTATACACTGTTATAATTTATAAGTTATTTTTTGTGATCTTTACACTCTCTAATAAACTGGGAAACATAAAACAAGGAAAATATATATATATACCTGTGTTTTCTTTTTTCTAAAATTTCCACTACCAGTATTATAACCGGTATCCCGGTATTAAGATCTAAAAAAATACCGAATACCGGTATTGAACTTTTGTGTGATCCGGTATTGCAATCTCTAGTCACCAGTTATTAGGTGTTTTTCTTCTAGCATTTAATTTAAACAGTTCCGCGTGAACTCTAAACTTGCTAAACTTCAAATAAATTCATCAGACATCTACTGGATCTTTATTACGCATGTACCGTCGAAGCAGTCAGTAAAGCAAGTCAAAATAGTTTTTTTTTCGAAAATACCACCTTTTTTTTTTTAATCTCAAAATACATTTTTTTTCCACAGTGGATAAGATATACTATTAATAGAAATAAAAAATAAAAATACAAAAACGGAAATAGGAATCAAGAAAATCATTTAAAAAGTTAGCAATAATTAAGTGCATTTAAACAAAATAAGTTTAACATTTATTATGTATTCAAATAGAGTTAATTTAGTTTCATTAAAATCATGCATAAAATGATTCATTTTCTGAAAAATGCTGGAAAGGGGCAGCTATCTATTAGCAGAAATAATATTTAATTATTGTTACCTTACAAGTATTTGTGCTTTGGGAGAAAGAATAATCCGTTTTAAAGTTTTATTTCATTCATAATAATATCATAAAAAGCCCGTAGAATTTTTAAATCTTAATCAAACTCATATGCTCTTCAATAAACAATACACAAACTAGAATTTTTGCATGAATTGCACAATTCTTTCTTGAAATGATTTGTTACTGCATACATAATTAATTCTAAATATGTTAGTCAAATTAGCGTGTGGTAGAAAAATAACTAGTTTTTTTATCAGGCTCTTTTCTAGCAGATGATCTGAAAAGTGGGTATGACAGTTTTGTTTAGTCTGCTATCCAACATCAAAAATTGTTCCATAACTTAATAAAAAAGCAGGTAGAGCTCGGAAATTTTGCATGCATGTTTATAAGGATTCGAGGTATCATATAAAGGAATAAAAATATGGATAGTTTGATGATTTGTTGGGTACCATGTCGACTTAAATACTATTTTTACTATGAAAAATGTAAACGTCTCGAAGATTTCTATTTTATGTTTAGTTATAACTTTTTTGGAACTGATATTTTTCATGGTTAACTTTTGATGAAAATATATTTACATAATAGATTCATTGATAGTTTTAGTACAAGATGGCGCCCGGTCAATTCGTTTTGTTATTTAAATTTTTGGCCCACTAAGCTAAATCTAGCTCTTTTTTCTAGGAAAATATTGCTATTTTTTAGTTCTTTTTCTCTTTCAACTTCGCGAAAATCATATATCATTTTAGAATAACAATAATGTAACTAGTTACCAATATTTAACAGTAGTGTTGTGTAGCTCCTCTCTCTAGAACAAACTAAAATGGTGTTGATAAAACTAATACTTCTTTATTCATTGTTCTACAATGTACACATATAAGAAGTGTTTTAAAAGAACGAAATAACACAGTTATTTTTAAATAACCCTGTTTTTAATCTTTTTAAAAAAGCAATTATATGCGCAATTTAAAAAAATAACAAATAAGAATTCAGTCATTGACTTTTTCGACAGTAGATGGCGTTAGGTGCGCAAATTTCGGTATGATCCGTGCTTCTCCGAAAAATTATAAATAAAAATTCAGTCATTGGTTTCTGCAACACCAGATGTCGCTAAGTGAGCAAATTTCGTAATCCATGCTCCTCTCTTACGAGTTCACGAATATGGCTGGTTTTGTGATATGGAAAATAGGTTTTCGGAAGACATCTTTAAAAAATTTTGTTAGGGTCGCGAACTTGAAACCGATGTTGATATTAGGTTATAGTTGATATTAGATTAGGCTGATGTGTGTGTGTATGTGTGTGTATGTGTGTGTGTGTGTGTTGGGTTGTTTATTTAGGTTAGCTTACTTAGAATGTTCACAAAAATATATAATCAAGTATAAATAACGGGAAGTTTTATAACAGAATTAAAAATGTTAACGAAATGTACGCGCCCCCAAATAATCTTCATTCTTCAAATTTTCAAAAAATTTAAGAAAAATGATTTCATATATATAAATAAGATTCCATGCACTAACAATCTATGAATTCTATTTGTTTAGTTGATTAATGTTTTATACAATTATAGATATAATATAAACAAAAAAATTATACACAGATGCGTTTTATAAAAAACATTGCATTTTGGTAAGTGTAGATATAAATCAGAGTAGAATATATTTAAATAGTAGGAAAGTTTTAATGAGAGAGAGAGACATAGTTGATATATACATAACAGTATATATAAATACATACACTCAACTCTTCCTTTTTATACGGTAGATACATTCCTTAGAAAACCGTGCAAAATAATCTAAAAAATATAGTCAAATTGGGGATATTTTCCTCAACTTTAAATATTTTCCCAAAAAACCGTGCAAAAAAAGTAATAATGAAATGCATGTTACGTGTGTATTTGTAAAGCAATTAAATTTTTATCACAAAATAATAGTGTATAATAAAATTTTAGTCTGTAAATACACATAGCATACAAAAATTAAAATTGAAAATAGGAACAAAACAAATAACTAACTATTCTTCGCTTCTTGATAACTAGCGTGCACGTTTAATGTGTTAGATAAGCTTAGCACAACCGTCAACTATGATTCAAATGAAGAACTTCGTTCTTTATAAATGGTTTTTAATGGAAAAATTATCATCAAGACAAATTATATTCTTTTCCGTCCGGAATTTTCCTTCGAATTAAAAATAACTTTAATTTGAACAGCAACTTTTAGAACTTTATTGAAATTATTTATTGCACCCAGCGAACTGAACACTTAACACAAAATACAAGCATACTGAAAAACGAAATGCTGTGTTCAATTTGAAGAACAATAAAATAGAGAAAAAAAAAGATTATAAAAAAAAAAATTCGCGCTAGTACATTCGCCGTAACTTCAGAATTTTTTTGTGGGAGGGGGGAGAAGGGGATTCGTGCTAGAACAAAAAATTCTTGTAAAAAAGTACATTGTTGAACCGTGTTATTTCAAAATCGGGTAAAATAAAGAATTGAATATATATATATATATATATATATATATATATATATATATATATATATATATATATATATATATATATATATACATTCAATTCTTTATTTTTCCATACTCCGTTTTGTGTTTATAAGTTGCTATTATATATATATATATATATATATATATATATATATATATATATATATATATATATGTATATAATAGCAACTTATAAACACAAACGGAGTATGGATATAAAACTATTAATTTTGGTATATATATATATATATATATATATATATATATATATGCTCTAAAAAAAACCTTTCTCTGAAATTTTATGGAGCGTGTTTTACCCACAGAAGTTTTTAAAAATTAATAATAAATAGCAATCTTCTTTAAATTCGTTTTTGGGCAATTCCACTGCATTTCATGAGAAATAAATCTGGTGAACAACTGATATAATTTTGGTGTGAAATTTAAATTACTACGGTAATTATCTGACCCACTTATAAAGCGCATTACTCGTGGTCTTTTTTTTTTTAATTATTTATTTCTGATTTTTGTATTTTAAATCGTGTTGAAAAAGACGAACTTAAAAAATTATCTAATCACTAAGTATAACGCGTCAGCTAAAATAAAACTTCACAGAATTAAATAATACATTAATGAAATATATATAATTTATCCCATCATTATAATGTCCTTTCTGACGTGAAGACAGTTTCGTTATATATAATCATAATAATATCTGAAAAGGCTAATTTTTTTTGCTTCGTTATATAGTTACATAAGTAAGAAAATATTATCCTTTAAACTTTTCCATGTAGGATACTAATAAAGAAAACCTCACCTCATATTCTGATTATGTATTTCGATTGGATGTGAAAACCTGGGAAATACCTGTGGTCAGTGTCACTCTCAGGAAATTGAAACGGACATCTGTGTAAACCATGTCTGGAATATCTGTTTTATCAGTTATTTGAGATATTTCAAAAAGTATGGGCCCTTGAAAGAGTAAAGAAAAAATATATGAGGTGACAAAATATGTTAATGGACATAAATTCCAGCAATGTGAGTACGGGGTATATTTTGAATGGAACTTTCATTAACTCTCTAGATTACTTCACCAGGCGAATGGGAGAACATTGAGCCTCGATAGAATTAACAAATAACAGCTCATTTGTTATGACGAGTCTTTAGAGGCACCTGGATTAAATAGAGGCAACGTCTATCGTGAGTTCGTGATCTTGATCACTTTGTCAACACAACCATATATTTTTTATAAGTGTATAAAATTTAATTTTAAATATAAAATATTTTAAGTTTTTTTTTTTAAATTATGCTACTTAGAGTTCATTCATAGTTAAATACTTTAGAAGTAACGGGAACAAATAATAAATCTGCCTTTGATATATTTATCCGAAAATCGCAAAATTATGTTTGAAACATCTGTGTTATTAACAATGTCACTTTGTTAAAAAAAGAAAAACCCTGTCAGTTATGGTTATAGATTAACCCATTTTATTCGAAAAAATAATGTTTTGGTGGTTTCTGTGGGGAAATAAACTTGATTCAACAGCAATAGTTACAAGTATAAAATTCAGAATAGATATAATATATATATATATATACAATTTCACATACTCTAAAAACTCTTATCTTTCTTTAGAAGTTAAATAAAATTTTAAGAAAAAGTTATTGAGAACAATGTGTAAAAGAGAGAAAACCGAATTTATGTACTTATTTTATTTTTCTAAAGCAAACAAATTAACATTAAAAAGACAGCAAGTTTTACAAAATAAATTATGGAGATCAAATATAAAAGATCAAATATAAAAAATATGAAGATGACGACATTGATTCAAACACCTGTAGCATTGGAAAAATAATGTATTTGTTATCACTTTTTTCTTTAATTTTCAGTTATTTATCATTTTATTTATTTTTTTGCGACGTAATAAGATGATGTTTTTATTTCGCAATGTATTACATAATATTATTCTAATAAACACATAAATTTCGAAAACTAACAGTTTACCGAAATAATTATTTTAATTTAGTATCTTTAAGGCCTTAAATATTTCGACGTTATATAGTTAGAAGCATAAAATTTAAATGAACTTTATTATAATTTGTAATATAAAGTTTACGTGGCATCCTATATAACCAGTGCAAACGTCAATCAACGTCTCCGATCTTTTACGATAATGAACTATTTAATCGTTTATTCTTTTTAAAATAATCTTTTGTCCAATATGAAAGTTGCTGAATGACAAATTACTCCCCACGAGATGCATTTTTCTTATTCACATCTAAAGGTCATATTCTAAGCGCATAAAAGTATTCACCGTTTAAATTCAAGAAAACCAAGAGGATATTCTTTTCCTGCGATTTTTTAGTTTAAAAAACACTTTCCGTAGAGATGACTTAATTAATGCAAATGTAGCTTCTATTTAAGTACCAGTCTGAGTGTGCGAGGTGGCCGCGGTAGCCAAGTGGTCAAGGTATCGGATCGTGGCTGGCCTTGTCACGAGTTCGAGCCCAGTACCACTGAAGACCCGCCGTGTAGGGGAGCAATGCGCGTTAAATCTGTTGAGAGCTCAAACGTTGGTGAGGTGTGGTAGTTAGGAGAGGGGAGCTCGAGGATGACACCAGCTCAGGTGTCATCCTCGTCATTTGACCATGGTTAAAAATTACGAGGTCCGTCGCCAAAAGCCTTCGTGCAGCTGAACAGTGCGACGTTAATATTCACTCACTTGAGTATGCGAGACAATGGTTAAGAGTTGATCGTAAGCTGAAATCCAAGTTTGTTAGAAAGCAGCGACTGGTAGTTGCGTATCTTAAGATTAATGGTAGGATAATCCACTGGAATAGTGAAAAACATCAACCTTGCAGCTGAACGAGCTATCAGGCTGCGAGTAGGATCATTCAAGGAGCTTTAACCAAGGAAAGTACTTTAGATACTTTAGTTAATTGATTTCGGGTTAAGATTTCTTATTGCTCCCAATGTTAAGTTATAAAAGTGCATTTCTTAAAGTGTTAAAAGTTGAATAAACTTAGTTATTCTAAGATCATGTCTGCTTCTTCCTCGAACTATCCGGTCGTCCGGCAAAGTTATATTTTTCAAATTTAACATCAGAAATTTTAACTTCAGTTTAAATAAGATCAGCTTAATTTTCTTTAAATATGTGTCTCAGCTTACATTTCTTTCTACGGTTATATAACTCATTTTCTTTTCATATCTGTATTTCTTCATATGAAAAGGGGAATTTTTTCTTACGATTAATATGACCTAGAAAAATTATAGAAGTTCTAGGATAAGTTCCAGAAGAACCTGTTTACTCTTACATGAAGACTCCATAAGTTTATAAAAAATCACCTCAATATTAACTCAAAATAGAAGAAAGACTGGAAAAGTTGCAGAAATGTTTAATTGTTTTAAAAACAGTCAACACCTAAAAATACTAAATACAGTGAGTTTGAATAGACATTAATTAGATATTTTTTTCTATTCCGATATAATTTATAAGTAATTTTGGAAACAGGAATGACTGTATAAATCCCAAATAATATATAACCATTAAAATTACAGTTTTTCTCCCAATAATTATATTTTTCAAAAAAATTCATTTGTCTTTTTACCGATTGATTGATTGAACATTAACGTCGCACTGTTCAGCTACACGAGGGCTTTGTCTTTTTACCGAGCCAATTGAATGAGTGTTAATTAACGTCGAACTATAAAGCAACATAAAGGAAAGCAGCTGTAAAGTGACGAGGAAGACACCTGAGTTGATACCCTCGATCCTAACTTCCACACCCCACAAACGGGAGGACTTTGAACCACGACAGATTTGACGTTCATCAACCCCTCTACATAGCGGGCCTTCAGCAGCATTATTTTTTGAGCCAAAAATTGTTAAATATGCTCAAATGAAAATAACTGCACTTATCTTTGTATTTTTACAATGTTTTTCACACCCAAATTTTTGCCAGTAAATTCTAACTGTAAGTAAATCACAAGTTCAAGAATAGAATAACTCTACACGCGCAAAAAACTACAAATACACTGAGATTTTGAAGATTTATTTCTAGGATCTATTGCATATCCATATCCCTGTGACGTGAAAAAATGAAAAGATTTATTTTTATAAGGGATGGAGGATCTATTGCAGATTCATATCCCTGTAACATGAAGAAACGTGAAGATTTATTTCTTTTATTTCAAATATAAAAGCAGTTTTCGATTGGAGATGGATAACATTGGTAAATATTTCCAATAACGTACAGTAAAATCTTTTCTACGAAAATTTCACTTACGGGCGCAAGGAGGGAAAAAAAATAATAATCGTCTTGTTACATTTCTGTGCTCAAGGGGCATGAAACAATCCAAATTGAATATATATACAGATATATCTTTTCTCGGGAATCATCTAAACAAAGCCTTCCTGGAAACTGATCTTTCATTCGAACAGATAGCATGGATCTCTGTTTGTGGTCTTAAAAAATCTTTGATTTAGATACTACTAGTTGTTTTGTTGAGAAGCTCAGAGTTGTATTTTAGGATTTTCTCTGAAAGAGTATAAGGAGATTTAACTTAATCTTTTTCTCCATATACGCATTAAATATATGTATTTCTCTTTTTACAATTGTAAGCTTGAGTACACTATTATAATTTAATGTGATAAGTTCCAGAGTGTTATCTGTTTTAAACGAATTATAGTTATTTCGAATTATTATATATATTGAGGGTAAATTCTTGCACCATAAATATATTCTGATACATGCACGTATTAGAATATATATGAGTGAGTACACAATATATACGAGAGATTCCACACATATCGCAATACATGCGTGGATGAATTCTTACCCTGGATGTATATTCTGACGAAAAAAGTACTTGGAGCATCTGCTACTTTTATTTGAAGTTATTTCTTTGAAGAAATCGCACATTTTAAATAATTAGACCATTTTTTGATATCCATGCGGTCGACTTCTGAATTAAAATAATACTATTGAATTAGAATTATTCTCTGAATGTTTTCTATTTAAATAATAAACATAACCGATAATTTGTAATTTATATAAATATTTATTATCATTATTTAAATCTATTTGAATTGTAATCGTAGTATACATTAATGCTACCGAAGTTTTCCATTTTTCTGCTCGTAATTAAACTCAATAATTTAATTTTCGCATTTTTATTCGTTGTTTCGTAGAATATAGAAATTTATGAAATTCATAATTAGGAATAATTTTTTATTTCTGATGTTCTTAATGTTGATCGAAAATAATGTAGTGTACATACAATATCACACACATTGTACTTTTAAATTTAAAACTCTTTAATCTTTTAGTTTGATAATTAACGCAATCGACAAAAAGAAATCTATTCAAAATGTAGCAAGTGAACAAGAAAGCTTAAAGATGTATTATCTTACGATCAAACTTTTAATTATATTTTAATGATTAACGTATACTTTTATTTGAAATATTAATTCATTAGGGATCGAATTATATTTCACCAAAATTAAATGTAAATTTTGTAGCACTTATTATTTTATTTAATAGTTTGAATTATTTCATACTGTAATCTCTTATAGTGTTTTAAAATTACACATGATAACTAAAGGCAAGATGCATTTTCTACAAAAAAATACTGCATCTAGAAATTATTATTCTAATATTTTTGTATAAGTAGTATTGTGTCACATATATCAGAAAATTCACTATTGTCAAAATCATAATAGTGTATCTTTTATCTTAATGCTGAAATATACAACTCAAATATAATTCTGATTTTAAAGAATAATAAAAATTTTTTTTTCTTCTTTTACTAACCATCTTAATATATATATATATATATATATTTATATGTGTGTGTGTGTATATGCAGAGGGAAAACCGTTTAACATGAAACTGCGGGGACTAAAATATTTTTTCCCATTAAAGGATATTGCAAAAAAACCCCGCATATATTTAACAAACTTAAGTATATATATATATATATATATATATATATATATATATATATATATATATATATATATATATTAGAGAACATATTATGAGCGTAAATTTTTATATATGCTTGTATGTAATAAAAATCCACGAAACGAAAACATTCACAAGGACTTAATGAAATTTAATACAAAATGTTCAAGTTTTTAGGAATACAAAACATTTATTGAGTTTTTGGAGAAGAAGCGCTTAACTCCACTACAAACATTTTTTTAGTACTATGCCATTTCTTTTCTTGAATAATTAAGCGTATTTAAAATAAATTTTGAGGATTTTTTTTTGTCTAGTGAGAGAATATTACATAACGTCGCACTGCTCAGTTACAAGAGGGCTTTTGGCGACGGACCTCGTAATTCTGAACCATGGTCAAGTGACGAGGACGACACCTGAGCTAGCACTCCCTCTCCTAACTACCACACCCCACCAACGAGAGGACATTTGAGCACTCGACACATTAACATGCATCGCTCCCCTACATGGCGGGTCTTGAGTGGTACTGGGATCGAACTCATGACATGCCTGCCATGATCCGATACTTTGACCACTGGGCTACCTGAGCCCCATGGGCTGCGGTAGCCCAGTGGTTAAGGTATCCAACCATGGCAGGCATGTCATGAGTTCGATCCCAGTTCCACTAAATACCCGCCGTGTAGGGCAGCGATGCACGTTAAATTTGTCGAGAGCTGAAACGTCCTCCCGTTGGTGTGGTGTGGTAGTTAGAGAGGGGGTGCCAGCTCAGGTGTCGTCCACGTCACTTGACCATGGTTCAAAATTACGTGGTCCGTCGCCAAAAGCCCTCGTGTAGCTGAACAGTGCGACGTTAATATTAACTCACTCACTCACCTCAGCCCCATTTTTTTGTCGAAGACAATCACATTACAATAAAGTTGTAAAAAATTACTAATTGTTATTTATATATTATTACCATTTAAAATCTTTTAATTTTTTATATAAGCATTCGCTTCCTACTGTTGCAGCTCCACCGTGCCTCCTCGTGGCATGTGGCCGTGGTAGCCCAATGGTCAAAGTAACGGACTTGCTGCCAGCTGTCGTGAGCCTAATACCTCTGAAGCCTAATACCGCTGAAGAGTCGCCGTGCAGTGGAGGACCGATGCACGTTAAATATGTCGAAGCTCAAACGTCCTCCCGTCGTTGAGGTGTGGAAGTTAGGAGAGGGAGGCGCCTTCTCAATTGTCTTCGTCTCGTGATTATGGTTAAAAATTACGAGGTCCATTGCCTCATAATTTTGCCCTCGAGTAGCTGAATAGTGCGACGTTAATATTTACTCACTGTGGCACGTGTACCACGGGTTGACCATCCTTGTATATTAGAATATTCTAGCTCTTGATGAATTCCTTGAACCTGCACGCGTGAATACTATAATTAATCAATTTAACAACCTCCACACCTTTATTCCCCAATAAGCCTTTGTTACCAACGAAATAGGGAGGAAATAAAACATAAATTTTGTGATACTTAATTAGATGAGTTTATGCTGGAAATATTACTGAATACGATGTGAAAATTATTTAAATGAAAGAAAACTTGACATCTGCTTTAATGAGATTGATGCCTAACTTTACATGATAACTTCCTTTTTAAAATTCAGGTGACTTTTTCTAGGCCAAGGTGAAATCTTAGTCTTGTTTATACAATTTATCCCTTTTCTTAGTTTTAGTACTTTCTATTATTTAAATCTAGCTTTGTGTTACGCAAATACGCTTCTCCATGTTCACTGTTTTTCTTTCTAAAATTTCATCCAAAAAATAATTAAATAAAACTGGTTTATCTTCAAGTCTCGAAAATGACAGATTATTTTAATTGAATTCAAAGACAAAACTGCTAATTTCAGCGATTTACATTTTTCCTATATGTTCAATATATTAATATTATAATGATATTAAATTCTGTTGTTGTTGTTACCAATGCCACCTCATCGGCAAAGGCCAGATCAAGGCCCACGAAATTCATCATGGCTAAGGGCTAAGTGACGCCTGTCATTAGCCATGGCTTTGAGCACCACACGTGGTAGCGGTAGCCGAATGGTATAGGTATTGGATCGTGGCTTGCCTTGTCACGAGTTTGAGCCCATTACCACTAAAGACCGCCGTGTAGGGCAGCGAGGCACGTTAAATCTGTTGAGAGCTGACACGTTCTCGGTGTGGTGTGGTAGTTAGGAGGTGCCAGCTCAGGTGTCATCTACGTCACTTGACTATGATTCAAAATTACGTGGTCCGTCGCCAAAAGCCCTCGTGTAGCTGAACAGTGCGACGTTAATATTCAATCAATCAATCAAGCACCACACAGGTGTCAGAACGATTTAGCTCGGTTTCACCCCAATTTAGAGAGAGAACACCCTGGGGGTGGTCAGGGGCCTTCCATCTGTCTTCCCCTTTCACCAACCTCACGAGAGGACTTGCGGCTCGACGGCTATTTAAAGTACCCCCATGCCGCGAAGGCACTATACATTCACAAATATCCATGTCTTCTCCGGGATTCGAACGCAGTCCCAACGGCACAGCAGTCAGCGTCGCTAACTACTATACCGGATGTGTGTGTGGGGGGGGACATATTAAATTCTTTTATATATATATATTAATAATTACTAAAACTATGTAACAAATTGGAAAAGGAGCGGAGAAGCTATAAGACTTTGGTTAAATTATTATAAATATCAGTTACGTATAAAAAAAAGAGTTTGGAGATTCTTTTAGAATTACAAATAATAATTTGAATTTGCATCAGGATTATTATAAAAAGTTCCTTGAATATTACTGATATGTACAGGAATCAAAATGAGATTTCATGTTTCAAGTGCCGAATATTCTAAAATTTAACAGTGTTTTCAGAAAGTTTCAAAATTGTATAGTGTTTTTTGAACCAATAACTTTCGCATAATAATCTTTGCATTTTTATATAACACTTAAGGCTCCTTCCATTGTTTGATGAAATATAAGTGTACCATGTTTTAAAATTTTGCTCGATGCAATTATTTTCTGAACTAACCTGCCTCCAGATAGATCGCTTATGAAACAAACTGATCTCAAATCTCAGAAAAAAAATTATGTAAAATTGAATAATTTTGAATGTATTGTAATTTTTTTCATCAGTTAACTATTCAGTGATATTCTGTTTCACTGTAACATCGCTAACAAAAATTATTTTACTTACTTTGCACAGAGTATGGTTTAAGACAAATAAATTACAGTTTAAAAAAAGTAAAAAAAAACACCCCTTTATAGTTAATCGAACTAAATTGTAACTTAATCTTTTAGTCGCCAAATCAGCAAATGGGGTCTGGAATTAGTCACCAGATGAAGGATGGTATCTGAAAATAGGATGTCGTTAGTCCTGATGATCCTGACCACGACAATGGAACAAAATTGTTAAATTATTGTATTGTCACCGGTCCTGGACAAGTGAGCAAAATTTCTAATTAATCTGACTTTTTAAAGTAGGTGAAAATTGAGTTCAAAGATTCCGTAACATACAAGTGAAACTTATAAAAGGGTGTCAAAAAACATTCGCACGAACACCGAAAAGAATTAAGGTTGGAAACAGAACGTTGGAAAATTTAAAAATTGAGAAGTACCTGTACACACACACGCATCAACACACGCACACAAATTTATAAAAATCTATTATTTTTTGTTTGATGAGTATCAATTGCACAGGAGGGCACTTACGGTATCCGACTACCCTAAAATTGTGAATTTTGCCAAAAATGGACACAATTTTTCTTATAATTTTCTTATTGGCCATCTTATTAGCTTTACAGAAATAACAAGTTCATTATTTTCCATTCACTAGAACAGAAGCTACAAGTGTTTTAGTAAAAGCATATGCCTCTACTTTAAGCAAGATGTCATACTTAAAAATGCGTTTTACTCGAAATGTGTGTGTGTGTTTTTAAATGCACAAACGAGGACAGCGATTGCTCAAAAAGTTTTGAAAATAATTAACTTAAATTTTTTTGTGTAGGTTCTGTACAATAGTAGGAATGTTTTAACCTTCAGATTTATCAATCACTGTTTTATTGCAAAATTTACAGTCCCTTATGTGAATATAATAGCTGTTTTTTAAGCAATTTCATATAATAACTAGGATAAAATGCTCTAAATTTTGTAAAAATTAAAATATCTCTTATCCTGAAAGTTATTTCAAAAATGAATAGCGAAGTAACATATCAAAATTGAAAAATTGAAAATTTGCTCATAAACTTTTTGTATAGATTGAAACTTGTTTAGGTAATTTTTTGTAAATTTTTGCCAGCTTATTTTTATTTTGGTAATAATAATTTCTTTTTCTCTTCTTAATTTTAGCATATTTTTTAAAAAATGTACTAAATAAATCTAAAAACCACAAAAAAAAATCCCCATATCCTCATTTTTATTTTAAAAAAAGTTGTCTTTTGTCGGATACCTTAATATAAGATATATCGTATGATTATAAACCTTCATTCTACACACACGATTGTATTCAATTAATTCATTTCGAATTAGAAGTAGACATCAAAGGAGCAATATATGAGAGTGCATAGTCGATATATTTTAAATGAATTAAATTCTAAGATTTGCATTTGAGATAATGTTACTCTCTTAATGTTACTTAGATAACTATCAAAATATAATTATTCTAAAGCTAAATGTAGCACATTAGAGTGGCCGCGGTAGCCAAGTGGTCATGGTCACAAACTAATGGTCAGCGCGAAGCTTGAGTTCAAGTCGTAGTGTACTACTGAAGACTCATCATGTAGAAAAACTGATGCACATCAAGTTTTTCTTGACGTAAAATCACATTGACGTGTTTTGAAAGTTTGGAGAGTGCTGTGCCTCCTAAGGTGTGATTCTATTTACTTCACCGATGTTTAACATTATTAGATCCGTTGCCAATAGCCTCACGCTTCCTTAGAGTACAAAATTTATTTTAAAAAAACCCAGATAAACTGTAATAGATTTGAAATTAAGTGGTTTATAGATTATTTTTACATTTTATTGCAAATCAAAACACAATCTAGAGTAGTTAGATTTATTTTTAGTAATATCAGACTTTTTGTTTCTTTTTCTGATTAGTAATCATTATTAGCTAATTGTTTTAAAGAATATTGAAATGCACTTGGTTATATATTTGTATTTATAATTGTTTATGTTATCAATGCTCTTGACACTGTTTTATTTTATCTTTGACTACTTTGTTGCATTGGCAAAAGTAGAAGAGTGGGGTGGCAGCTCAGGTGTCGTCCTCGTCATTTGACTGCGGCTCGGCATCACGAGGTCCATCGCCAATAGCCAATCTGTTGCTTTAGAGTGCAACGTTAATAAAGACTCCCTCATTGTCAGCTTTAATTATCTTAATGAATCACACAAAATGAACACACGCATGCTCGAACTTCTTACAATTAGTTACAATTACCGTAAAATTCGGCGTATAATGCGTAGCTATACTTTCAAGCAGCATTTTTTAATTTTTAGCTATATTCGCCGTATAACGCATACCTTTTTCTTTACGGAAAACATGAAACATACGTATATAACACTCAAATATACGTATATACGTATATTTGAAGACACTTATTCGAGGTATTATTCCTGGCTTTTGAAAAAATAGTATACTTCTAGAACTACAACACACATTTAAGTTCACAAGGTATGTCATTTCTTTTAAATGAACAGTATATCGTTATGAGTAGAGGTCTAATTTTTCTTGTTTATCTTTTTTTATTTTTAAAGATATCATTTTTATACCCCTGGCGTATACCACGCAACCGTAAATTTCGATCTTATTTTTTTGTGTTAAAAAGAGCGCGTTATACGTCGGATTTTACGGTAGTTATATATGTATTTATAATTTCGTTGAAAGCCAGTTAATTAATTTGAAATGTAATACTACAAAAATGAAATAAACTAGTATTTATCTTCTTTTTAGGCTGATAAATAATAGAGCAAAAATAACAATATATAAATAATAGAAAAGATTGATTATATATATTCAAGACATTTCTTGAAAAATGTTATTTATTAAAATGACTAATTGTTAATCTAGTTTAAGACATGCATCTACGCAGGGGAGTTTTGATGAAATATTCTGCTAATATCACTGTATTTCCCCCCTCACATTTACAAGAAAGAAAAGCAAAATCTGATCAGTTGTCTCTGAAAATGAAGATGAATAATTTTTTTTACCTCACGCACACTCGTGTACTCCCTGAAATCTCCTCAAGGTTACCAATGATTTGATTTATTATTAACGTCGCACTGTTTAAGCTACACGAGGGCTTTTGGCGACGGACCACGTAATTTTGAACCATGGTCAAGTGACGTGGACGACACCTGAGCTGGCACCCCCTCTCCTAACTACCACACCACACCAACGGGAGGACGTTTCAGCTCTCGACAGATTTATCGTGCATCGCTGCCCTACACGGCGGGTCTTTAGTGGTACTGGGTTCGAACTCGTGACAGGGCAAGCCACGGTCCGATGCCTATACCACTCGGCTACCGCGGCCACTCAAGGTTACCAAAGCGAACCCTTTTGGTCTAGAATAGTGTTAACTGAACTATAATTGATTGATTGATTCATTTAATATTAACGTCGCACTGTTCAGCTACACGAGGGCATTAACTGAACTATAAGAGAAAGATAAATGCAATCATCTTTACTTAGTCTATTTTATCTCTTGTCATGTGTACGCAATTTGAGAAATTAATTAACGATAGGAAAGATGCTCAACTCGCTATTAACACGTATTTTTTTAAACACAAAGTATTATGATTTTTGTGGATAAGTCATTTAGAGTCAATATTATTTTAATAATAAAGCATCTGTTAGTATATTTAATTCCTACGAAAGGAAAGTAGAATTATTAATTTAAGGTATCCGAATACGTTCGGAATATGATTTTGCAAAAGCGTGTAAATGGATAATATTTATATTTAGTGTCACTTAGATTAGAAAATGTATATAAAATTGTTTAAGGAATAGTATAACAAATAAAAAATTGTTTAAGTACAATATTTTGACAACAATTGAACACAGATTGACCCATTTTCAAAATATTCTCCTTTTGTGAAAAATGCTTCTATTATAATAATATTTTGCCTGTATATAGCTCAGACTTCTGTACAGAAGCTCAACTAGAATTTTTGAAACATATAACTTAGTAGTGGTTTTATCCATGTTTTACAACAACAGAGGAGAGAAATTTAAAGGAAAAAAAAACCGATAATTATTTCAATTGATTGTAACTCTGAAAAGAATGTGAATTTTCCAACAATCGTAGTTGAGCCTATGTACAGGGGTCTGTGCTATATACAGGCAAAATATTATTATAATAGAACCATTTTTCACAAAAGGAGAACATTTTGAAAAAAGGTTATTCTAAGTAAATTTTTTTGCCGAAATATTGTATTTAAATAAATTTTTTTGTCAAAATGTTTTTAAAACAACTTTATACATGTATTCTAATCTAAGTGACACTAAATATCATGAAAGTTATCCATTTATGCGTTTTTTTAAATCACGGTTTGGTACGTAGTCGGATACCTTAAGTACACCCAACTCTTTTTTTACAATATAGATACGTTCCTCAGAAAACCATTAAAAACATGTGTGTAAAGTACACGTGAAATATGGAGAATTTGGGGATATGCACCACAATTTTAAAAAACTGTGTAAGATGAAAAATTTTTAAATATTTTTTCCAAGAAACTGTGCAAAAAAGAGAAGTATAAAATATTTCTAAAACAAAAACAGAATTCAATTTTATTACAAAAAATTAAAATTAGCATCTAGTGAAAATTCAGTCTATGTGTATATATATATACAACATATAACAAGTAGTATATAATATATTTTTTTAAAAATCAATTCCTACTTTGGTCAACTAAGAAAATTTTTTATTTCAGTTACTTTTTATTAAATAATAACAATTAATATAAATATGACAGAATCACAATATTAAGTGGCCAAATAGAACGCGCTGTTTTCCTTTCTATGTATGATGTTGGACTATTATTTTTGTTAGTTAGAAATTAAATCATCCCAGGTAGGATTGGATCCCCTTGGATTAGAAGTCCAACGCGGGATCCGTTGCTTTACAGGGACACATAGAGCGGATTTCCTTTTTATATATGGTGTTGGAATATTATTTTTGTTTGTTACTCTTTATTCATTAATTATATTTAATTAATAGATTAATATTTGCACAAACTGTATTAATATCAAGTGTCATCCATTACAAGTTTAAAAAATGTATTTGAATATGAGCGGATGAATAAAAAGCACATTTTATTCAGGATTGGAAATTTGAACAAGATATATAGGGAGAGTGTGAACGAATAGTAGGAATTGAAAAATTCAAATTGAAATTAGGATTAAAACTACTAACAACTAATCATCGCTACAAGCGTGCACGTTTATTACGAATTGGATTAAAAAGGCTCTATCCTCAATATATTTGTCAGATATGTCTAGCACCACCGTTGGTTTTGATTCAAAAGAAGAATTTCGTTCGATGTTATCTCTACTTCGGTTTTTTTTGTTGTTAAAAAGTATGTGTGTGTTACTAGTGGCTGTTTTTTATGGTTTTCAGTTACTTGTATAATTCTTGATATTCTGTTACACAAAACTTATAATACGTTGACGTACTTGTAGCGAATTTCAAGTCCTCACGAATTAAATCAGCTGTAAATAGCTAAACTTCACCTTCGACTTCGTCACACATTATCGACTTTTTTACTATCATAAACTGTCATAAATTTGATCAAATTGTCAAAGAGCATAACTCTGCATTTTTTTGAAATTCATACTAGAACAAAAAGTTCATGTAAGAAAAATTCGTTAAATTTATGTATCGTGTTATTCCAAAACCGTGTAAAAAAAGAGTTGGGTGTTCTATTTAAGAAGTGATGTGTTTCCTTTTAAAATTATTTAAGAAATAAGGGAAACATTCTCAATTTGTGCAAGATACATAATTTGAAATCTGAAATTATAACAACCTAAAAATTCTGATAGTCATTAAAAACGTATTTGCAATTTTTCAAACCATTGCACGTTCCCTAGGTTATAGCAGACCCAATCTATGATTCACTCTATCTTAAAACTTGAACAAGAAACTTTTATACCATAATTAAGTTTGAATTATTAAGGAACTGGAACTGAATTTTATGTTTTCTTATAATCCTGCATCTGAACAGGAAAAGTTTTATTACCATTCGTTTTACTCAATTATTGGCGCATCCGTTCTTCCATTTCATCGATATTTTAGATATAAGAAAGACAATGTTGGTCCCTTTATCGATTGAAATAGTATATTAAATGTCAAGCAGTTAAAACCACCTGTCACATAGGATCGATTTTACTACTAGTTTGTAACTGCGCGGAAAGAGATGTTCTTCCGTTCTGATAAATTTCAAAAACAACCAAATGTATTAATTCATTCAATAAAATATAGACTTTTTCACGTTAATATGTTTTATATATACATATATAACTAAGATTTTTTTAAATAAAAAATACTATCCCTTTTAAAAATTTTTCCTTAACTTTTTTTGTAATTGGAAAAAATGCTTTATGGCACGCTTATAATATATATATATATATATATATATATATATATATATATATATATATATATATATATATATATATATATTTACATTAAGACCTGTATTTAATTACTAGATTCATGAAATCGTTAAGGTATCCGATTACGTCCGGAACCGTGATTTTAAAAAAGCACACAAATGGATAATTTTCATGATATTTAGTTTCACTCAGATTAGAATACATGCATAAAATTGTTTTAAGGACATTTTGACAAAAAAAAATTTATTTAAATATAATATTTTGGCAAAAAATTAACTTAGAATAATCTTTTTTTCCAAATGTTCTCCTTTTGTGAAAAATGGTTCTATTATAATAATATCTTGAGTGTATATAGCTCAGACCTCTCTACAGAGGCTCAACTAGAATTTTTGAAAAATTCACATTATTTTCAGAGTTACCACAAATTGAAATAATTATTCGCGTTTTTTTTCTCAAAATTGCTCCCTCTGTTGTCGTGAAATATGAATAAACCCACTTTTAAGTTATATATTTCAAAAATTTTAGTTGAACCTCTGAACAGAGGTCTAAGCTATATACAGGCAAAATATTATTCGAATAGAAGCATTTTTCACGAAAGGAGAACATTTGGAAAAAAAGATTATTCTAAGTTAATTTTTGCCAAAATATTGTATTTAAATAAATATTTTTTATCAAAATGTCCTTAAAATCCTTTTATGCATATATTCTAATCTAAGTGACACTAAATATCATGAAAACTATCTATTTATGCGCTTTTGAAAATCACGGTTCCGAACGTAGTCGGATACCTTAAATCCAGAAAAAAATTTCGTTAAGTAGAGATTCATCTTTCAGTTCTATTTATAAACCATATAAAGTAAATTTTAAATTCTTATACACTATATATTATTAAAATAAGTAACTATTCACATTATTTCTCATAAACTAATATCTATTTTATACATTTTATCCATTAAAAAAACGCTTCGAGGAAAGCAAAGGAGCAAAAAACAATGCCCAGGAATACACTGCATTTCCATCTTTAAAAAAATAATGTATACTTTTAAAATTAAAATGAATTTTAATGGCATTTTCTAATTTCAATTCTTCAGTTAATTTTAAACATACTGCAATTTTAAGAGTACATTACCCCGTGTGTCCTTAGATTTAATTATTGATAAAGACTGTTTATATTTAATTGAAAAAAATTAAATGCTCAGAGTTACTGGAATTTTACTCCTGTAAGTGAGCTAGGCATCTGGTAGAACCAGTTTAAGGTCATTGATTCCCCGAAAATATGTTAAAAGAGAGAATAATTTGAAATGTTCAGAAATATTTTAAAACTAAGGAGAAAAATAAAGTCGAATCACAGGAGAAAAAGTTCGTTAACCTTTTACCTAACGCATTATGATTTACTGCAGTTTTTTTCAGGCAATATTTTTTTTTTGAATCACTACATTGAAAGTTAAGGGATATACATAAAAAAAATACTTAACTTTGGGAAATTTAATCCGTCAGAGCTAATTAATTAGTTAAAGGTAATGAACTGTAAAATTAATTATATGCACTGTTCCCCTAAAATAAATAGTCAAATCGTTTTTTAAGGTCTTCATTTACATACAAAAAAAATAAGACACATTTTGACATTAACTATTTTTTCGGAACAAAAAGGATAATCTTCGCATTGCGCTGAAAACGCCGTCAGCTGAAAACGCAACTTCTGCTATAAAACTATTCGCTTTCCCCGCTAAAATGCTCATTGTAGAATCCAGGTGCTGCCATATATCTTCCAAGATATAGCAGCACGGGTTCTACGGGGGGATTTAAAAGAATATTCCTGCTAAGTATCGTCAGAGTATTCGTAAAAATGGTTATTCTATGTAATTTTAAAGTCAGTGGTACGTATAAGTACCATCGGTAGATAATGGGTTAAATAGAAAATGTATTTCGTTATATAGAGGATATTTAACGAAGAAAATCGAAAAATGTTCTTGGTTTCTGGAAAAAGTTCGCAAAGTAGAGGAATTCGATAAATAGAGGTTCGTAAAATGGTCCGATTGTATATATACATTTATATGCAACAAGTTTGAAAGAGTAAATGTTTGAGATATGGTGAATTCTAAATTTATTAATTAAAGTAAAATCAATGTATGTGTGTGTGCCATTCCTTTTCAAAATTATTTGAGGTTAATTCTAGTTCAACTAAGTACAAAAGCTTTCGGAATGTTAGGAGTAAACACTTATAGAAAGTAAGAGGACCGAACGGATATCGAACTAATGAAATTTATAGAATGTTTATCCTGTGGTAAAACTTACCTGCGAAAATAAACATTTTTTTGTGTAGTAAGGTAATATTTATATATATATATATATATATATATATATATATATATATGATATATATATAATATATATATATATATATATAATATATATATATATATATAATATATATATATATAAAGACTTGGCTTTTGGTAAGGAATTCTGTAATTATATCATATTTTAGATGATTGATGTAATATGGATGTTATTGAAGAGGCAGTCCTGTGTCGAGATGTTCTGAACTCATGACTCTCATGAATGGAACTTTTTTTAATGGTGAAAAGATATCGTACGATAATGTCTTACGTTAATTTAATGTAAAAAAGCTGATATTTAAATTTTTAAGAGACACGGTTACGATTATCCCGTCATACTAGTAAGCTAGTCGCGCAAGTCCAGAAGGCCAGGGCAATGACAAAAATTTGTTTATATTAAATTAAAGGGAATTAATCACACACACACACCGTACATGTCATATTTCGGACTATATTTAGAACATTTTAGTATTAAGGTGAACTTTTTGAAAAGTTCTCGCAATCATGCAAAGGATGAGGAGGCTTCTATAAGTTAAACATCCACATTTTTATTGAGGAAAAAACGGGTAAAGAAAAACGAGATAAAAGTACAGCACAAACATAAATAGACAAGCTCCCACACATTTAAGAGACATTCACTAAAACATTCTTTTTTCCCTCTACAGATCTTGTATTTTCAGTAATGGGCAATTGAAAGCTATTAAAATGAAATTATTTCCGGTAAAGCTGACTGCTCCGGTTTTCTGACTGCTTCAGATTGCATCATCCTTAATTAAAAAATGCTGAGGTTTTAAGATAAGGTTATGGTTATTTCCTGTTGTACGGGTAAACTAGAAATTAATTATCACACGATGTCTTGGAGAACTTAAGACCATTATGAATTTAAATTCCTTATTAGAGAGTTTGCGTGAATTATATATGTATATATATATATATATATATATATATATATATATATATATATATATATATATATATATATATATATATATATATATATATATATATATATATGAGGTACGCGGCACTACGCGCTACTACAAGCCCCCCCTAGCATCCCCCCCCATGTGGCTTCGAAGGAAAGCAGAGGGAAATGACTCGGATGGAAGAGGCAGCAGAGAAGAGATTGAGAACGCAAGACAGGCAGACGCTCAACGACAGAGCAGTCGTAACTCTTAAAAAATAACGAAAGCCAATTAGGCAAGGACGCGTGTTTAAATATTTCACTTCATTCATTAATTGTTATTCTCTCTTTTATTTATTCTTGTTTTTAAAATAAACAGATTATTCTGGCAAATCCCAGTTTACGAATTGATCCTAGTAACAACATAACATTTGGGGGCTCGGCCTCAAATTAAGTTGAAATAATTAAAAACCCCTAGAAAAGACGACTAATCAAGACGGGTGGACCACCACACTTCAACGACGGAACCAGCAACGCATGTTTCAAAGACGGAATCATCAACGGTGAGTGCATTCCAATTTAGTCCTTTATTGTTCTGAAGATATTTACTTACGATGGCCAGTCTAGAGGAAATTGCTGCTATTGCGAATATATTAAAGACGGCTCCTGCTTCAACGGTACAACTTCTGCACAAAATTATTAATGACGAACCCTACAGTAAATCTTCTAGATAGGAATTAAAAAAAAATCACGGGTTTCCCACAGATTTACGACATTGAAGCACGAAAAGATAAAATTTTAAATGACTTTACAAAAACTGAACTTATTACAGTATGCACTATTTTAGGCCTGAATTGCTCGGGAGGCGCCAAATAATTAAGTGAGCGCATATTTGAAAATCTATCAGACCTTGCATCTTTAAAAAATAATTTTACCGAACATTTGCCAGATGACGAAGACGGAGATTCTACTCCTCTTTGCGAAAATTTGTTAACGACGCGAATAAACAACCCCTCACAACGCCAATATATCACTCGTGCCCTCTTCACAGGAGGGTTTGCTCCCTTTCTGCAAACAGAACAAAATCAAAACCAAAGAGGAAACGAGGAGAATGCATTTTTGTTAAAGGATCTTTTTTCAACTATGAGGTCGTGAACGGGAAATGATAATTACAGTGTTAAAGCTTTTTTTCACGATGTGGAAGAAAACTTTATATTTTTATCCCACACATATCTGATTTGCAAAAAAAATATTTTTGTTAAACGTTTGCTTCAAAGTCCTGCAAAAACTTTTATTCATTCTCTCCATAACATATTAGCGTATGGTTCTCTTAAGGCTGCATTAATTGAAGAATTTGAGGATTTATTTTGTTCTCTTACGACGTTCTCAAGGAAATGCAGAAACGGAAATTACGCTCTACGGAATCTCTATTTGAATATTTTTTGGCCATGCGAGAAATTGCTTTAAAAGCACACTTTCTCTTGGTCGACCAGAGTTTAATAATGCATTGTATTAATGGTATACCTGATTCTAACCATAACAAATTGATATTGTATGCATGTAAAAGTATTTCAGAATTTAAAGAAAAGTTAAAGATATATGAAAAGGTTTTTATATGCATAAAAATTATGATAGTATTGATAATGAAAATAAGCGTACAAATGTTAAACAATATGATTTTTCTACATCAAATAAGAATGATATATGTGCTGATAATAAATTTCAAAATAAAGGTAAGCTTTATGCTCCTGTTAATAAGAGTAATGCACGTATACGTTGTTATATATATATATATATATATATATATATTGTGGATTATTTAATCATTCCTTTAATGAATGCTACTATAAAAATAATGGTTTAAAATGTTTTAATTGTAACCAATTTAGTGATAAAAGCTCTCAGTGTGTATTTAAAATACCTGCTGTTAAAAATGAAGTTGTTAATGAGGTTGTCAGTGAAGTTGTTAATGAAATCAATTCCTCAACAGAAATGCGTAAAACTGTTAAAATTAATGATTACAAATTTGATGCTCTTATTGATACTGGTAGTAATGCTACTTTAGTGCGTTACAGTGTTTTTGCAAATCTGGGAATACCGACATTAAATCCCACGAAAATAAAGCTAACTGCTTTCGGTAAAGGTGAAATTCAACCCATTGGATCCTTTAAATCCACTATCGATATTCAAAATATTAAAATTTAAGACGGATGTTAATGTTATTGACAATTCGCAAATAACTATTGATGTAATTATTGGAACTGATGTTTTAACACAAATTGAATTTAAAATTAGTGCAAATGGTACAGAATTAATACCTAAGAAAAATGATAACTTTACTAATTTAATTAATGTATCTAAGGCACATAACCAATCGGAATTAAAAGATAATGCCGTAGAAGTATTACAACTAAAATTAAAAAATGCAGAAGATAAATCTAAAAATTTAGAAATGCACGTATTTAACACATTTACAGTTTCATTCGAAAAAACGGCGTTATTAGATAAATTGCATAAATTAGAAGAATCAAATTTAGAAAAAGGTTGACAAGTTACTTAAACTTGAAGAAAAGTACGAGATCTTACAAGAAACATTTAAAATTACAGAAAAGTGACTTGTTCAGAAAGAAATTGAATGTACTTCGTTAACAGAAAAAATACTCATTTTAAACACACTAACGGAATCAAACGAACATCCTAAAACATCCATGTCAACTACAGAACGAGAAATTAAGCCTATCAAGCGCAAAACTAAAAAGCTAAAGTCTAGTGGAAGAAATGCTAGTAAAACAAGTGATACTGATGAGAATCAAGCCCTTGCCAAAGAGAAAAATGATTTGCTTAGACAGATTGATTTCCTTAACTCTTTCATTTTGGATACGAAGTTGAAAGAGCCAAACATGAGTAAAGCTCAGTTCGTTAAAAACGCAAACAACTACACATATATAAAAAAGGCGAACCAGTGGCAATCAAAAGAACCCAGTTCGGTACAGGACTAAAATTACGTCCTAAGTTCTACGGACCCTATCGAATTAAGACCGTCAGACTCCATGACTGATATAAAGTGGAAAAGGTTGGTCAACACGAAGGTCCTCATCTTACATCCACAGCAGTCGACTTCATGAAGAAGTGGTCAACCGCTGATGCTTGACGATTTTACGAATCCAATTTGAGTACCCGTGTCAGTGACTCTCTGTGAACTGAATTGAACTCCTTTTTTTCTTTCCATTTTTATAGCTTTTTTTAATTGCTGTGAGCAGCTATGGTGACTCACTTCCAGAAAAACAACACCCGTGTGAAGTACTGGAATGCATCGCACTTATTTTTTTCTCTTTTCACTGTTTTCAATTTTTGTTTTATAGGTTCTACTGATTAGAACATTTCAGATTTTATTTCGCTGCGGTCAGCTCACTTTCAGGATGGGTGATTGTGAAGTAGGAGGCACAACGCTCTACTGAAACCCCCTAGCATCCCCTCCCAGGTGGCTTCGAAGGGAAGCAAAGGGCAATGACTCGGATGGAAGAGGCAGCAAGAGAAGACATTGAGAACCCTAGACAGGCAGACGCTCAACGGCAGAGCAGTCGCAACTCTTAAAAAATAATGAAAGTCAATTAGGCAAGGACGCGCGTTTAAATGTTTCACTTCATTCATTAATTGTTATTCTCCTTTTTTATTTATTCTTGTTTTAAAAATAAACAGATTATTCTGGCAAATCCCAGTTTACAAATTCATCCCCGTAACAACACACACAAACACACACGCACGCACGCACACGCACGCACGCACGCACACACACACACACACACACACACACACACACATATATATATATATATATATATATATATATATATATATATATATATATATATATATATCAGTGCTTCTCAAACTTTCAATATTTGAGACCCAGTTTTCAATCAGAATTTTTATTGCTCCTTTACGATAATAATGTATTGAATGCAATAATAATGTTCTTTGACCATAAAGCTACAATACGACCTTAATTATAGACCGTATAAGTTACTAGATAATTTTTTTTCCTTTTCTATATCTTACTTTTAAGTAATAAATAATTTTAGTAAGTTACTCTTAAGTAATATGGCAAGCATTATGTTATTTTTACTTTCTAATTTTTAAATTAGAACTGTTTGCAACATACAACTTGTTTTTAATTTTTATTTTGTCAGAATGTGTTTTTTGCATCCTTTTAGTAAATTAATAGCCTTTTAAAATAATGTTTGACTTTTCGATGAGCTCGCGCCCTCCAAGTAGGGCTCCCCCCTTCCAGATGGCGCGTCCAACAGTTTGAGAATCGCTGATATGCATGCATAGCTTAGAGTTTTTTAAGCTATATTTATATATATGACGATTAATATTTGACTTAGTAAATACTAATATTTTAGCGATTAGTATTTGATAGTTTAGTAATACATTTTTCATTCCTGGAAAGCAATATAATGCTTTTCTCATGGTTGATATTAGTGAACAAAATGCATTTTCATTTATATGGATGCAATACCTTTTTCATATTAAGGATGGTTTATTAATAAACTTGATTCTTAAAAACATGTATTGCATTTAAATGCTGTCGAAAAACAGATTTCTTACATCAGAACATAATTTTGTACGACTATTTTTACAATTGATGCGTTAACACAAGTATCTAATTTTTCAGTTTTACGAGGTATATTAATGGTATTAAGAACAAAAAGGAGTGAACGTAAGACAATCTGTCAAGTGTACAATTTGGATGTTTAAGAAAAAGAATACAAATAATTAACATTTGCATTGGTTTATTGAGAAGTGTTAATGGTATTTATATATATATATATAAATAAATACATATTTCTATTCAAACTGCAAAATATTTGAAATAAAATCTTTTAGGAGTTTGTTTGAGTACCTCTGAATGATTTTTAAGAGTTCAAAACTTTAACTTTAAGAACTAGAAATTAATTTATATAAGACGGTAAGAGATTTATTCTGAAATATATTCAAAATCTTTTAATTTAGGGAAATATCGCTCCAAATTTATTATTCAAAGATTATAAAAAGTGTTCTTCATTTTGGCATGATTTTTTTTTAAAAAAAATCATTGATGGACACTTTTCTATAAACAACATACCTATAAAAATGCATTGATATCACCTTTATACATCATAAAAACATAAGTAATATAAGTTTGAATGGTAGCAAAGAAGGAAATGAATTTTTTTTCGTTTTTTTTGAAAGAGAAAATTGGGTCACTTGCTTTATCCGTGCCTATAACTGCTTCATATGGAACATACAAAAGATAAATGTTTTCCGGTAGAAAAAGAATTTAATGGAATAGGGAAATATTTTCTCCGTTTAACTATATTATTAATACACTGTCTACAAAATACTTGTCTTATATAATACTGACTTACGATAGATATTATAAGCATGTAATTCTTCTACAATATTCAAATGAAAAATCTTCTTCTTTTCCTTTCTTTGAAAATTGCTAATTAAGAAAATGCATGGAAATTTAATTTTTAAAGTAATTTGATATTAAGTGATATTTATTTATTTTTCTAGAACTGTGTAAAAAATCTGCTTCTATATATAAAGTATATATATAACTAATCTTCTACCCACCCTCCCAATGCTTTATTATTTATTTGTTAGAGTTTGCCTAAAATGTCTGTGCCTTGATTCTTCAATGTTTGACAGGAAATAAATTGTACCTCTGTTCTTATTTTTGACGTTTATTTTATTCAAAATAACAAGTAATACAAAAAAAGTCAATCCCTACTTTACTCAACAAAGAAAAATTTTGTTTTAGTTACTTTTCATTAAATAATTACAGTTAATATAATTATGAATATACATATGACAGAATAACAGTATTAAGTGACAAAGTAAAGAAAGCGATTTTCCTTTCTATATATATGGTGTTGAACTATTATATAAATTTTTTTGTATGTTACTATTTATTCATTCATAAATCACATTCTCAGAAATCTGGCCATCCCAGGTAGGATTCGGATCCCCGACCCTTGGATTAGAAGTCCAACGCGTTATCCATTGCACTACAGGGACACAACGAGTGGATTTCCTTTTTATATATAGTGTTGGACTATTATTTTTGTTTGTTACTATTTATTCATTAATTACATTTAATTAATGAATTAATATTTGAAAATTTTTTATTAACATCAAGTGCCATCCACTACAAGTTTAAAAACATTTATTTGAACTTGAGTGGATGAATAAAAAGTATTTTATTAACGATTGAAAATTTGAACAAGATATATATATATATATATAGGAAGAGTGTGAACTAATAGTAGGAATTGAAAAAGAAAAAAAAATGTCCTTCTAATTTGGAACACTTTTTCGAAATAACAATAATAGTTTTTTATTCTGTATTTCTGTGTATTATATTTTAATAGTCGTAAAAAAACGCGTGTTTTACTAATGTTTAAATTTCAGAATCGATTTGGCCGAAGTAGCCTAGTGGTCAGTGTTACTGACTTGTGACAGGCGTATCATGAGCTCGAACCCAGTGCCACTTAAGATCCGCCTTATATAGAGGGTCTGATGCCCATTAATTCGGTCGTGACTCAAAGTCCTCACGTTGGGACGGTGGGGAAGTTAGGAGAGGGGAGTACCAGATCAAGTGTTGTAACTGGACCGTGCTTCAGAATTCGGAGGTTGGTCGCTAATAGCCCTCATGTTGATGTACAGTGCATTGAACAAAACTTTCACACTCATATTAAATTTTTGTTAATATCTATGAATAGCTTAATTCCTTACATTTTTAATTAATAGTCAATATTTTTTATTCGTTGCTTAATTAATTTATATAACCCTTTTTAAATCATGAAACCTGCATTTTAATTTGTGGACTAAGCACACACACACACACAGACCAACTTAATTTCCAACTATCAGTTGAACCTTTCGTTATATAATTTTATTTTAATATTAAGCTTAGCTCTCTGTTTAACCAAACAAATATGAGCAGATATCTGCATGTTAATAAGTATTTTAACTAGATATATAATTTGTCAGGTATTCAATACGAATGCATGCGAAGACGAAAATCGACGTCATACGGACCGGTTGGCCTTGAACGATTTAATGCGTTTTGACGTAATAGCCAAATGAAATTCATCATCAAAATAGATAAACATCTTTTTTCCGATATATTTAATTAAAATAAACTATGCTTTCAGGAAGATAAGACTGATAGCATAAAGTCAAAAAAATATTTAAAGAATATTTCAGTATCCCAAAAAATGTAAGAACGTACCGTATATTCGAGGAAAATTTTAAATCTCACTACCACGTCTGTAAAACAGATTTTCTTACAAGAAGATCGTAAAAGTGGAGAAAACAAATACAGATTTTTTTTTGTAACAATAATACTTGGAAAATATCTCTTGGATGAGTAAATATTTCGAACTAAAGAGCAAATATTATCTTAATATTTTGTATTTGAAAATAACTAGAAATTATTTTAAAACCACTACAAACTAGTAGAACTTTGAATATATATATATATATATATATTCAAAGTCTTATATGACGAGTCTTAATCGTTATTATTTTTGTAAGCTCGGTTAACTCTTTATCTACCGCATTATGATTTACTGCAGTTTTTCTAATTCAATATTTTTTTAAATCACTACAATGAAAATTAAGGGATATATATATATATATATAATACTCAATTTTGGGAAATTTAACCTGTTAGAGCTAATTAATTAATAAAGGATAATTAACTGTAAAATTAATTATATGCACTGTTTACCTATAATACATAGTCAAATCATTTTCTAAGGTCTTTCATTTACATACAAAAAAAAAAAAAAAAAAAAAAAAAAAAAAAAAAAACAAGGTACTTACATTTTGACGTTAACTATCTTTTTGGGAACAAAAATGACAATCTTCGCAATGCGCTGAAATTACCGTCTACTAAAATGACAATTTCTGAAACAAAACTATTCACCTTCCCCGCTAAAATACTCATCATAGAACCCGTGCTGCCATATATCTTGGAAGAGTGGATTTCAAAGAATATTCCTGCTAAGTATGGTCTGAGTATTCGTAAAAATGGTTTTTCTGTGTAATTTTAAAGTGAGTGGTACTTTTAAGTACCGTCGGTAAATAAAGGGTTAATGTACAATTTATAAAATTTCTGGTAAAATGTGTGAATAAAAAGAACTATGAAGCATAGTAAACATCAATTTGTGTTTTAGAATAATTAAACCATAATTGGGATTCGAAAGACTTTTAGATTTGTAAGTCTATTATAGAATAAAATAGGCCGCAATTTAGGAAAGTAAACAGCATTAGAAAATACTTATTATTGATAATAATTTATCAACAGACAAATTGCCTTTTACTATAAAAATAATTCATTAGATGCTTGAGTAAAGAGGAAGTTAGCTAAAGCTATTGTGTGTGCAAAAAAGTGATTCAATTTTAGGGAAGCTGTTCAGGCAAATATTATTTGTAATGCTATTATTTAAAGTACGAAAACACTTAAATGTAGTTTAACTGTTTCAGTATTTCCATTTTAAAAATAAATATGTTTATTTAAACAATGTGTTTTGAAAAAGGAAACAAGTCCTTTTCACCATTTCTCTTTCGAACAAAACTGTTTAATTTTGAGTTGTTATCAAAATATCTTGTTATATTTAATCTTATTCATGGAATTGTTAGTAATATTTTAGAAATCATTAGAGAATATTATCGATGTTTCTGGAATTCTATTTAACTTATAAAAAAAGTTAATGTGCAGATAAACAAGAATAATCGCTTAAGCTTTTAATGGGAACATAATCTTCTCTTCCGAAAAGTTTTGAAGCCCGTTGCCGCAAATCCTTCTGTTGCAAATAACAAATTAATTCGTCTACGAACAACCTTTGTTCTCTGAAATGCATTAGGCTCCCAGAAGAATATGTTAACGGTGAGTTCTGTTAAAGAAATTTCTCTAAATACAACAGTATAAGATAAGTACTCTCGAATATTTCATGGAAAATAGTTTATCAAACGGTTAATTCTCTTTTACAAGCCGATTATGGGACTTTTAAAGAGCATTCTCAGGAATAAATAAAGATCAAAAACAAGTTAAAGTTGGATTGTTAGGGGTCACAGGGGTGTTAAATTTCTCTGGAGGTCTGAAAATATAAACAATTTTTTAACAGGTATAATTTCTTATAATTTAAGTTAAATAATTCGAATCTTTTACACATTACTTATAAAGGAATGGGGCTTCAGAAAAGTATAAATAATTTAAAATATAATCATCATTTTAAAAATTATAAGCATATAAAAATAAGAAACTTTTCTATAAGAAATATTTATTAAGTTTTACGTCGCGCATGCTATTTTCTAAAAAAGTAGGTTTAATTACTAGCTATAAGTTGATTTATAAAGACAAATGTATTCCTAATACTTTGTAGCTACTTTTATATAAATAGAATAATAACTTACATATTTTAATAAATAAAAACTATAAATTTTTAAAAAATATTTAAAAAATTGCAATATTTTACAAATATTTTGAGAAATACAAAAGATATATAATACTAAAATTAGATAGGGTTTAAAGAGTATGATGCATTGTGTATAATTCTATAAAGTTTTATACATCAGAGGCTAATATTTTAGAAAATAGCGTGCGCAAAGCAAAAAATACTTAATATTTATTATATAATTTTCATATGCTGATGACTTTTAAAATTATTATTATATTTTGAACATTTTATACTTTTCTGAAGCCCCATTCTATTTTAAACAATACGTAAAAGATTCGAATCATTTAATTTAAATTTAAAAGAATTATACGCGTTTGAAAATCGTTTATATTTTAAGACCTCTAGAGAAATTTAACACCCCTGAGAGACCTCTTAATGCAATTTTTTCAATTCCTACTATTAGTTCCAACTCTCCCTGTATATATTTATTTATATATATATATATATATATATATATATATATATATATCTTATTCAAATTTTCAATCGTTAATTATACGTTTTATTCATCCACACCAGTTCAAAGATATTTTTTAAAATTGTAGTGGATGACACTTGATGTTAATGCAGAAAAAGAAAATTGCTCGTTGTATCCTTGTAGCACAATGGTGGACTCAGTGGACTTCTATTCGAAAGATCGTGGGTTCGAATCCCATCTGGGATAGCCTAATTTCTGCGAATGTGATTTCTTTTTACTGTGCTATTTTATTAAAGTAATTAAATTTAAATAAGGAATAAGTAGTAACACAAACAAAAATAATAGTCAAGCACCATATACAGAAAGAAAAACCCTTTTCTAATTTGCCACTTAAGGTTGTGATTCTGTCACAGGTGTATGCATATTTATATTAATTGTAATTATTTAATAAAAAGTTACTAAAATGAAAATTTTCTTTGTTGATCTATAAGTAAGAATTGACTTAAGTTTTTTTTTTTATCTTACTTGTTATTTTGATGTAGGAAACAACTATTAATATCTTGAGTTTTAACTATTCTTTTAGTATAAATAAGTTTTTTCTTGAAAGGAAAGCTTTTGTTCCTAATCAACATTCGGGGAATGGAAAATTCAATAAAAAATCCGTTATGACAACTACTTCAGTTAGCGTATTTGCACTTGATACTTAATATTATTATGTTATTAACACAGTGCTTCTCAAACTTTTAATATTTGTGATCCAATATTCAATAATAATTTTCATCACGCCCGCCTCCATACATTAACAATATATTTAATTTTATAATACACTTTGACGTCAAAGCTGCAATGTGGCTTTAAGCACTTAAGTACCATTCGTCGTATATAAATGTCTCACTCATCCAAAGCGTTAAGTGCCTCGGACGTATATATAGTACGTGTTTCCGAAGTATGATCTTTTCTGTGCTATCCATAAATTTTTTCCGAAGGCTTTGAAATGCAACAAAAGTACCATGACAGTGTTTGCAAAGAATTTACTTATTTCAGAGGATTTGCTTATTCATTCCTTTTCTCCAACCCCCCCCCCCAATACATCACATATGCGTGCCTAAATGGAAAACGATCGTATTGGGGAGTGAATCGCGTAACTTGTAATCAGCAGTGAAGAGATTAATTATATAAACCGTACAAATTAGCAAAATAAGTGTTCATTTTTGCACATAATTTTTTTTTGACAAACCCATAGAGTCACTGGTAATTATTAAACTTTTTTTTAACTTAGTATTGTTAAATTTAATGTTAAATTAAATACATTGTGCACAGTACTGATAAATTAAAAAGTGTATTATATTAGTGTAAATGTTTTTATTTTTTTTATTTTGTCAGAATGTATTTCGTTTGTTTATTTTTAATGAATTAATAATTTTTTAAAATAATCTTTTGTTTTCGACTTTTCAATATGTTCGCGCCCCACAGTTTGAGAAGCACTGTGTTAACAATAAATGACGAATATATTGTGTTTTTAATTTCATTGTATAATTATAAAAAAATTTATGATTAATGAAAAGTTTTTGAAAATTTTGAAGAGTGAAAGTTAAATACTTTGATATCGATGTCAATAAGTAATGTCGATGTCAAAATTTAAACTGTTGGTTATCTATTAAAAATAATAGAGTCCTTAGATGTTTTTACTGAAATGTATTTAGATCTTACAAACAGATGCTACTCAAGGGCAAGTAAAATTGTTGAATCTGTTTTCTAACTGGACAAAAACTTTCCAGAGTCTATCAAATAATTGTAAAAGTAAAAGAATTATGTTTAGTGCCCAGCGCACTTATTATCTTATTTTGCTATTTTCATGAGTAATACTTTTTAAAAAAGGTGAATTGGTGTAGGAATATATATCAGTTTGTTATTGACGCAATCATATTTGCATAATATTCTTTCTGTATAGTTTAAAGTGACATCTTAGTCTATAAATCAGGTTTAAACTGGCTGAATCTGATCGAAACAAGGTTACACTTGGCGTTTGGCCAATCTTAGCTTAACGTTTTTCTCTCTAACCTTGTAATGAAAGTCCACATGAGTTGTCTCTTTCATTTATTTGAGTGTTCATAATTTTTCGTTGTCTAACATTTTGTTCTTTGACGAACTAAAGGCAGAAAAACTGAATATAAAAAAAATATAATTCAGCTGATTTTTTTGTTATTTTTTGCATGTATAGCAAGGAAATAGCAACATAAAATGTTCAGGACAAAATTAAGTTATACTCGGTCAATAATTTGTGTAATGTGATAAAATCGTGTTAAAGAGGTTTGAAACCCTGAAAATTGATATAGTTAATTGAGAATAATACTTTTCTCAGAAAGTATTATTCTCAAAATCTAGAAAACTGTTTGGTAGTTAAATGTATATTCTAGATCAGTGAAGGCGAACCTATGATCCTTGGATCAGACACTGACCCACGATTGCTAGACAACCACTTTTTTGCTTATGTGGGTTTATATAGATTTTCTAATTTGTGTGGATTATTTATATTCTATTTGTACTTTTTCAAGCACTGCATTGACACAAAAGCAATTTAAATGCTGCATGTAACCTTCAGTTTGATCATTACAGTTCCAAAGTTACACATGTGACAAAATAAATGTATATGAAAGTATGTAGTATTTGTAGCACAAATACTACATACTTTCACACTTTATTTTGTAGCCCAAATAAAGTGTACAATTTTGATCCCATTTTGTTTGTTGAAAAAAAATCGACAAACCCAAGCAAATAACTATATTTAAAGCACTTTCTTCACGATTTTTGAGTGTAGTCCTACATTACTTACTGATTTTAAAGAAAAAGACTTGATTATAAAGCTTATAAATGAGTTACCTATAAGTCCCAATATAGTTAAGGATCGATTAAAAGAATTAGAAAAAAAATATTTTTTCGCAAATACATAACGACTAAAATTATACAGAAATGTATTCAATTGATTTAAATGAAAGTAATGATGTAAATGGTTATGCACAATTAGCAGTTTTTGCTAGGTATAAGTATGGAAATAAAATGAAAGACGAATTAATAAAACTAATAATGCTTTGAAAGGGAAGTGTACCTGTCTTGATATTTTTAAATAATTTGGAATTGCATTTAAAGAAATAACTACTGACCTTCAGAAAACAATTTCTATAACACCTAGTATGATAGGGAAAACATTGGATTTATTCAGTATTTTAAGCAAAATACTTCACATTCTCTGATTGAATTTCATTGTATAATAAACCAGTAAGTTTTATGTGCGAAGTATGGTGTAAAAAACATTTTCCAGTGTAATATGTCATTGTAATAAAAATAATCAAATTTACAAACGCAAGAGCTCTTTATAAAAGGCAATTTGTACAATTCTTAGAGGAAATTGAATACCAATATTCAAGGATTTTAACAAACAACAACGCGTGAGACTTACTTTAGGTCGTCCTTAATCGCTTTGCAATATTATTAGAAGAAAAGCTCTTTTTTAATTGAAAAGACAATAGTTTCAATTAATTATCCAGTATACATTGGTTAAATTTACTGTTTCATGCTACGTCACTTGGCATTTTAAGGAACTGAATAAAACACTTCAAGGGTATGGACCAATTGTTTTAATGAGGTTTGAAAATATTAAAATGTTTAGAACGAAACTTGATATCTTTACTAAGGATTTGGAAATGAAAATCAGGAAATATTTTCCTGAATTACAAAATAATTTCCGAAGCACAATAATTTTTGAAAACTCCATTGACATTCAAGAAAATGCAATCAAAAATATTTAGTGGTCATACAGGATATAAAACAAGGTTTTGAGGAGATATTCAATCAATTTAAAAGTTTGGAAAATACATTTCACTTTATTTTATATCCATACAAAATAAGATTTGAAACAACGGAGTTCACTGAACTTGTGTGGTTAGATATCGATAATTTAGAAATGCAATTAGTTGAATTCCGGAGAAACGTAGAGAGGAAAACAAAATTTGAAAACTTGATTTCTGATGTAGAAGGAAAACTGTGTGAAAGTAATGCAGATAATATTGGTCCCACATTAAAAATAAACGTATGAGATTCTTTACTAAATAATTTTATATCAATGAAAAAACTAGTTAATGCTCTTTTAATGGTTTTTGACTGTGGCTTGCTTTGTCACAGGTTCGAGCCCAGTACCACTAAAGACCCGCCGTGTAGGGCAGCGATGCACGTTAAATCTGTCGAGAGCTGAAACGTCCTCCCGTTGGTGTGGTGTGGTAGTTAGGAGAGGGGGGTGCCAGCTCAGGTGTCATCCACGTCACTTGACCATGGTTCAAAATTACGTGGTCCGTCGCCAAAAGCCCTCGTGTAGCTGAACAGTGCGACGTTAATATTCAATCAATCAATCAATTTAATGGTTTTTAGGTTCAAATATTCGTGTGAAAAATTGTTTTCTCCAATGAACTTTGTAAAATCTTCTAATAGAAATAGACTTGACAGGGAATCAACTGCGAAATGTGTTAAATCAATGAATGCGAAATATGAACCTAATTTTAAAAAACTATCTGAAAATAAACAGCAATAGATTTCTCATTAAATATTTTACAGTAAATTTTGTTATACATATGTATATGTATATATGTACTAATGAATAATATTTCATAATATGCATTGCATGTAATTTTCGCTATTCCTTGTTCATTCAAACACTTATTGCACTTTGCACCAAACACTTAAGAATTTTTAACCCCATTAAAAATTCTTAAATCATCAAACCACGCCCATTTTTACCCTTTAAGCCAGTTGAATTTTAAAGCTATTTAGTTTTAAAAATATATACTCAGTTAAAAACTTTTAATCTTAACTCTGGTGTAAATAGGCATTAGTGACCCACGAGCTAGTATTAAAAAATATGAACAAAATTTGATCCACGTCTCAAAAAGGTTTGCCCTCCATGTTCTAGATTATACTTAAAGGAGCTCTTAGAAAACTGTTTAGTTTCTCTCTATAATTCAAAGAAGGTTTTCGTGATGACGTAATAAATTTATTTCATGAGGATGGTGAAGCTTTGCATGAACGTTCCAAAATAGTTAAACGTGGCGAGATGTATTGAAATTAGAACTACATAATACACGTAAATTACAGTTTCACAATTTAGCAATGAGTATGAACGATTGTATAATTTGTACAATGGAGGTTGGTCTCCCCCTAATATTTTTTTAAAAAATAATCTTTCACTTTAAATTAATTGACAAATTCCGTCAAGAATTACATTTTAATGCTTAATTTAATGTAAAATATATTAGTAGTAAATAAATGAAGGATTTTTTTTAATGCTTCAATTAGTACTAAAAATTTTTTTCCTATAATTATTACCCTATAGTTAATAGACCATTTTAGTAAAATCTCCAACATGTGAATTTTGTGTATACAAAAGTAACAATAATAATTAACACATATTTGTACTAGTTTTGCATAAAAAGTACATCGAAGTATGAGGACAAATGTATTGAAAGTTTGAATTTTAAGAAAAATCCTACCCAATACACGTGCAATATATACTTTTCTTTTTTGGTGTTTTGTCCTATCCTTTATCTACTTTTTATAAATGTATTTTCTATTTTCCTGAATGATGATTGTTTGATTGTTTCTCAACCCTCCATCAGGTGCAGCTGGCCTGAAAGACAAGCACACAAAACAATTTTTTAAATACTTCTCCTACACCCGGCGGCTGAAGGGGACTTCCCTCTCAATAGAGTCATGATTCTTAGGGTGGTAGGTTGCACGCCACAGTACATCTCACCCGGCTTGTCTAGGTCCCCCTCTGGCTTGTGAAGTCGAGTGTGTCCTATTGTGTCATAACTTCGAAGATGAGTTTTTAAAACTATTTTTAATGCAATCATGCATTTTACTCAAAATAAGTCTACTCTGTGATGTAATACAATATTGTTATGTAGATAAGGGTTTGAGGAATTTTTGCAAAACAGTCACAAAGAAAAATAACAGTTTTTTTAAAAGCAATGCGATTTTGTTATCAAAAATCCAATCCGTGAAACACAGGATTCCGCAACAATATTCACAGAGTAAATCTCAAAAGGTCTTCACACCTTCAACAGCAATCAAACGCAATTATCCGTGTTTAAAATACACGCATGTAAAAGCCGAGATCACAGCCGAGAGAATCGGTAATCAAAACAATGTTCCCTAATCGCTGGTTGAATCAAGACTGCCTGGTTGCGGTTGGCACCGCTCTATTTATAAACCTGGCGGAAACTTCCAGAAAAATCAACACGCGTCAAAGTGCTTGAAATTAGAGGAGAGATCTATTACTTTCTAGAAGAATCCAGGGGGTCCTAAACTAGCCAACATGGTCGCTAATGATGCCAAAGTCGCCGAGTGAGTGAGTTAATATTAACGTCGCACTGTTCAGCTACACGAGGGCTTTTGGCGACGGACCACGTAATTTTGAACCATGGTCAAGTGACGTGGACGACACCTGAGCTGGCACCCCCTCTCCTAACTACCACACCACACCAACGGGAGGACGTTTCAGTTCTCGACAGATTTAACGTGCATTGCTGCCCTACACGGCGGGTCTTTGGTGGTACTGGGATCGAACTCATGACATGCCTGCCATGGTTGGATACCTTAACCACTGGGCTACCGCAGCCCCGCCAAAGTCGCCGAAGATGATGCCAACTTGGCTCTATCACCATTTCACCAAGTTCTCATTGAATCGCCACTATAGCGTAATGGACGGTGTTTGCTTGTGAATAGTACAATTTTAAAATAAAATAAATATAACACAGAGTAATATAAATGTATTACACATCCAAATATAACTCATTTACATTATTTACACAAAAATCATAACAATATATTTCAATAATACTCCCACATCTGAAAAGACTTTATACTACTCGTGTTTCCAGTTTTTTCTATTATGATATTTTGTTAGTTCAACTTTTTTTTTCATTTTGTGTCGAATTAGCAGCTTTGGTTGTTTTAGTTTAAGCTTCATTTTGTTCATTAAACTTGTTATTTTTCATACGATTTGGTGTATTTACTTTCCTTAGACTTTACCCAAGGCAGCTCTACCAGTGTCTTGAATTAAAATTGGTTAAGGGATAGGTCAAAATATGTCGATGGTCTCTCAGACACGGTGCGTTTCATGCTATTTCGCTCAGAGGTGCGCCCGACGAAGGTTTAACGTTGCACACTGAAGCTATTGGTAAAGCAACTCGTAATTTCAAATAATTGTCAATTGACTTGAATAACATCTCTGAGCTGGTAACCACCCTCCATTCTTTTAAAACCCTGACTCTCTTAGGTCTCTAATTCATGACTGTGATCTTTTGGCCCATCGTTAGAAAAGGTATTCATTGGAAAAATATATTCTTCAATAAAAAAAGATGAAGTATAGCTTCTTTTTGTAATATGAAGGAACTGAGTGCTCTTAATAAAATGTTTTTAATGAATTTCAAATGCCCGTGAGCAACAGTTGGTCTATTTTTCCATTAAAACATATTTTGGAAAAGACAAACTCAACACAGTATATATTAAGCACAACAAATTATTAATATATAAGTTTCTCAATACAGGCAATTTTCATTTTCAATGCATTTTAATTCTTCCACATAAAATTCAACGTATCATAATTTATTCATTCCTAAGGATTTGATGTTTTTCTATCTTGTTTTGGGAATGTATTTGGGAATGTATTTGAGAAAGAAAATGAGATTCACTTCTACTTTTTTTTTTAAAAGTAATGTTAGGAATTTTTCAATAAGAGGAGCTAATACATTTTTTTGACTAAATTAGATTTAATAAAGATCTTTCAAGTTATTTGTTTTCTAAAAAAAAGTATATATATATATATATATATATATATATATATATATATATATATATATATATATATATATATATCATGCGTTAAAACAAAAAAAAACAACCAAGGATATTAATAAAAATAATAAAGAAGAGAATCATAAATGATAAGATAATAACATATTTTCTTGCATTCAATTTTAGTATCTTTTTAAATATAAATAATGCAAGTGCTTAACCTTTCATAGCACTTTTTTTCATTTGATATTTTAATTTTCAATTTTTTAAATTTATTTTGGATGGTTTAAATAAGCGAAAGCATGGGGCTTTATTTATATCTGTACTAAATAATTTAAGGCTGTTTCCGCCGTATGCACGGCAGCGTGAATTTATCGCGGAGCACATTTTCGGATAGAAAAAATGCCTCAATTTTTATAAAAATTCGTGACTCATGCATTTATTTATGATATAGTGTTTTTAAAATTTCAAATTATTTCATAAATAAGTTTTTCCTTTTATTATTTAAAGGGATAGCTCATTTAGCATTACGGTATAGGGGAAAAAAATGCGAAACACATTTCATAAAAGAAAAAAAAATATATCAACTCGGACAAAGATAAGTAGTATGATAAAATAAGTGTGATTCTCCACAAGACAGTGAAGCCAGAATATAATATATATGTTTGAATACTTTTATATCTGAAAAATTATTTCGAATTTGGGTCCTATTCTTTAACACTAGACGAAGACAGCCTTAATTGAAAAATCACATAATACAGCTTTGCAAAAAATACTTTTTTTTCCAGTATGCATATCATTTTTAAAAGTGATTTGACTTGTATCAAATGAAAAAAAAATATCAAAAATTACATTGTCGGGGTGATTATTCTGGAGATTTATAGAGGATATAACATTGAGACATTCATTTTATTAAAAGTAAATTATATGACTAGTGTAATTTTAATCTCTAATTAAAAAAAATCCGTAATCTTTTTAATTCAAATTATAATATTTGTATTTTTTTCATAAATAGGGCTAATATATATATATATATATATATATATATATATATATATATATATATATATATATATATATATATATATATATATATATATGTATATAGTGTAAATTCTCTACTAATGAGAGATGATCATTAATCAAACGAAACCGAAAAAAATTGAGATTGTAGGAAACCAGACATATAGAAGAAGAAGGGTTAAGAATATAAAAAAATGGATGTTACAGTATTATAAACATTGCTGACTTAGGACAGCTTACATAAAAAATAATTTATATAGAAGTGGGGTTGAACATGTTTTGTGACCAGCCAACTTTCCTCTTTTATGTTAATAACACTGAGCAAAAACCTATTGAAAATAATGGATGGAATATCTAAATCCATTACAAGAATAAAGGGAACTTAACTAAAAATTGCTTTGAAACATGCAGAGCCTGCGCAATATCTGAGTACAATAAATAAGTTATTGCCAGAATCTGGACCCATATTACAAATTCAAAGCATGGAAATGGCTGAATTGTAGCACTTAATAAAAGTAAAAAAAGAATAGAAATAAAAAAAAAACTTAAAGAGAGTTTACAAACTACCTTACCAAACTTACACTATAGTTATATATGAATTCAAAAATAATAATAAGCAATTTTATCTAATATTATAGTATGGAGGTAACTATACCTAGGAAAAATGATAAATTTATAAAAATAAACTATTATTATTCTAGAATTTCTTTATTCAAATAACTATTAATAAAATTACTTGGGTATTTCTGAATTAAGCAATATTTAGTGAAATGTTTTTCTGATTTTTTTGAAACTAGAAATTTATTTCAATGTATATATAATTAATAACAATATTTCTAAATATAGAAACATGAACATTACTCTCCCAATGAAGGATTTTTATAATATTGAAATTAAATTTTTCTCTTTTATCATAAATATTAGTAAATATAGCATTATCTTTTAATTTGATATGTATATGAAGAAAATTTGCTTCATTGTTGTTACTACTTAAATTAAGATAATGTGGATAAAAATTAGTGCTAGGTTTTAAATTGAATTGCTTGACAAAGATGGTAATATCATCTATATAACGAAAAATGTAATATTCAGAATTATTAATGAAACTATTTTCAAAATAATGTAAATATAAGTTTACTAGATAGTTGCTAGCAGGTCCACCTTGTGGCAAACCTTTAATCTGTTGTGATAATAGTTACCATTATAATATATGTAGTTCTCTTTAAGTACAAATCTAAGTAGAGAGCCAAATCTATTTTAGTTAACATTTTTAAATAAATTATATTTATGTAATTTTACAAGTATATTAATCATATCATGAGTATTAATAGTTAGATAGTCAAAATCTAATTTATGGACTGAAGAAATCTTTTTATTTTTAATTTGTTCAAAAAGTTGTTTAATATTTTTAAGTATGGCTGTGGATTTAAGATTATTTATTGTATATTGTAATTTTTCTTCATGAAGAATTTCGCCTGATTTGTTAATATATGTATTAAAACCATTATAAACAGTCCTAAACTTGCCTGGGTCTTTATGAAATTTAGGAGTAAGAAATATATGTGGAAATTTAAAATTATTATTAATTTGTATTCTTAATTGCTTATGAAAAGCCAAAATGCGATTATTTATTTCTCTAATTAACTATAATATATATATATATTACAGTTAAGTACAAAAAAATCAATTATCTAAGATTTTTTCAATTGGGTGAGTGAGTGAATGTCAACGTCACACTGTTCAGCTATTCAAGGGCTTTTGACGACGGACATCGTAATTTTGAACCATAGTATAGTGACGCGGACGACTTCTCATTCGGCACCCTCCCCACCTCTCCGAACTTCCACACCAATGGGAGGCCGCGCTAGCCAAGTGGTATAGGTATCGGATCGTGGCTTGCCTTGTCACGAGTTCGAGCCCAGCACCACTAAAGACCCGCCGTGTAAGGCAGCGATGCACGTTAAATCTGTCAAGAGCTGAAACGTCCTCCCGTTGATGTGGTGTGGTAGTTGGGAGAGGGGGTTTTCAGCTCAGGAGTCGTCCACGTCACATGACCATGGTTCAAAGTTACGTGGTCCGTCGCCAAAAGTATAGGGCGACGTTAATATTCAATCAATCAATCCACACCAATAGGAGAACGTTTGAGCCTCGGTAGATTTAGCTTGTATCGTCCAGAATCTATGAAAGAAACTCATAGAAGTTCAAGCAAAATTATTTTTATCCAATAAATGTATTCATAATTCTCAACTAGAAATAAATAAGAATGCAAGTACTGTACTTTTAGAGGAAGAGATGATACTGTACATAAATAAAAGGTATAAGTTGCAAGTGCTATTAAATTTAAATATGAATGTAGACCAAAGTTTTACTACGAAAGCCACTGAATATAACTATAGAATTAGAATAAATCTCTTGCATGCATCCTCAACTTGAATAATCTTATCCGCAATCTATCCCTCTCTCTAATCAAATTTGTCTTCTCTTCTTTTGAACACTAAGTGAAAGGGCTTATGAAGGAAAATTTAAAAATGTAGCTCTTTTTTTCAGCTCTCCCATATTTGCATAAACTTTAGAAAATAAACGTATTCTGGCTAAAAGAAATAGAACCTATAGAACACACACACACACAAAACAAAATCATATAAAATAGCGTTATAAAAATAATTACAAACATCACAATTTTTGATTAATGTTTCACAAAGATTTTAAAATTCAATAAGTTTATGCATTTTTAATTTCATAGGAAATAGATGATAAAAATATATGTATAAGAGTAATTAATTTATATATAACCTAAATAAAATTCTAGTTCCCATCTAACAATTATTTTCCCATCGTACATATTCACGCATAAAACTAAATCTTATATTTTCTCAGAAAAGATCCTCCAAACAACAGATTCTAATATCATCTCAACTGTTATTGTCTTAGGCCATGCTTCATTCCCACGAAACCTATACTAAAATGTTGATTTAGCAGTTATCAAAATAAATATTATAAATAATATACAATCAAATTAAAAATAGACACAGTTATCATTGGTTTGCATCAGAATACAAATGTTCATTGAGGAATAATATGAGAGAGAGAGAGAATCAGATAATTAACTCCAAAAAAGCTCTCTGATACACAGCCGTTTCTTTTTTAAAAGAAGCTTTTGTACCTAGTTTTGCTTGAACTGTACTCGATTTTCAGGAAATGATCCAATTACTCTACTGAAGAAAAATCAATAATCGTGTATTTATTCTATTTAAATTTTAATTACTCCATAGGTTGCTCCATTTGTTTTTCACTGATAGAAATTAAAAACTTTTTTTTGGGAATGATTTTAAATTAAAAACAAATATAATTATACCCCACTTTCGTTCCCATTGGGAATTTTTCAATTATATTTGAATAAAACTGTCAGCAGCATATTGTCTCAGATTTTCGTAACTGTTAAGATTAAAATTTCAAAGCAAAACAAATGCAAGCTTATTTTTTCGGTTTACCGCTTAGAATTTCTACTTCAATTTATTTTTAAGTAACGCATCTGAGTCAATTTTACAATAAATTGAGGACTTAAAATAACAATAGGAATAAATAAACCATACAAAAATTTAATTTTTACATGTTTATGCCATCTCCATTAAAATGGTAGGAGATGTAAGATTTCTTAATTTAGTTTATAGGAGATTAAAACTGATGTTTTTATAATGAGTTCTGAAATAAGAGATATTAGAGAATATGATAAGATTGTAATCATAGGGAGGATAAGAAAGCATTTGTAAGGTGTGATAGTTGATTGGAGATTATGCACGTTGCTTTGGTTGTTAGAATCTACCCTAAATTAAATTTAAAGCTACTTAAGAGTTGTGTCTAAATGTTGCTGGTATCCATAATTATTCTGTGGTTTGAATCTACGTGGGTGTGCTTCGAAGCCATTTTTAGAGAGTTAAGCGAAACTTTATTATTCTTCCGTAGGATTTGCGCGCGAGTAATTATTTTTGAGATATTGTGATTAAATTAAAACTAGATAAAGTTTCGAAACTCGATTTTTGGTTTTTCATTAAGCGGAAAAACAAAAAAAAATCATCTTATTTTTATTATATTTTTAGTCGATCTTTTTAATAAATTATAAAAATAAGTATAGACTATTACTCTTTTTGAAAATATTCAATAAAACCTACCAAAAATATACAAAAATATAACGGAGCTATAAGCCAATGAAAACAAATAAAAGCATACCGTGAGAAATTTAGGAATTGCAGTTATTTTTTATTATATAAAAATATAAATAAAATAAAAAGATACTATATAAAGTTATATATAAAAAAGAAAAAAATGTATTATTAATATAATATTTATATATATAACTTTATTATATAAAATAATAGAAAAGTAACATAAAACATAACTCATACAAATCTTGTTTCTTAAAAAAAGGTATTTAAGGAAAACTAATAAGCCCAACAGTTCCTGTTTCATTGATTAGTATAATTCGATATTTAGTACAGAAATTGCAGTCAATCGAAAAAAAAAAAACTCTTACTGCCTGTTGACGTGAGTTGAATCGATGAAAGTGCATTTAGTACTTACTTAAAATTTAATATATACGCAGATATTTATTTAAGAAAATATAATATTTCTGTAGTTGTTACAACAAATTCTATACCACAGTGTAAAAATAGTACTATTTTTACACCATGTAAATAGTACTATACAATATAGTTTTTCATTTATTTGAATTAAAATGCACTACAATACATATATTTCAAAAATTATAGTAGAAAAATAAAACAATTTATCACTTAAAACACTTGTGTGAGTCATATTCAGTGTGGTTGCGGTAGCCGAGGGTCGTGAAACCGTGGCCAGCAATGTGGTCACAAATTCCAGTCCTGAAATCATTTTCAATCAAAGTAAGAGAGCTATCATAATCAACAAATTTATTGTACTGGATATTTTCTTTATAGTTGGAATCAAGATTTCTTTGTTAACTTATTGACTGCCAAACCCGAGATATCTCGAAGTTTGGGCTGAAATTTTAGATTGATTACATATCCCCAAATTCAGAATTATAAAAAAAGGACGAATGAAAAATTTAAATAGTGCAAAAAATATTAATTATCTATTTTTATTATTAAAATTATAATTTAGACGATCAGATTATAACACAATACTTATATATATGAATGCATTACAAAAATTGAAAAAATATTTTTATTGTTGTTGCTGTGTATGATGAGCTTTATAGCGTTAGCGGGTGAGTGAATATTAACGTCACGCTGTTCAGCTACACGAGGGCTTTTGGCGACGGACCACGTAATTTTGAACCATGGTCAAGTGACGTGGACGACACCTGAACTGGCACCTCCCTCTCCTAACTACCGCATCAACGGGAGGACGTTTCAGCTCTCGACAGATTTAAAGTGCGTCAGCCCCTCTACATGGCTGGTCTTCAGCGGCACAAGGCTTGAACTCATGACACGCCGACCACGAGTCCGGGACTTTGGCCACTGGGCTACCACGCCCTAAACGGAGGGTCTCCAGTGGTACTAGGCTCGAACTCATGACATGCCTGCCATGATCCAATACCTTGACCACCCACCACTACCGCAACCCGAGCTTTCTAACAAGCATTAACGCAAAGCTCTGAATTGTTGGGACACATTGGACAAAAATACCTAGTCTCCTAATTTTTTTTTTTTGCTTTTTGCACGTTAGATATGTCTTTGTTGGTATCTTTTTTTTTCTGTGGGAGGAAGATATTCTAAATATTGAGAATTATTTGTATTTGTATTATAATTGTTGTCTTCTCCCGCATTGCTGCCGTCGCCATAAAATAAATGCATAATAGCTGATTTCCTAAATTGACTCATCCTTATCTCTTTTTTTACCTCGATTTCTTTGGTTATTATAGAACTTCTGTGAATTCAGCAGGGAGATTTAAAAGTATTGTAGAGCAATTTTCTCTTGCATGAACGGATAATTTTCCTGTGGTCTGCTAATAATTAATGAGCTCTTTTTTTGTCTTACAACTCTTTGTACCATCACGTTATAGGTTTTTTCCATCAGGGATCATTACATGTTTGTACGAAAGTCTGACTTAACATTACACATCTGACTCTCACCAGATGAGATTAAGTGACGAGCTTGTAAAATCAAGCAAAACGAAAAGAAAATTTTTATATTGGAAGATTGTTATTGAAAAAAACACACCACGAAATAATTCGTAAGTGGCACTCAACACAGAAATCTAATTGTGACGTCAGCTTACAAGAATGCTATTACAATACTATATCAATAACTCAATATTATTATATTTAGTAAAATTTCGTGTTTTCTTTAAAATAAAACCTTGGTATCCAGGGTAAGAAGCTCTAAATTTACCCGTAAGTCAATGGGTTAATGGGAATATTATGGCTATTCATCTACTTTTATTTAAGAATATTCTAGTTTCCCCTAAATTTCAAAATGACCAAAATTATTACTTGTTATATAATAATATTTTAAAATGTAAAATCTCAGAGTGTTTCACTCCCCCCCAGTGCATGGTTATTGCTGTTCACCCAGTAAAAGCTGCAGTGTTTAAGCAGCCGAAATTGGTGCTGTGATTAAAGTTTTGTTTCTAAAATTACGGCCAAGTACCACATAAAGAACGTATTACTTGAAGTTACAGAAACTGTGAAAAGAAAATGAAGTTGTTGGACAAGGATGGACGAACAATGGTCCGAATTTTACGCCAAGAGATTAAATTTAACGTTGATGAAGCAACACACACACACATTTAACACACATCTAAATTTAAACAATTATCAAGAAGACCTGATTACAAGTAGAAGTTTGTATGTACGGAGATTTGTAGATTAGATTTTTACGAATTTGGCGGAAAGCTAAACCTCCCTAAATAACTGAAATCAGTGGCAAAAAAGCTACAATAGTACAAAGATCATTAAAAATGAAAATTTGATGAATTGAAAGATGTAATTTGATCTAAAGAGAGAATAATCTTTTATTTTGTTTCCTATCAAAAGAAGAGTTGATATTGAGTGACGTTTAGTAGCAGCGTTTTGAACCGACTGTTTGTTTTCAACTACAAAACGTGGAGGTAAATACTTGAAGGTGTGGAGTGCTATTTAATTCCCAGATTTACTGAAACGTATGTCAAGATAATTTAATTCAATCGTGTGGACAATCTTCCCTGGTGTTTACGCCCTATTTAAAGCGGATAATACTCCCATTTATGTAGTACATGTCGAGCTGCGTAATGAACATGAAAATGAAGCGAAGCAATTGCCTTAGTACTCTTATCTTCCTGGGAGACCTCCTTTATGGAAAAAAATAATCAAATTAACTGCCACTCAAAAAGACTCAGTGACAAGTGTCTGGGTGTTTTTACTGAATAAATATAGCCTAAAGTGAAACCCTAGGATTAAATATTTCCATAAAAACTTCCATGTTGGAGTAAACCAAAGGTGTCAAACTCATGGCCCGCGGGCCACATGCGGCCCACGACGAACATTTTTGCGGCCCGCCAATATATCCCTACACAATAATACATAATAAAGTAAAAGAAAAATGTCTCCCAAAATTGGAAAGATAGCAGCAGAAAAGAGATGTCAAGTGCTAGGATACAAACATTAAAATTTTGTTCTTTTATATATGTTTATTGTAATGTATTATTCGAAATAAACCTACATTTCTATGAATATATTTTTTTTGCGACCCGTCTTAAGTTAAACCTTGTTTGCTTGACCCGAGTTAGCTTTTGAGTTTTATATCCCTGCAGTAATATATAGAAAAAATTATGCTTATGTATTAACAATTAGCACACACATTTGATTCTATATTTGATAAATGCATAGCAAGTAAAATTCGAAACTCAATTAAAAGTCTGTACATCTGTATCTGGTGAAAATTTTTAAAGAAGGTGCTTAACTCTGAAGAGAGGGGATGACTTGAGGCAAAGGAACTTCTTAAAAATATAACTTGAGATGAGCACTTTCTCGCAAAGAGAACTTGAGTTTAAATGAAAGCTTTTTAATCAGCATTTATGAAAGTTAAGGTCAACGACGTATTTTTCAGGAAAATGTCTTCACTAAAAAAAGAAAAGGAAAATAAATACTACCAAAACAGGTCAAACTTATAGTGCCGGTGCATTTTTAATTTTTGTGTGTAAAAGACTAATGTAGTAAATAGTTTTATGTTGATATGAGGATAATATTGCTTTAAATTTGTAACAAAACAGTGTTGAAATATTTTATCATTTATTTATATTAAAAGAAAATATAACATATTATATGGTTAATGTAGTAATAATAAAGTATTGTCTGCTTATTATACTTGTGTAAAACGAGGGAGCTTTAGCTTGCATGTGTGCATCACTTTTTATTACCGTGCCTGGATGTGTCTATCTTACAGTAAAAATTAAAGTTAAGTTATACTTTCTCTATATTAAATTTGTGTTTGTATCACCAAAAATAATTTTAAAAACTATTTTTTTTAAAATATATAAAAAAAGCTGTTTTACTCTAATTCAAAAACTTACTTCGCAAATAATATTCAAAATTTTTGAATGCGTTTCTTTTTCATTTTCTTTTTTCCAGTTATTGCAAAAACTTTCAAAAATTATTTTTCTAATGCAGCTACAATTTATTGGATGAGGAATTTCCCGAAAACTTAATACAAAAGTACACTTTCGCCCATGATTTGTATATGATCATATTAAACATTAATGCATAGTTATTAAAACATGTATACATAATTAAAATCAGGTGGAAAATTTGAATTAAAAAACGGGTAACGCTTGAAGTCTTATGATATTAATGAATTCCAATGAATTTGTTTTGAGAGAGAGAACATTTCAAGTTTTACAAAAAATATCTATTCCCCCCCAATTTTTTTAGATAATTTTAGTTTTAATATAAGAACAGACAGATAAAATATTAAGCATATACATAAAGTTTTATAAAAATATATGGCTTCCACTGTAGCTTTAATTGATTTCACTTGCCAAAATTTTAATACTCAAATCGAAAGGAAAATTGAAAAGTGATCCCTATTCAATGTTTTCTGTTTTAATAGCTTTTGTAGGATAATAGAATATTATTCGTAGCAAACTGTATTTTAGTTATGAATACTTTTTTTCCCTTATTATAATCATTTAAGACTATCTTTTCCCTCGTTTTGTTAACTCCATTTCAAAAACGATTCCATTAAGCTTTTAAAAATGTGTTGATAAAACAATATCCCCTTTGCGCCAGTAATTCTTTTTTAAATATTTTCTAAATAAATAGAATTACTGGGAAAAGGGTATTACAGGGCATAGTGGATATGCACGTGTAATTTCAATAACAATACTGCTATTATTCATATTTACATGGAAATGAATACATATTAAAGTGATTTTATTTACTCTAATGGAAACTTCCTATCCATTACATGAACTAAATCCCAATGTAAAATAATTTCATAGCCGAAATGAAATTGAATTTTCTTTTTCTGCCATGTATTCAAGTAAGAAACTAAATTGTACCTCTTTCCATTGGTGTAATACAGATTTTGAATCCATTAATGGCAGTTATGATCCTTTCTCTTCGTTTATTATTGATTTAGGTAATATTTATGAATCGAATCGGGATAATTTAGCTTTGAATTAAAGCTTCTCTGCTTTTTTTTGTTTATTTGCGAGGCAACTGCTGTACCAAAATATTAAGAAAGTGAAATAAGATTGTACAAATTAAAAGTTTCAACAATATAGGCAAATCAAACATTTGACAAGCTAGATGAACATTTTATTATTTTTTTTGATGTTCACAATTTAAGTTGAAAACTTAAAAACATCTTTTGTATTCTTTAATTATAACATTAAAAGTTTTAGAGGAACAAATAAATCTGTAGTTAATAGCATGCAGTTCAAAAATGGTAAACATGTTCATTTTAACCCTTTATCTACCGACGCACTTATAAGTACCGGTCACTTTAAAATTACGTAGAATAATCCTTTTTATGAATACTCTGACGATACTTAGCAGGAATATTCTTTTAAATCCACTCATCTGAAATATATGGCAGCACAGGTTCAATAATGAGTATTTTAGCGGGGAAGGCCAATAGTTTTATAGCAGAAATTGTGCGTTTTCAGCTGGTATTTTGATCGGATTGCGAATATTGTCATTTTTGTTCCGAAAAAGTAATTAATGTCAAAAAGTAAGTGTTTAATTTTTTTGTATGTTAATGAAGACCTTAGAAAACTATTTGACTATTTATTTTAAGGGTGACATAGTACCCTTTTTCAAAAGTTTTTTTTAGAGAGAGTAACATTAAAAAAATTTATATTTTATATTCAAATTATATTATGAATTTGATTCTGAAAGTAAAAAGACACTTTGATCAGCCATTGTTTTACAATTTTAAAAAATTAAGGATTTTTGAAGTTTTTTCAAACTTTTTATAAAATGCTCCCTTTTTAAAAATTTTTAGTCATGTTAAGTTATTTATGCTTCTTAGATTATTGCAAGCAAAAATTAGTATGCATTTGAAAATCTATTTCTTTGTTGATTTTTAATAATTATTTTTCTAGAAAATTCTGGAAAAAACACGAACATTTTTAAAATAGAGTATGTATAACTTTAGCACTTTAAAAAATAACTAGAGATCTCTCAGCACTATATATATATAAATCCATACTATCTTTTATAGAACGTACATTGGGGATTATATACAAAAAATTTCAAGGCTCTATGAGGAACAGAAATAAAGCCTTAGGGAGTAAAAAACACTTATACCTTCAAAATTGAATGTCTGAAAAAAACGCATTTTAAGTGTGTAAAAACATAAAACAAAATTTTATAACTCCCATAAAGCTCTAATTTTTAATATGTTATTTTCCAATGTATATTCTACATTAACACATTATTTTAATTAAATATGACTGAAAATATATAATTTTTTTAAATAAAAATATGCTTTTGCCTAATATTGATAGCATTTCTTACGGTGACAGTTAATTCACCTTAATCTTAACCTAATATTTTCACAAAAGTTTTCAAACATAAAAAGTGTATGTGCAAAATAATAATTAGACTAACATAAGCTAAAAATAGCCAGATTTGTTCATAAAATTTAATTTTTTTTCAGTTTTAATTCGGGCAGTTCAGGAAGATTTAGCTCTTGTTGTACGACTTTAAAATATTAAAATATATTACTACAACATGTTTAGTTATGATAATGTCTTAGACCTTTGTGGACTGACGGTACTTTGAAGTACCAACTTAATTAATTAGCTGTAATGGGTTAAATTTCAGAAAGTTGGGTATTTTATTTGCGTATATCCCTTAATTTTTAATGTAGTGATTAAAAAAAATATTACATGAAAAAAATTGCAGTAAATTATAATGCGGTAGATAAAAGGTTGATAAATGGAAATAATGTTTTAAAATTAAAATGAACTGCGAAGTATCCAAACTTAAAGCTCCTTTTCGTGAAAGGTTTCCATTGATCGAGGCATGTTTTAAAATTTGTTGACAGAATGGATCGGTCCAAGGTAGTATAAAATCTGAAAATAATATAATATTGCAATGTATTTCTTCTTTTGGAAAAAATACAAAGCGTTTGGGTCTATTTAAAGAAGACACCTTAAAGCAACCTAAACAATAGAAAATCTGTTTTATTGATGAAAATCGTTAAAATAAATGATATTTAAAGTACTATACATAAATAAGTAAACTGCAATGTAATTATATATTTAATATTTTCAATATTTTCAATTCGCAAGTTTGCTTTATTTTTTTAAATAATGAAAAACGCGTAAATGTGAGTGAAAAACATTTTTTTCTAAGGAAAAGTGAGAATTTGTTTTTCTTTCCCCCCACACATTTAAAATGTCGTCGGAATTATTATTTCTTTTTTTTCCTGGTCTAAAATGTTAAAAAAATATTTTCCTATAATTTTTAAAGGAAATTAATCTGTTTCGGTAGGGAAAAGATTACTCCATTTCCGATCCTAGGCCTTTAAACAGATTATTTGTGATGTTTTTGAATCAATAAAATTCTATTTGTAGAAATAAAACTTGTCAGAAGTCAACAACAGAACACTTTTATTAAAGATTACGCGGAGGAAGCAATTCACGCGATATAATACTTTTTAATTACTCATATTTTTTACTGTTTGTATCTGTTGATAAAAATATTTCATGATCTTGCCATTTTGTCATTCTATTAACATTCCTTAAAGTACATAGGGACAAAGAGAGAGAGAGAGAGAGAAAGAGAGAAAATGTGATACATGGAAAATTATCACAAAACTTTTTTAATCTTTCATCTCCATCATGATCAGCAAAATTTAAGATTGGATAAATGTTAAGAAGCTAGTCCTCTAAAGCCTTTTATTCAAAATGTTACATTAGAAATGGGCATTGTATATAATGTTTAAGCTTCTCTGCTCGTTATTACAAAGAATTTATGGACACACTTGAAAAGCAATGGTTTGTTATGTCATTCTTTAAAAAATCTCATACAGAAAATTCTATTCTTATATATAGTCTCATTCATACAGAAAATTCTACTCTTATACATAATCTCATTCATATAGAAAATTCTACGGAATTGAAATGAAATTTGAATAAAATAAATATCGTTGAGAGAGAGAGAGAGGAAATATTTTTCATTAGGTTATTGATTATCATAGGAGTTTAATACACAGGAAAATTCAGAAAATAGTAATATATTTGATTATAATGTTTGGTTATAATACGGAAAAAAGTATGTGATACATCAGAATACACTAAATACAAACATTCATTTGATTTTTCTCACTCTGTAAAAATGTTTTCTATTATCTTCACGCATCCAATTTTTACTAGAAATTCCTTTTTTTAACGATTAATAATGTAAAGAATTACCAGTGAAAGTGATGAAACATTGTATAGTATTTTCTAATTTTGATAAAGAACTATTTGGGTTTTTTTAAGTTAAATTTTTAATCATAAGATAAAATCATGTGTCTGAGATAAAAATATTTTTGTTCAATTAAGCTTTCATTGACAAAGTAAGTTCTAATCTCTGATAAGGGTTTGCAAAAAAAATTTTTTGTTACATGGATCATTTTTACCAAATTATATGTTCTTAAGCTTTCTGAATAATAAAAAATTACCCCCAACTCCCAATATCAAGTGCAGTTTTTCTTTTTTGAAAAATAAGATAAGTTTTGAAAAAAACATAGTTATTAAAAATGCCTCGATTTTATTACAATGAACTAAACATATTTTTTTATTATTACTTTTTGTGTGTGATTTATACTCACACAATTTTACGTACACTCTTTTTATTGTCAAACATTTTCTTCTCTGATATTTCTCTGAACTTTTTTTGCGCTTTCCAGCTTTAGTTTCTCCCTTGAACTTCTAACGGTAGTCAGTATATTGACGTCCCACCTCTTGACATCTCAGACATCGTGGTAACATCTTTCACCCTGAACTTCACAGTAGACTCTCAAATTTAAAGGAATATAGTCAATACGGAAGTGCAGGAAATTAACTTTTAAGCTCAACTTACTTTGCATCTTCGAGCTTTATTGACATCCAGCAAGCGAAGTGTAATGCGTTTGTAATCAGGTCTTGAGCATCCCCGAAAAAATTGTGCACTTCGTTCTTGAAAGTGTCCCTATCTTCTTTTTCCTTCTTGCCCATTATTTCCAAAACGAGCTTATCACATAAAAGTTTTCGTATGTCGAGACCAGTAAAAACTTCCTCTACCAACTTAGGTTTAGACAGTTTCGAGAATTTGGAACCCAGATATCAAAAACACTCCTCATCCTTTGGCAGTGATTTAACAAACTGCTCCATAAGCCCCAATTTAATATGAGGAGATGGCAATTAAAACTTTTTCTGTTGGAACCAAGGAAGTGTTGATGAGATTTTTTTGCTGTTGCTTAAGTTGTTTTGGTATGGCTAAGTAGTTTCTGTCTAATGTAGCTCTGCTGCTACTAGCCCACTAGCATAGGAATCAGGGATATTTTGCAAAACCTTCCTATTAGGCCAACGGGATCAGTATTTTGAAATCGATATTTGATTTTCTCAAGAATCACTGCAAAATGTTTATAATTCGCCTTCATGTACACTGAGTGTGCCATGGGAAGAGATGCTAATAAAGAGTGTTTTTTCCAGGTATAGAAGTTTAAGTTGGCATTACTTTCCAAGATGGTGACCGATTTAACAGCTGTCAAGTGATTTATTCTCAGTTTGGTTTGGCAATTCATCAAAACGATCATCAATCAAGGCGTAGATTCGTCGAATGGGCCCAAAACGAGATTGCCGTTGTTCCCAATTTTCATAGGCGAATTTTGTTTAGCAATGAAGCGCGCTTCTGGTTGAATGGCTACGTCAACAAACAAAACTGCCGCATTTGGAGTGAAGCTAATCCACAAGTTTATGTCGAAACACCGTTACATCCAGAAAAACTGACTGTTTGGTGCTTCTTTATGGGCTGGTGGAATCATTAGTCCGTACTTCTTCAAAAACGATGAAGGCCACAACGTTACAGTCAATGGTGATCGGTATAGAGCCATGATTACTAACTTTTTCATTCCTGAATTAAACAATCATGATGTCCAGGAGCTGTGGTTCCAACAAGATGATGCAACATGTCACACAGCTCGTGCCACAATCAATTTATTGAAAGACACGTTTGGTGACCACCTAATTTCACGTTTTGGACCTATGAATTGGCCTCCAAGATCTTGTGATTTAACACCGCTGGACTATTTTCTGTGGGGCTATGTAAAGTCATTGGTCTATGCGGATAAGCCACAAACGCTTGACCATTTGGAAGACAACATTCGCCGTGTTATTGCCGATATACGGCCACAAATGTTGGAAAAAGTCATCGAAAATTGGACGTCCAGATTGGACTACATCCGAGCCAGCCATGGCAGTCATATGCCAGAATTCATATTTAAAATGTAATGCCACAAGATTATCTTTCGAATAAAAAAAATCATGTCAATCGAATAATACATCGTTGTTTTATTGCAATTTAAAGTTCTATACCTCTAAAAAAACACCCTTTACATTTCCAATATGCAGCAACACTGCTTTGGGGCCAGATTAAAATAAATTAATTTATAGGCATCCCACTCAGATTCATCTTATTCTATTCAATTCCCCTTATGATATTATCTCGATATCACTACAAAATACTTATTTCTCTCTTAGGGAGAAAACCTGAAATTTTATAACTTTTGACTCCTGTACCACGTAAATAAATTTTCCATATGGTAACAAATTTATGTTTTATAGCTTTGATTCTAGCCAAGCGGCTGTACATATAAAAAAACCCCTAAATATCTAACTAGATCTTTGAGTTCCCCCTGCAAAGAAGATTAGGTTCCCCGTAGACAGGAAAATTTAAGTTAAATTTGTCTTGGGAAGATAATGTGTGTGTGTGTCTCCACCTTCTTACTCGCTCAGGATATCATCCAAACCAGAAGGTAGCATGCTTTGGACCCATGTTCTGTCTCAGAAGTGGCCAACCTTTTTGGGAAGGGTGCCACTTTCTTAAAAAAAAATTATATGTGCCACTTCCATCTTTTCCTATAAACAAACAAAAAATATATGATGTTGAAAAAATGTTACTTTTAGACTTATTGTTGGATTTTTAAGTAAATAGCACATCTTTTATGTAAGTCTAACAAGTGAAAATTTAAAAATAATATAAGAAGTAAGAAAAAAAGCACAAACTTAGGTTATGGGCTTCAAAATCGAGACAAAAAAGAAAGTTTGTTTACAAAAGAAGAGATACGACAAAGTAGAGTAGAAGAAATGTACTTTTTACCTGTAATCTTAGAATTATTTAAGGTATCTGACTACGTTCGGAACCGTGATTTTGCAAAAGCGTATAAATGGATAATATTTATGATATTTAGTGTCACTTAGATTAGAAAATGTATATAAATTGTTTTAAGAATATTATTACAATAAAAATGATTTAAGTACAATATTTTGACAAAAAAATGAACATAGAATGACCCATTTTCAAAATGTTATCCTTTTGTGAAAAATGCTTCTATTATAATAATATTTTGCCTGTATATAGCTCTCTACAGAAACTCAACTGGAATTTTTGAGATGTATAACTTAGAAGTGGGTTTATCCATATTTCATGGCAACAGAGGGGAGCAATTTTAAGAAAAAAACGCCGATAATTATTTCAATTGGCGGTAACTCTGAAAATAACGAGAATTTTTCAAAAAATTTAGCTAAGCCTCTGTAGGGAGGTCTGAGCTATATACTAGCAAAATATTATTATAATAGAAGCCTTTTTCACAAAAGAACATTTTGAAAAAGATTATTCTAAGTTAATTTTTTGCCAAAATATTGTACTTAAATCATTTTTTTTTGTCAAAATGTCTTTCAAAAATATTATACATGTATTATAATCTAAATGACACTAAATATCAGGAAAATTATCCATTTATGCGCTTTTTTAAAATCACGGTTCCGAAAGTAATCGGATACCTTAAATGCCCTCATAATATGGGTAAGAAGAGCTTATTTCTATAGCCAATCTTCATTCTTGAGTAAAAAACACTCATTGGGCAATACATTGTTTTCTTCCAGATATTTTAAAACACGCTTCCTGAAATTTCAAAATTTCGCGAGTGCACTTTCTTTAATTAGTCAGAACACACAGCAATGAAGGAGTGGTTCTACAAGACAATTTTCTATTGTAGCTCAATTAAGTGTATTTAAAACAAATTTTGAGGGTTTTTTTTCCTTTTTTTGTCATTTGCATTCCTATAAAATTGTGAAAAGAATGTCTTTTCAACTTTTTAAAACATTTTCAACAGGTCTTCGCGTGCCACCTTTCCAACTCCGCTTACCCACTCTGTGACATTCGAGGTTGGTCACCCCTGTGCTATCTTGATGCCCCAAATTTTAGTTTGAAGTATGCAAAATAAACATTCTTCACAAAATCATCAATCATTCTTTTTGTCTTTTTATAGAGATCTCAGCACAATTAAAGGAAAAGTTATCTGGAGAAATAATACAGCCTCACATGGAATCATAATCCAGAAATAAAAACAGGAGCACATCGACGTTTTGAATGATGGATGTTCACTTTGTGTGGTGTTACACATTACCAAGCTTGCTGAAGCGTAATAAAATCATGCAAAAGGTTTGTTTATTCTTATTATCATTTATAATTATTCCTAGTACCTCAAAGAAGACGTCGAAAGATGCTCAACCTAGACAATAATTTTCCTTAAAGTTGCACAGAATCCTTAAGCCTTAACTTTATTAGAACATTTTTTCGAAGACTAACATTAAAAGAAATTAAAGTTTTGCCTTCAGATTGTATTATTAAATTGATTCTGAAAGTAATCAGTCAATTTTACACAAGCCATTATTTAAAATTTAAATAAGTATATAATTTTTGAGGGGTTCGATATTTTTATAAAATATTCAGTTTTTAAATTTATTTTAGTTATTTTAAGTGATTTCTACATCTTTTAGATTATTGAGAACACAAGTTAGTATATGAAATTCTAAATCTGTCGATTTTAATAATTATTTTTATAGCTAAATAATAAAAAAAAAAAACATGAAGATTTCTAAAATATTAATTTTAGCATTTCTTAAAAAAACAACTAGAGCTATCAAACCTAAATCCATACTAAATTTTATAATACATATATGGGAAAGTATGTATAAAAATATTCAAAACTCTATCTTGAACAAAAACAAAACTTAGGGAATGGAAGATACATCTTCAAAAATAAAAATCTGAGAAAAACACAATGGAAGTTTGCAAAGGTATAAAACAAAACCTACATGTAAAGTTCTAATTTTTAGATACATTATTTTCCATCTTATATAATATCTTAAAATATAACTTAAATTTAATATGATTAAAAATATATATATTTTTTTCAAAATATGTTTTTACATAATATTGATAGTATTTGTTAGAATGGCCGGTTATTTAGCTTAATCTGAACATAATATTTTCACGAAAGTTTTGAAACATTGAACAGTTATTCCAAATAATAATGATTCAAACTAAAGTTAGAAACCACCAGGTTTGTATTTAACATCTTAATTTTTTTCTCAGTTCTAGGTCACGAAATTTTGAAAGTTTATTTTTTGTTGTGGTCTTTAAAATAACATATTGTAGAACTATAATATAGCTTGGTACATCACGGAAGTATCCGGTTTTTTCTGTACTACGTGTATTATGAAGTCTCATTGTAGTATCAGCTGAAGGCTGGTTTTTAGATATATCATGCACAACGGTATTTCATCTCTTATAATGTTGTGTCTCATAGCAACCCGAAAATATTTTGGCCGTAGTATTTTCTCAACAGGTAAAAAATAACAAAAACGGAGTAAAAGGCCTCCGGTTCTATAAACTATGTGTAAAAACGAATATTGATCTTGAAAAGTACCAATGAGAACTCAAAACTTAAGCAAACAGAAATTATTCTAATAGTGAAAATTGAAGTTTATTACCATTTCACTGAAAGAACTGATTGTGTTCAATAATATTTTTAATTAATTAAATATTTATATAAGAATGGAAAATGCTTTAAAATAAAAGTGAAAGTAACCACGTCCTCCAAGCTGTCAAATATTGAGACTGACAAAACTCAGAAAACTTCAAATATCTTAAAGACTAATTGGTTATCAGACCTGGTTTGGGGATAAGCTTCCCAATTATATGGTCCTCAGGAAAATGCAAAGAGAAAATAATCAATATTTGTAACATTTTCAGGGTACTATGTAGCCTTAAAACTAGATATAAGCGAATTAAATCTGTTTGTACATGATTATCTGACCTTCCACCAAACGCCACACCTATATTGTGTCTCTCTTCCACTTTTCCTTATCACCGCATTCTTCTAATTTTCTTTCATTTATTGTCGAGTCCAGCTCTAATTCATAAATTGAATGAGAGAAATGTTTGTATCGAATGAAATAGAATAAATTATTTTAAGTTTTAAATAGAAATTTCATTCTAGATGAAATTAAAAATTCACAAAAAATGTGACATTAATTAGTTTTTTTCCTGTTTTAGAAAGTTAAAATCTATATGGAAATTTAAAAAGAAATCCGATGCAACACTTTTTAGTGGCAGACCTGCGTAATTGCAAAAGTAGAAACAGAGAAAAAAAAGTTATGAAATTATTAATTAATAATTATTAATGAATTAATGAAGTGGCTTTTATTGATAAACATAAGAAAACCAGCAACTTTAGAAAAAAAAATTGCAATTAAATTTTTTTTCAACAATCTTGTGCAACAAACATGCATTTTTAAAACTGTCATAAATATGGTGTAACATGTTTAATTAACAGTTCCATTCACTCAAAAATTTATGTTTTTTACTTTTATATTGGGGCTACGATAGCCAAGTGGTCAAGGTTGCGAACTCGTGGCCGGCGTCGTCGAGCCACGGATTCTAAACCTAGTTTCACTGAAAACCCACCATGCAGAGGGGCTGACACATGTTAAATCTGAAGAGTGGATTATAGAGATTATGGATTATCAGGGAATTCGTAATACATAAATTCACAATCTGCAGTGAGACGAATAGGGAATTGGTTGAGTTGATGCAAGATGGGTAGATGAAACGATGGTAAGGTTTGCGTCAACCTCGTAATATCAACGAATGTGATCGAGTGGTATTGACGGATTTCACTGCAACATCGAGAATCCTAGGGTAAGAATTAGAGTCTGTTGCAGAACAACTTTGTGAGAGACCGTATCTTTCTACAACGTCTACAACAAAGGGAAATTTCAGCACAGTTTCAATCCCTGTGAATACTTTTGACAGTATACTTCCAGCGTATGTGGTTTTAATGATGCTTTGAACGCAAAAAACGGACAAGTGAAGGGATTGACAATGTCTTTTTAGACAGATTATGAGTCGGCCTACAACGTCACGATGGTCGTATTTGAGTACGGTAGTACCGTGATGAGAGATTACAAGATACATCAAAGCATCAGACCTGTACCTGTTGTAATAGTTAGGAGTGGCGTTGAAATTCATTCCCACATCTTCCTAATACTTATTGCCGATACACTCAAGAGCCATTGCTACATTATCGAATATTCAAAAGCTATTGTTGCCTTACACTTCCGAGGCTTCAGTGGCGCAACGTACACACCCGCAACTCCCGCGTTGCGGGGTCAGGGTTATAAGAAGTCCAAGGGCTGACTAACGCGTTAGGCATTTAACCAATTTATAAAATATTAAAGGCAAAATTTGATTTTGCAAAAGAGGGGGGGAGGGATAATATTCTCCGTTACGTCACTGCAAGGCTTGGACTGAATTGAACTAAGTGCCGCAACAGCCCATCAAGGCCAAGGCCTACTGCGACTATCTCAGTTTACGTGAATTTAGGCGCTGGGATGCATGTGTAGATGTTTCGGTCAAGCAGTCAATCTAACGCGATTGAACCCTGGACCTGTGGCGTGGAAGCGCGATAAACTATCACTCAGCCACTGGGTAAGGCTTGACTGTGGCTAATTTTATACAGTATATTGTAGCGAAATCACACATACTACACAGTATTCCATGACTGTTTGTTTACCGGGTTAGATAGTTCTTTAATGGCCTTCCTCCATTTTCTTGATCTGTCACGCGTGGAACGTATGTAACCAATGATTGGCAAACGACTGGTCCAGCATACATCACGCTTGACACTACGCTTGCAGAAGTTTACCAATGTGTATAAGCAGCATGGTCTGACACGTTTTAAGAACACATCCTAAGCCTTTTTTTCACTTCTGAGAACATGTTGCAATAGCTGTTTTTAACCATTCAAAACGAAAAAAAAATGCATATTATTTTGTGTTTCGAGTTCGAAGAGTTATTATTTCATCAATTTAACTAATTTTTTACATTGTTGGTCCATTATCTCTTGACCCTCCTAATATTGCTTTTAGTAGCCGCCAGTGAATGTATTCCACAAAATCACACGTTTATTACATTTTGATTCATCTGAAAAATTTTGAAGTTTTTTTTTTGTGTTTCAATACACTTGAACAGCCTTTCTCTATGCTTCTTATTTAAAGTTTTCCTTTTAATATAATTCATAAATTTTTTTCAGAAAAATGTGTGTGTATTCACAAGTTCCCATCACTAAATATATCTTATGAATGATGATTACATGATAAAAAATGAATTTTAAATTTTTCAACGTCAATTCACATTTAAACATCGATTAGAAAAATATTAAAATCGCTGCAAATGTTTCACTTACTTTTGTCATAAATCAATTAGTCCTAATTGTTTAAGCAATACTAATATGTATAATAATTTTATGTCGATTAATTTCTGAATAGTTACACTGAGTAATGGACTTTTGTTAGTATCTTAATTCAAATCCGGTGCCTTCGTAAATCGCGAGCTTATAGACTAAATCAGCGATGATATCAACCTTAAATACTAAGTCTACATTGAATTCTAAAACAAAATACGTGGAGTTTTTTTCTTTTATTTCTACTATTTAATATAAAAGTACGGGATAGGTCATTGAAGTACATCGATGGATAGGATAGGCATTGAAATTTCAGCATGTAAGAAACTATTTAAAAAGCAAACACATTTAATATTTTTATTTGCACGAATTTCAGAACTTATAGTTCTCATTTCATGAAATTCTATTCAATTCTAAACTCTGTAATTAATTCTGACGTTAGCGTTATATGCTGTTTTGAATTTGAACTGAAGCAATGAATTTACACCATTTTATTTTTAACAAGGTAGTAATTTTAGTAGTTGTAGAGTCAGACACCTAAAAACTGAAAATTGCAACGCTGTGTGTGATGTTTTTTTACACAGAAAATAGACTTTCAAGAACAGATGTCTAAGCGATTCCAAGCGCGTTTAAATGCAAGAAAAGATAGATTTTTTTCTTGTTAATGTGCAGCAGTTGAACGTTTCAACGAGACTCGCTAAATTTCGCACACAGTTTGAATTTTTTATCCTCCGAATATCATTATTGTAAAACAATAAAATTTAAAAGATAATATTACATTTGTGGATATTTTGAAGTATTTCGAACTGTTATAATGTTAAGCAATTAAAGTTATGGCCTTATTCTTATTTGAGAATAAAAAATGGCGAAAAATTACATACGATTTAAGTCAGGTAAAAAAATCTTGGTTTTAGGGACTTGAGAATTATAATATTTTACCAAGGCTATAATAGTTAAAATCTTAAATCACACACACAGTCTTTGAGTAAATCATTCCACAGTTTTTAAACAATCTTACTCGTTAAAATTACGGATTTCCATCAAATTTGTGTGTTTCTTACTAACGTCGGCTTTAACTACACGAGGGCTATTGTTGACAGGCCACGTGGTTTTCAACCATAATTAAGTTAAGAAGACAATATATTTGAACTCAACAGTGGTGGCGCGCACAGGAATTTTTCAAGGCGGGGGGAGTCCTGGATCGAAAGCCCACCATTCTCTTATCATGCTCCAATACACCTCCCAACATATTCATCTTTTGATTTTGTCAATTTTAAGGAACAAAGGAACTATAAAAAATTAATTACTGAATAAATAATTATCATTAATTAATGAAATTAATTATTAATAACAAATACTTAATTAAGTTTACGCATTAAATACATAGGGATATAATCAATCGAAAAAATCAAAGGCTTTGGGGGGTCCGGATCCTGGGACCCTCACACACAATCGAGCTAACACTGGTGCGCCGGGGCCGCGGTAGCCGAGTGGTATAGGTATCGGATCGTGGCTTGCCTTGTCACGAGTTCGAACCCAGTACCACTAAAGACCCGCCGTGTAGGGCAGCGATGCACATTAAATCTGTCGAGAGCTGAAACGTCCTCCCGTTAGTGTGGTGTGGTAGTTAGGAGAGGGGGGTGCCAGCTCAGGTGTCGTCCACGTCACTTGACCATGGTTCAAAATTACGTGGTCCGTCGCCAAAAGCCCTCGTGTAGCTGAACAGTGCGACGTTAATATTCAATCAATCAATCAATCAATCAACACTGGTGCGCCACTGAAGCTGACATATGTTTACTCTCCTTATTTCCACTCCACGTGAAACAACCATGTAAGAGGAATTATCACTAGCCCCTTGCTAATTAGTCCTGGGTTTGAGACCGGATTCTATTCAATACTAATCATGCAGTATAATGCGAACTACTGTCCATGAATAGAAGATTTGACAGTTCAGTATTAATGGGGTGTGGAAATTAGGAGAGGAAATTACAAGTTTCGTTCTCGTCCCTTTGCAATAGTTTGATACTGCAATCAGAGATGTAGCTACCACAGTATCAGCCATATCAATGATACGGGGCTTCAAAAAGTGTGAGAAAAAATCATAAAGTGTTAAGAGCCCCCCCTGAAGAGGGTCTTCAAGGAATTTTGACACAGGGACCATTAAGCATTAGATAGGCCAGTGACTCCAATGTGTAAAGAAACTTCGTGTTATTTTATAGTGAATTAAATTCAAACAAGAATATTTTAATGTTCGTATCTATTTATATCACATAAGCTCCCATCATTCCTCAAGATGGATTGTCACGACAACTAGGAATTGAACCTACTTCTCAACCTGAACATCAGTGACTGTTGAAATCACAGTGATAATATTCGACAATTATAAATATCATTTTCTACATGTGGATACGTTTACACAATCCATGTAAAAACATCTTCTTAAAAATAAGTGTCCCAATTACGTATGTGAAAATTCTTCGAACGTTAATCTAAATAAAAACGCACAAAAGCGATTGCACACATTAAGAATATCATGGCTTTAAAATCATCTCATCGGATGAAGAGAATGAGAGTTGCTACTTCAAGAGTCGACGACCGTTTCTTCTGACCTTGATTAAAGGTCAGATCACCCAGCACGTTTCTGAAGAGGTTTTTGACTGAAATTCACAATTTAAAGAAAACTTTTAGACTAAATCCAATTTATCTGTTTTTAAACCCGTATTTGTGTTATGTATGCCATTAATAGAAGCGAAGACATAGAATTTTTTGTAAAATAGAACAGATTAGAAAAAAAAAACTTAAAGCGTTACACAAATAACTGGACGCTGATTGTTTTTTCAATTATTTTACCTTGTAGCGTGTCCTCAAATTGTTTTTCTAATTATTTTCTTGGGAAATCAATTTTACGGATTGATTGTTTTGAGTTCCTCGCCTCGTAAGGGAACCATGATAGATTTAAATTAGTTTTGCTAAGTAAAGTGTTCTGAAGAGGAATTGGAGAGGATATTGAGGATGTAAGTGAGGTTTTTTTAAAAAATTGTTATTATAAGTGAAGAGATTGAGATTGTTATGGTAAACTGCGTTTTTGAATATTTAGTACAATTGGTGACTTGAAATAAAATGAGTAGGCTTATGGTAGATTTGGATATCACTTGGTTGTAATTCAGGGATTTCAGTGTTTGTTAAGGTATCCGACTACGTTCGGAACCGTGATTTTCAAAAGCGCATAAAAGGATAATTTTCATGATATTTATTGTAACTTAGATTAGAATAGATACATAAAATTGTTTTAAAGACATTTTGACAAAAAATATTTAAATACGATATTTTGGCAAAAAATTAACTTAGAATAATCTTTATTCCAAATGTTCTCCTTTTGTGAAAAATGCTTCTATTAGAATAATATTTTGCCTGTATATAGCTCAGACCTCTGTTCAGAGGCTCAACTAGAATTTTTGAAATATATAACTTAGAAGTGGGTTTATTCATATTTTACGACAACAGAAGAGAGCAATTTTAAGAAAAAAACACGAATAATTATTTCAATTAGTGGTAATCCTGAAAATAATGTAAAATTTTCAAAATTTCTAGTTGAGCCTCTGTAGAGAGGTCTGAGCTATATACAGGCAAAATATTATTAAAATAGATCCATTTTTCACAAAAGGAGAACATTTGGAAAAAAGATTATTCTAAGTTAATTTTTTGCCAAAATATTATATTTAAATAATTTTTTTTTGTCAAAATGTCCTTAAAACAATTTTTATGCATGTATTCTAATCTGAGTGAAACTAAATATCAGGAAAATTATCCATTTATGCGCTTTTTTAAAATCACGGTTCCGAACGTAGTCGGATACCTTAAGTGGATATTTATTATTATTGGTTAGGGTTAAATAATTGTTTCTCTCTTATTAAGCGCTAGTCAATTAGATATTTGCGTACTAAGATTTTGAATTGAATAAAAGTTGTTGAGTTTTATAATGTTATCGAGTGATAATTTATCCCCAAATTTTAATACTAACTGTGGTTTGTTTCAACCCAAAAGAAATGCAGATCAAGTTAAAAATTAATTTTTAACATGCTGGAAACCAACCGGAGTTTATATGAATGTGGTGAGGGGATGAAAGAAGAGTTTTTTTATGATGAAAGTATTAAAGAGGCATCGTAAAGGTCAACAACTTTTATGTGTAATGTAATCGTAATTTCTGAATGGTAAATGTTTGATGGGAACGAAATGTACCTCACATTCTATGCAATAATAATAAAGGTTCAATTAACTCTTAAAAGATGCTTTCAGAGACATTCGCACAAATTCTATTTCCAAAATAAGTCTAAATACCAGCAATAAAAAGTTTCACGAGCTTAAGTCCAGCTTGCTAATTCAAATTCATATACACAATACAGTTTTCAAGTTAGGGTAAACTTGGCAAACATGGATACTAAGGTAATATGGACACATTTAAGCAAATACCCAAATTAGTCATAATGGTTTTGAGCTGGTGAATTTGTACTGGGGTATTGGCAAGCGTCATGGCGACTTTTTGAATTGTTTGTGTTGTTGTGCCATTCAAATAGAAGTGTAAACGGACCGTTTCTCATACAAGTTCAATTACATGATATTTCAAGTTGGGGTTGTTGTTGTGTGTGTGTTATGTTTTAATTACCTTATTTAAGATTTAACACGCAAAATTAATTAATTTTACATTAAACTTATAAATGGCTGCATTTTTATGTGAGTGTAGTATCTGTTGGTGGGAGCGGGCGGTTTCGTTCTTGCTTTCTTCTACAGTAGTTATGCCAGTTGTTGAATAATGTCCCTAGAGAAAATATGGGCAGAACCAAAATGTTATGATACCTAAAATTGCAGTTTTAAAAATTTTCTTAATACTTATTTAAAAAATATCTACTCATTTTTTTTTCTAAAATCAAGTAAAGTGTCTTTTAAGAAATTATAAATCCACAAATTAGCATATTATTATTATTATCATTAGAAAAGGCATGCATACGTATTTCGTGATAGTATTAACTGGGAAACAAAGATGTAGGCTTTCATTGCGTCTTAGCCGTGATTTATCTGAATATGTCACGGTGCAAAGGCTTATCTGAATAAAGTTTCATTCAGATAAGCCTAAAAAAGCCATAAAAAAGTTTTTATTTTATGTCAATGCTGATAAATTTGAAAGAGAAACAGCTAGCTTAATGAAGAATTCTAAAGCTGTTCTTCACAATGTCATAATTAAAAAGATGATTCAAATAAAGTAAAACAACCTAGAAAAAATGATTTTGACAGACGAGACGATCAACAAACATTTTTTCAACCATAAATTTGAATAAAGTCTTTCGATAATTAAAATTTCTAAGCATTGCAGCAAAAATAATCATGTGTTACAGTTGGGAAGAGTATTAAATTAAATATCATTACAAAATGTACCAAAACTAAGGAAACACCAAAGTTAATGGGAAATCATCGAGAAGAAAGACTTAAATGGCTTAACAATAGATTGCTCAAGGAAGTAACTTTAACTGCTTTTTAATTTCAATCAGAAAAACAATTAAGTATATATTTTAGAATTTTTTAGAATAAATTTTTCTTTTCCAAGTGAAGTAAATTCTTTTATTGCTAATATTTACTAATAACTTGTTATATGACTGTAAATAATATAAACACTATTAAAAATTAATTTTAAACAAATTTCTTTGCATATTAGTTATTCTTTCACAATGCAGTCAATTTGACTGATTTTGAGCAGTCATAGGTGTATATTAAGTTTCAGTCCTTCTAGTGTTAAAAATGTGTGTGTGTGTCATGTGTGTATCATAGAACAATGAATAGAAACAAATTTTCAATTGAGAAGAATTTAACCTCGACGGTTCCGATCATTTAAAAAAAAACTAGTGGAATGATTTGAGAAAAAAACTGAAATGCTTTTATCGATGTAACAGGAAAATCAGTAATAATTTGGGAATTCTTTACTCATATTGAATTAATTGATTTTTGAGACGTATAGATTCTCTTCAGTATTAAATTATGATGTATGATTATCCGATAACTTTTGATCCTTCATTATATATAGGTGAAAGTATTTAGACATTTTAGGGTAATGTTTTTAATCACATTTAAATTCAAGCAAGGAATGGTTTAACCCAGCGTTTCTCAAACTGTGGGTCGTGAGGGGCGTGATAATTCTACAAGGGGGCGTGAGCATATTGAAAAATCGAAAAAAACTAAAGATTATTCAAAACATTATTAATTTACTGAAAGTAAGCAAAAAAACATAATAAACATAATAATAAATAAACATAATTTTCTGACATAATAAAATATAAAATACACATTTACACTGATATAATACACTTATAAAAGTATATTTACCATACAATGTATTTTATTATTAATTTAACAATACTAAGTCAAGAACAAGTTTGATAATTACCAGTAACCCCATGGGCTTGTATTAACACTTGTCTTGATGATTTGTGTGTGTGTGTGTGTGTGTACGGTTTATAACTAATTCCTTAGCTGTCGACTAAAAGATACACGGTTCGGTCCTCAATGCCACGATTTTCCACGTAGACGCGAGTATTTTGATGTTTTTTTCAGGGGGGATGAGAAAAGGAATAAAAATAAGCGAAATCCTCTGAAATAAAGTAAATTCTTTTCAAAGACTGTCAAAGTCCTTTTATTGTATTCCAAAGCCTTAGGAATAGTTTTATGGATAGCAATGTACAGAAAAGATCGTACTTCAGAAAGACGTATACATAAGGTCCAGAAGATTAATGCTTTGACTGAACGAGTGACTGATACGTCGGTGGCACATAAGAGGTTAAAATCGTACACACTACACACAGAACACACTGTAGCTTTAGTGTAAAAGTATAGTATATTGAATTCAATACAATGTTATTGTATGGGGGTGCGATGAAAATGAGGATTGAATATTGGGTCAAGGGTATTGAAAGTTTGAGAAGCACTGGTTTAACCCTTTATCTACCACATTATGATTTACGGCAATTTTTTTCCTGCAATACTTTTTTTTGAATCACTACATTGGAAATTAAGAGATATACATAAATAAAATACTCAACTTTGGGAAATTTAATCCATTAGAGCTAATTAATTAAATTGGTTCTTTAAAGTATCGTCAGTTCACAAAAGTCTAAAATATTCACCTTATGCGAAAAGACCGAATGACTTTTCTAAGGCAGTTTGTGACAAATCTATACGGAACTTTATCACTAACCTTCTGAGTCGACCTTTTTAGGGAAATTTAATTCCCTACCTATTTCCAATCAACTCCAAAAAGCGGACAGGATTCCTTGTTATATGCAGATTAGATAAAGTATTTAAGTCAAACGAAATAGTAAAGTTAGAGCAGTAGGAGATATATATTGAAGCATAAAGTTATAGTGAATTTGATTTGAAGATTTCATGTTGGCGATAATTTAATCTCAAGAAGAGTTGAGATTTCGTTGAATATTATAGATTTATAATTAAAGTCTCATTAAAGTTTTAGGAGTGAGATTAAAGTTAAATGTTCAATGAGAACATTATTAAATATAATTATGGGATCTCTTATCGTGGTAATCTCTGCGTGATCGTTATTTAATAAATAAATTAATTGGATCATTAATTAATTAAGTTAATTTATAAAGGATATTACCTTTAAAACCTCATAATACTAGTTAGATAAATTTGTCAATAAGTCTTTGATTTTATTTGGATAAGATAACCAAATAAAGAAAGTTGTTTATAAAAATGGCTACTGGTTCTTACATGACTCCTATTTATTCTCGTTCTCAAAGTGAGGTCCTAGGAGACCTTCACAAGTTGTAACTCTTAAAAAGGCTAAATAACCAGTGAACACTAATATTTTACAGCGCAAAATATTTATTTTTAAAGATTATTAAATTTTTTTAAATTTATTTACTTTTTTTTGCACACAAAAACAACTTTTTCAAGTAAACTTAATTTGATGATGTTCAAAGAAACAATTTTCTTTTCCTTAATACAAATTCATTACGCGTTACACATTTTGAGTAAGGTTTCGATTGAATGTTTTTTAAAGCACTGAATCTTGGGGTAGGAAATACTGTATTTTCTTAACATGAACTACTGCACCTTGAGTCTTGTTAATTTTTTTTTGATTGTCATCTTAAGAAACTTAAGTAAGTGCTTCTCAAACTTTCCATACTCTTGCGACCCAATTTTCTATCATAATTTTCATCGCGCCCTCCCTTCATACAATAACAATGTATTGAATGCAGTAATAATGTACTTTGATCCTGCAGTTACAATACGAATTGAATTATAAACCGTACAAATTATCAAGATATTGAACTTTGTATATAATTTTGCTTATAACAAGCCCATGGGGCAATAGTAATTATTAAACATGTTCTCCTCTTGGTATTGATGAATTAATGATCAAATGCATTGTGCGGTAGTGATATATTTATACGTATATTATGTCAGTACAAATATGTATTTTATTTTTTTATTATGTCATAAAGTATTTTGTTTTACTTCCTTTCAGAGAAAATTAATAATTTTTTTAAAATCTTTTATTTCCGACTTCTCGATATACTCGCGCCCCCTGGCAGGACTATCATGCCCCCTTAAGGGGGTGCGCCCCACAGTTTGAGAAACGCTGTCTTAAGTAATATAAGTTCCGGTAGATTAATTGCTGGGACTTCTTCCTCTGAAAAATCATCTGTTAGTACATCACTGGTTTCAGATGGTTGGTTCTGTAATAAGTCCGAAATCTCTTAGAGATTGAGTTTTTTTTTCAGACTTTCTAAGAAAAGGAAATAATAATAATAATACTAATATTAGCGCCTTGAAAATATCTAACTATTGTTAAAACTCAGTTGCACATAAAGAAATTAAAATGTCGCTAATTTTTGAAAAAATAAATGATATTTCATCTAATTATGTGGCGAAAAAAGCTCAGATTCACAGCTCAAAATTTTTTGAAAACTTTAAAATAAAACAATAAAAAAAGTTAAATAGGTAAGTTAAGCTGTAGAGAAATGCCAAAAAAAAAGCATAAACTTATTACACTATAGTGATGAAACTACAACACAACAAAAACAACAATAAGCCACAATGACGGGAAAAAAATCTAAGTACTTGCTCTAACATCCAGTGTGCTGCCGGTATTTATAAGTATCTCACAGTTATTCAACTGTAAAAAATTAATTACATAAACTGTTCACTTAAAATAAATAGTCATTTCGTTTTCTGAGGTCTTCGTTATCATACAAATAAATAAATAAATAAATAAAATAAGACACTTAAATTTTGACATTAACTACTTTTTCGGAATGAAAATGACAATCTTTCCAATCCGATCAAAACGTCAGCTGAAAACGCAACTTCTGCTGTAAAACTATTTGCCTTCCCTGCTAAAACACTGATCATAGAGCCCATGCTTCCATATATCTTGGAAGAGTGGATTTAATAGTATATTCCTGCTAAGTATCATCAGAGTATTAGTAAAAATTGTTTTTCTGTATAAGTTTAAAGTGAGTGGTACTTATACCGTCGGTAGATAAAGGGTTAGAAAAGAAAACTCACCGTAAAATCCGGCGTATAACACGCACTTTTAACACAAATAATAAAATCAAAATTTACGGGTGCCCGTCATACGCCGGGTATAAAAATGAAAGCTTTAAAAATTAAAAAAAGATGAGCATAAAATAAAAATTTGACTTTTGTATATATCGAAATACTGTTTTTTAAAAGAAATGTCATTCCTTACGAATTTAAATGCTAGTTTTTCTAAAGCTTAGAATAATACCTCTAATAAAATGATTTCAAAACATAAGAGCATTGAGTAAGTACATTTCAGGTTCCTTCGTAAAAAAGGGGTGCGTGGTATACGTCTATTATACTTACAAATTCAAAAATGCATCTTGAAAGTATAGGTGCGAGTTATACGGCGGTGGGTGTTATATTCCGGATTTTACGGTAATGTTTTGCCATAGTCAAGTCGAAGTCCTCATTTGAACACCATGGAAAACCTATAAGGTATATTATGTCCCAAAGTTTATGCTAAGAAACAGTTTTCGTCTGCCAATGATCTAGAAGTAGTTATTATAAAAGAAGGGCGCAATATATATTTCTCAGATTTAACTTAACCACTGTTGGCAATGAAAAACAGAGAGTTTGCGGTTATCAGGGAAAATAGTCTTTATCATACTAGCTTTTATGCTTTTATTTTAGTTAAGTAGTTTTAAAATTTCTTAACAGAGTATTTTTTGACCATTTCTAGTTTATCAGCTTATTTTTTACTCTATTCAAAATTATTGAAACCTGATTATAAAAAGTATGTTATACTATATATTTCAAGTATTTAAATTATATGATCAACGCATTAATTCATTTCATAATTTCCAAAACTAAAATGATAATTTAATTTCTTGGACCTTTCAATATTATGACACGTATTGGCTGTATTTAGTAGACCTTTCAATCTAACAGATATTAGTACCTAACAATGTTCAATAAAGAAAAAATACACCTACATATAATGGGATAGAGGATATAGCTGCTAGCTCTGATATCAACATTTCAGAAGTATCTGTTGAATGTTATAACAAAAAAAAAAACCCTATGCGATTAATAATGCTGTTGTGGTCACAAGAAGATAAATAAATACTCAAAAAATGCGTTATATTCTTTTTAACATTTTAACTGTCATGCCCGAGATTACCTTGAGCACGGCTCTAGTGCACCAAAATGTCACTCCCGAGTATTATTCGGGGTAATTTTTATTTTGAGTGCCTTTTATTGTTATACACGAATGCATATCGGGAGGTTTATTTCGGCTTGATCTCCTTATCAATTTGCATCTATATCGGGAGAAGTTAATTTGGACTAGCAAAACTACACAAAACTGAATTATTAGGTATTCAATTTTATTTATTTATTATTGATTTTAGAACTAGATGCTAACTTTACCACTATCAAGCTATGTGCAGCCACATTAAACAACTATGCAGTGGTTACAAAACCTTAAAAAATTTTATGCCTTTAATTCAAAACATCAATTTTTAACGGTGAAATACGTTTAACGCGAAAACCCTTTTAATGAAATATCGGTTAACGCGAAATAACGCAAATGTCCCGACAACTAAGATGCATTTTCATGCTTTTTTTTTTCTTAACGTGACACGAAAATCACTTAACCCAAGAAGATTTCCCTTGTGGTAATGAACAAAATACGGAATTTTAGCCATGTTGGTTCATCATTGGAAAAATTCGATGCAGTAGATGATAATGTATGTACAGCCCCAATTTTATGGCAGACAAAGACATTTTAGAGTTTATTCAAAGCTCAAAAAATATCATTGATGCAGATTCCTGCGACGAAAATGAAAGGAATAATGCAGTTTCTGTCCCCACGTCATCTGAAATGATGAACACCATGAAAAGTATGCGCAACTATTCAGACGCACATTCAAATGATGAAATGTATAACAAAATGAATGACATCGAAAATTTGATGACAATTTGTTGCTAAAATGCACAATGCAAAGAAAAATACCAGATTGTTTCCCCTAAACTCAATAAATGCTTTGTTTTTAAAAAACTTGGAAATTTCGTACTAAATTTTATTAAATTTCTGTGAATGTTTTTGTTTAATTGATTTTTATTAAATGCATGCATATATATACACTCATGGACAAAAAATTAGCGCACCAAGAAGGAGTCGTCAAAATGAAACGAAATTTTACATACGTAATGACTACTTTGATATAAGTAAATGATTAGAAAATCACAGGAAAAAAAAAAGGATAATTTATTTCAGAGAAAAAGACAAAAGAACGGAGGATTTAATACCCTGTTGAACCCCCTATACCACGAATGCACAATGCGATATGATCGGGCATTGAGGCATACAAGTTTTGTATCATGTTGTGAGACATTTCGTTCCATATTTGCAGAAAACTTGCATCTAGTTCGTTCAAACTCGTGGGATGCCCAACTCGCGATCCCAAATGATCCCAGATATACTCGATTGGAAACAAATCTGGGGATTGGGGAGGCCAAGAAAGGGTAGTAACAGTGTGGAGACAGTCTTGTGACACCCTTGCCATGTGAGGCCGAGCATTGTCTTGTTGAAAAATGGCTCCTGGGAGCCGTTGCATGAGTGACAACACATGTGGTTGCATGATGTCATGGACATACCGCTGGGCTGTCATGTGTGGTGCCACGGATCAATACTAGGGGTGACCGTGTTTTGTAGATAATGACACCTATACAGTCACACTATTTGCGAGAGCGGTGTGTCGCTGTAAAGCAAAGGCAGGATTGAGGCGTTCACCACGGGGTATCTACACACGAACACGATTGTCATCACTGCTGAGATTGAATCTGGATTCTCTCTCTCTCTCTCGCGCGCGCGCGTCGCTAAAGACTACCTGGCTCCATTCTGCTGCAGTCCAGTTTCTTCATGCGCGGCACCATTCCAAACGGAGGCGTCGATGGGCAGTGGGGGAAGGGGGCGTCAAGAGCAGCACACGTAATGGGCACCACGATACCAAATGTCCTTCAGTCAGGCGCCTTCGTATGGTTCGAGAAGACACAGGGGCTCCTAATGAAGGGGCTACCTGTGCCTGGATGGCAGCTGATGAAGCAGTTGGCTGTACGTATGATTTCTTACGATGTGGCAGTCTTCTCGATGACTGGTCTGTTGAGAGCGTCCTGAGCCTGGTATTCGTGTAAATGACATTTCTTGGATCTACTGGTCCCAACACCTCCTCACAACACAATCAGAGTGGTCTAATTGACGAGCTACTTGCCTAACTGGCCACCCAGCTTCCATCAAGCCGATAATTCTCTCCCTCTCAAACTGCGACAGCTGCTCATATTGTCTTTGAAAACGGCGTAATGGCATGTCTACCTCAGCTTTTGCTTTGTAAACGATTCAGCACTTTCAATAGGCACTGAATAGGCGTTTTCTTTTGGGCATCCGGACTGTAACACAGTCCTCAATCCATGTCTTGATAGAACTTGGATGTGGGGCTTGACGAAAGTGGGTTTTATCATTCTTGTGAGTGGCATGGTGGCAATTGGTTGGACGATGGAAACAGGGAGGCGTGGCTAACGTGCTTCGTCAGGGTGGGAAATTTTCAAGGTTTATTGGCATGACTGAGAGCTTAGAAGCTGTTCTCTGGTTGGATGCTTGGTAAAGTGATCATTGACCCCAATTGGCTGCCCTGGGGGCTGGGATAGCACTTTCAATAAGCTTTGGTTTCCTGTTTTATGCTCCACGGAGAACGACGTTAAACGCCCTCTACCGGCTATAAATAATGCGCAATCACTCTGCATTTCTAATCATTTGCATATCTCCCCAACATGTACCTTCATGCCAAGTTTCGTTACGATCCCGCAATTATTTCTTAGTGCGCTAATTTTTTTTGTCTTTGAGTGTATATATATTTATATATATATGTAAATAAAATCTATTCTTTAAAAAACATAATTTTGTTGAATATATGTTTTATTATTATTTTTCTTTGTGATATCCTTTAACAAGAAAAAATATTTCAGTCCGCTCAGTTTCGTGTTAGATGATTTCCACTGTATATTTAACTGAAGCTGCATAAACTATTACATTTTTTTTTTCAAAAAAAAAAAAGAGATACCATTTTTTTGAATTTTTAATCGAGTTTATTCTTATGGATTCATTCTATTTCTTAACATGTTTTTGTGAAGCTTTCCGGGTAAGAAACATAAGATAGTCACGTTTTGAGCTAAAATCCCGAGAACGAGATCACGTGCCTCAGAACCGATATGTCCTTGAAAAGGGAAACAAGAACTTTTTCTTCATGAGAACTGTCCCGCTTAAACTTGATGATGTGATAGTAAATGATGAAATCAATAAAAGCAATATTCTTCTTCTCTAAGAAATTAAACTAATCGTTTTGTTTTGCGATAGATTTTATACAGTGTCATTAATGAACCATGTTTTTGTCCACTTTTTCAATTACTTTATTATCGATCACCCATCAAAGGAAAATCTGAAATTTAAGTCAATAGTCGAGTAATATTCAAGCAACAAAAATGGTACAATGTTACCTCTTTATCTACATCCATTTTATGTGACTTCCTCTATTAATTTTTAATGTTTAGTAGAACAATTGGGTATCGGTCTTTTGATTAATGAATTGGATATTTATTAAAAACAGGTGGTTGGATAATTTTGACTTATTGGGACTTGTGTATATAATTTTTAATATGCTCTATTTGAGAGATAATAAAGAGAGATACACTCTGAAGAGTATTTCTAAATACTACAAAGTGAAGGGCTGTTTTTTAAAGTGAGGTTTAACCAGTTTAATGGTTTGTTACACGTACACATGTATATATACAGAGGGAGAGAGAGAAATAGATAGATATAAAGAGAGAGAGAGAGAAACAAGATAAACAATTAAAAAAGGAGATAGTTTTTGAAATGAGTTGTAATTGGTGAATTTGATTTTAACATTAAGCAAATGATGTACTTTACGATTGTACTTAACAAGAAGTATTGATTTTGTGAGATGTTTGAATAATATAATAATTATTAGATAACAATTAATTGTAGATAATAATATTTTGTTGTGTCAGATTTATGGATTTAATATCACTGCTATTGTTGATTAAAATTATCATAGAGAACACTATATACGAACAAATCATTTATTAAAAGAAATTTTACATTTGTTTTTTAAAAAAAAATGAAAGGCTTTATTTCCGGTTTAGGATTTTGAAAAATAAAGACATTGAAATATAATAAAATGCTCTATAAATTGCTTTCTAACCACGATGAAATAATGGATGTATAGAACTTACACGAATGCAGATCCAATGATTAGAAAGTTTTCCTCGTTTTTTTGTTTGGGGTATTTTACTGTATCATAAGTGTGGTACATGTATATGCATCTTGCGATATTGTTCCATAATTTTGTTATTTTTTTCCATAGTTTTATTTCAAAATAAAATAAATTTTGATGTTATAAATTCGAATGTACCATATTCTTGTCGCTTCTTAAATACAGTCGGAGTCCGATTTTACGAAACCCCATTTAACGAATTTTTTTCTTTACCCGACTAAAACGAAGGCAAAACCCCCTATTTAACAAATAATAAACCCCGAATTAACGAATTATTTCGGCAGCTGAAATTTTTTTATTACTTTATTTTAGAAGAAATTGGATTTTTTTTCAAATGATATCTTTTTTATTCAGAAGAGAGAAAAAAAATTCTTGTAAGAAACAAATTTCAACTGCCAAAGGTGCACAGAGTTATTAGACTTAATAGGTGGACATGAGTCATGAGTGTAACCTATCGTGTGAGTTTTGAATAGGACAGGAAACTCCTTTCTTATTTCATCTCACTCTACAACGCAGAGGGATATTTTAAAATTTTTATGACTATGTTGCATTTGATGACGGACTGCTTACTTGTGCAACTGAAGTTTAGGAAACTGGTGATTTGTAGGTACCAATGAATAGCGATTCTGATGCAGAAATTGATAACGAAATTCTTATCAAAACTGTTACATTTTCTAATGATTTACATAATTTGGAAACTGTGAAAACATATCTTATGCAGCAGAGGATGTAAATGATACAATATTTTCTTCTCCGGATAAAGTTGGAAGAAGAACTCTTTCGAGTCGAAAATCAAAAAGATTTTCGACCATCTAATATTTTAAAATTTCAGTCAGTATTTTAAAATTTCCAGTTAACTGGCTAGTAATAATTCAATAATATTATATTTAGCTGATGAATAAAAAGTGTGAAATTTCTAACTATAGATATTTTTGGTGCGGTTGCTTATTGTAGAATTTCCAAATGTAAAAAAAAATTGTATTTTATTTGGACTCCGATGTAAGGAATAATCCCAATTCAACGAACAAAATGTTCTAATGAATGCTGAATTTGTTAAATCAGGGTCTGACTGTATACCAAAAACATTTTAAGTAGGAAAAAATAAATATGTTATGGTACTGGTTAATACTTATAAATACATCTGCTACTCTAACGTATGTCTTTTTAACAATAGGAAGAATAGTCAAGGAGTTTATGAAAGGATGGTAGCTATTCGCGCCGTTAAAACAGAGCATTTTATTTCAATTTTATTTTTTGAAATGAATTTTAGCACCTTTTAATTCATTTGCCTTTGATATCATTTTTAGAAATATCTTCCAGCCACTTATGGTCCATTAGATTCTCATATGGTTTCAAAATGTTCGCGGGTTGTACAAAGTGCAATACTTGTGAAGCCACGCCTCCCCATTTTCTCAGTTGTGTTGAACTGTTCAAAAGACCCAATGTAGGGCTGGGAGTACTGAAGGTGAGAAAACTTGTGGATCTAATCTAAGTTAGATTAAAAAGATAAGAAAGAAGAAGAAGAAGAAATAATTTTGCTGAAGGTGAGTAAACTTATGGATCTAATCTAAGTTATAGATTAGAGGGATAAGAAAGAAGAATAAATAATTTTGCAAATAATTTTGCTGAAGGTGAGTAAACTTATGGATCTAATCTAAGTTATATTAAAGGGATAAGAAAGAAAAATAAGAAATAATTTTGCAATAAAATTACTCCCTTTAAAAATATTTGTCACACATATCGTTTTTTTTTTCATTAGGGAAAACTGCTTCGATACATCTAAGCTTACATGTATCACTGTTTCAGAGTCATTGGTAATAAGTTCGGTAATTAATCCTTACAATATTACCAGAATTTAAAAAGTGGGCAAAAACCCAATGTTTAATCTCGGATCTACATTATTTTTCTCTTAGATCAAATATTTCAGTAAATCCATATATTTCTTTTTAAATAGGCATCGCATTATACCTTTACAACGGAATTTTGGCGATGGACATTTAAAAAGAAAAATATGGCTTAGCAAATTATTCAAGGATAGTTTCAATTAACATGCGGTCTATCAGAAACTCGTTATTTTGAACTTTGGTTAGCAAGGATAATGCCTGAGGCGATACCTAATTTCAGCAATATACCAAACGAAAATCAAACGAATCAAAAGTTCAACAGAAAACTTTATATTCTAAGCTGGCTATCTTTGCTGAAATCAAGATTCTAAGTCAGTGCTTCTCAAACTTTCAATACTTGTGTGTGACCCAATATTCAATCATAATTATCATCGAGCCCCCCTCCATTCAATAACAATGTTTTGAATTTGAAAATACGATACTTTGATTCTAAAGCTACCATGCGACTTTAACCTCTTAAGTGTCACTGGCGTATATAAACGTCTCGCTTAGCCTGTGCGTAAATTGCCCGGACATATATATACGTCTTTTCAAAATACGCTCTTTTCTGATCACTCCTATCCATAAAATAATTCCGAAGGTTTAGGAATGCAATAAAATGATCTTGACTCTGTTTGCGAAGGATTTACTTGTTTCAGAGGATTTGTTTATTTATTCCCTTTATCGTACCCCCATTACACCCCATATGCGCGCATACGTGCAAAACGGTGGCATTTGGTAACGAATCACGTAACTTTTAATTGGCAATTACGGAATTAATTATAAACCGTACAAATTATCAATATAAATGTTAATTTTTGCATATAATTTTATATATGACAAGCCCGTAGGGTCACTGGTAATTATTAAATTTATTCTTAACTTAGCATTGCTAAATTAATGATAAAATACATTGTGCATTACTGATATATTTATATGTCTATTATATCAGTGTAAATGTTTTTTTTAAATTTTTATCATGTCAGAATGTATTTTGTTGGTTTACTTTCAATAAATTAATAATTTTTTAAAAATATTCTTTTGTTTTCGACTTTTCAATATGCTCACGCCTCCTCCTAGGGTCATCACGCCCCTCTACGGGGGCGCGCCCCACATTTTGAGAAGCGTTGCTCTAAGTCTAAGGCATGATGTAAAATTTGGACAGAGACTGCAAGCACTGGCGGCAGCGTTAGCCTATTGGTCATGGTCATGGACTCGTGGAACATGTGTCTTGAGCTCGAGCTCTATTGCCACTGAAAACCCGCCGAGTAGAGGAGTTAATGCCCTTTAAATCCTCTGTGACTCACACGGAGGTGTAGAGTAGAAATTTGGAGAATGGGGTGCAAGCTCAGGTGTCGTCCTCATCATTGGACCGTGGCTCAGAATTACAGAGTCCGTCGCCAAGAGCCATCGTGTTGCTTTATAGTGAGACGTAAATAAAGGTATAATAGAAGGAAAAAACCGAGATATTTTTTCCTTCCTGCAACGTAACGTAACCATGCAGTATTATTTGAGAGGTGAAATACTTAAGTTGTGATCAGATTGTAAATTGGAAGTACAGTGCTGGCCACCTTAAATGCAACACCCTGAAGGAAGCATGCAAATAACAGGAAATTTACAACATGCATTAACGGAGGTGAGATATGCAAATGATTAGAATTTCAGCGCAGACACACATCACACGCGCCTGTGGTGCCACCTGAAAGCGCTATTTAAGGCTTGGAGATTTCGACGATTTCAAATTCGGCAATTGTGTTTTTCTTGTGGTTTTTTCAAAAAACGATTAGTTATGTCTCGTAGAAAGCAGCGATCAGCTATTGTTCAAGTATCCGAGTTCGACAGAGGAAGGAAAATGGCCTACCGAGATTGTCGATTATCTTTCAGGAAAATCGGTAGTCGTGTTGGACGAAACCAAACAACTGTAATGCGGATATGTGACCGTTGGATGCAGGAGGGTACGACAAACCGACGTGGTTGATCGCATCCACTGGTGCACCACTTCACGTGAGGACAGGCAAATTGTGCGTATGGCAGTGACGGATCGCTCAGTCACATCACGAACCATAGCTCAGCACATTGAGTCTGTTATGCATCATTCAGAGTCTGGGCGTACCATTCGACGCCGTTTACAGCAGAGTGGTCTGTCCGCAAGACGTCCATTGCTTGGTCTACCCTTGACGCAGAACCACAGACGTCTCCGCCACCAATGGTGCGATGAAAGAAGGATGTGGGTGGCAGAATGGAATGAAGTGGTCTTTACTGACGAGTCACGCATCTGTCTGCAATACCACGATAGTCGGATTCGAGTCTGAAGACATCGTGGAGAGAGGATGCTGAACAGCTGCCTTATGCACCACCACACTGCTCTTACACCGAGTATTAAGGCATGGGGCGGTATTGGATATCACTCTCGCATTCCTCTAGTACGCATTGCCGGTACTTTAAACAGTTAGCGCTACATCTCCGAGGTGTTTGAGCCAGTTGTCCTTTCTTACCTTCAGGGCTTGGCCAAAGCCATATTTCAACAGGATAATGCGCGACCACACGTGGCACGCATTGTCCAAAAGTTCTTCGTCAATCACTAGATTGAATTGCTTCCCTGGCCGGCTCGCTCTCCGGATATTTCACCGATAGAAAACATGTGGTCCCTGGTTGCTGAACAATTGACCCAGATTACACCCCCAGCTGCCACACCAGACCAACTTTGGCAACGTGTGGAAGCTGCCTGATCTGCTGCACCCCCAGAACACATCCAAATTGTTTTTGAATCAATGCCGAGGCGTGTGACAGCGGTGGTCTCCAACAATGGCGTCTATTATGGCTACTGATTCTGGCAGGAACCACACTTCAAAGAAGTCTATAAATTTAATCATTTGATACTTGGTCAACATGTTATCTACAAAATAAATTTTGTTGTGCTATCTCTTGACTTTCCTGGTGTTACATGTACGGTGGCCAGCAGTGTAAATGATAACAAAAGGAATAACAAAGACAGCAAATTCCTTGGAAATAGATCAGAAGTATGCTTATCGATAATTTTGCTGGCTTGTCATAATTTGCAATTAAATACCTTTCAAAACCTGATTATTTTTAAGACTATGATTATTTTTTTCTATTTTATAATGATAATCTAATCTGAAGTTTTTTTTATTTTGTATTATTACTCCAGTGCTTCAAATGGTGTTATTTATATAAACATTTTACCCTGAATTCTGTGTTTGATACACTCTACCTGAAATTCGTTAACATAAACAGAAATTCTAATATATATATATATATATATATATATATATATATATATATATTATTATTTACAAAATAAAAACTGGATGCTACAGTATTATAAACATTTCTCTGACTTATGATATCTTATATATAAAATACTTTACATAAAAATGGGGTTGAACATGTTTTGTGGCCAGCCAACCTTCCCCCTTTATGTTAATAATACTAAGCAACAATTTATTGAAAATAATGGATAGAATATCTAAATCCATAACAAGGATAAATGCACCTTACCTAAAAATTGCATTCAAAAATGCAGAGCCCTTGCTAAATCTGAGTACAATGAATAAGTTATTGCCAGGTTCTGGGCCCAAATGCAAATTCAAAGCAAGGGAATGGCTGAATTGTAGCACTTAACAAAAGTATGTAAAGAATAGACATAGAAAATTAAAAAGAGAGCTTATATATATATATATATATATATATATATATATATATATATATATATATATATATATATATATATATATATATATATACAATATATATATACGCATTGCCGATTTGAAAAAAAGTCGATGAAACATTCTGTCAAACTTTAAGAAAACGAATATTTTGATTTCTTGTATATTATTAAAAAGTACTTACTTAATACTCAGGGGAAAAAAACTCGAAAACAAATTTGAAGAAAATTTTTTAAAAATGCTTCAAGAGAATATTTTTTTCCTCAAAAAAAAAAAAAAACAGTAACTTTTTTTGAAAATGTACCAATTTGGGATTCAAAATTAGGAAGTAAAAATGTTGATCGAACGCTAAAAAAGAAATATTTTTTAAAAATAAAATTGCCTTTATTCAAAAAGAGATGTTAATTATATATATCATTAAAATTGCGGACATTTTTTATGAAGTATATATACATTTTTTTACAGATTTTTTACCTAATTAATTTACATGGTTCTAGTTTAAATTAAATGATCATTATTTTAAAAATACAGCTATTAGAATTGTAAGAAAAATAAATGACGAGTGCTATATACATTAATCAACTTATGCTGATCGAGACATAATTTTAACTTTTTCATCAAAATACATTTTAAAACTTGAAATGCGCTTCTTGTACTTGTAACTGCTGTTATTTTTTTGGACTTGCATACTTGTTAGTTTTAGTTTATTTGTCAGATAATTATAATTTTCAATGTATTGTATTGGAATAAATAGCTTATTTCAAAATTATTCATTTTACAGAAAATATAGCAACATTTATGTAAACGTTGAGAAAAGAGAATTAATTCTTTTAAGAAACTGTGTAATAATGAGTATATATTTATTGAATATATGCTCATGGTGAGAGTTAGGCTTTTAAATAATACCGTGCTTTTTAAATGGATTAGTAACAACAAGCCTCGTAATTTTGAACTTCTGTCTAACGATGAGGACAACATATGATCTGAAACCTCATTACTCAAAATTAAAATATTATAATGAAATAGAATCCTGATTGTGAATGCCATTTAGACAATCCTCTCAATATTCCATGTGGTTTTACTTGGAGAGATCTCGGGTTTTATAAACTTATATCATATCGCTTTCGTTGTTTGATAACTAACGTCACACTGAGAAGTAGCATAAGGGATATTGTCGATAGGGCTCTCAATTTTGAATTATGATCAAGTTACGCGAGGCCAACACACCTGATATATTTTGTGTGGTACCCCATTCTCCAAACTTCCACATCACGTCAACGTGTGGACTTTAAACTTCGATAGCTTTAACGTACAGCAGTTTCTCTACGTGACAAGAGGACACGATAGAAACAATGCCAATCGCGATTTCGTGACTATGGCCACTTGACTCTCGCGGCCACCACATGGCTTTCGTACTAACTAGACATTTTAAACATTTACTATATTAGTACTTATCAGCTTCTAGTTTAATAAAACTTAGATTTTCTTATTAAATGTTTTCTTTTTAAAGTTCTATTATTCAAACGATTCGAATCATGAAAAAAAATAATAAAAATAAAATAAGTAAATAAATCTGAATCTTTTTTTTTGAAAAATATTGAAAGATATAATACGAATATTGTATAAATAAGGGAAACGAAGGAGCGGTATTCGAAAGGGAAAAATTACTGTTAGCATTTAATTAAGAAATATATCGCTGATCACATGCTTCAAAACACAAGAAAACATAGATTACTATTAAGCGGCAGTAGCGTAACGTACACCCTCGCATCGCCGGGGGAGGGGGGAGGATTCTAAGGGCCCAAGGCCGGACACCAAGTGCCTTTATATGATCTGGCTTGGGGCCTAAAGCATGGCCTTTTCAGGGGTGCCCTAATATTCTCCGTAACGTCTCTGATAAGCAGTATATTTTAAATTTTTTTTAATTTCATATTTGCAATTTTACGCAAAGTTTGGTACTTCTGTTTTATTTCAGTTACATTATTGTAAATTAATTGCATTGTTTCTTCTTATTAGTTATCTAACAAAACATGTAACCATCTAGTGTATTATGCTATGTACAAATAAGCAGTAAGCAATATAAAATAGCGAATAAAGCTTGTTTTTGATGTTTTTCTTAAGAAAAGGTAAATGAACTTTTGCATTCTATCTAGTAACAAATAAAAAATTCAATCTGAATATTTTTTTTCTTTAAATGAGGCGGGCCTACCAATCTTTTTCTCAAATCCGAGGTGCGTCTATTCGTTGCTAAGCACCAACCAATAATATCACGCCAAAACTACAACGTCACGGAAGATGATGCATTGTGGGAGAAGCATGCCGCACTTCAGAGCGCCTTGTCTAACCCACTGAACTACATTGAACCGGTGGAGTGAGCGATTGAAAGGTGTTCAGATTGTGTTCTTAGTTGGAACTTAATAGTTCGTTCTATTTCTTGCTTTTAATTCTTCAGTAGGCATTAGATTTGCATTCTACAAGTTTTGGTGGAATTGCACTTCTTTTTAAAGAAGTTCTGCATTCCCTACGGGGGAATCATTTCCCCAGACTCTTAAGAGAAGTGCAAAACTTTTTGAGGAAGTTGTTTCGACGTTTTTCAATAACTTTCAACTTTTTTCGATTCCTTCAAAAACTTTCTACATTTTTGTGACTGATTTTGAAAAACTTTTGAGTACTTTCTGTATTAATTCAGGACTCTGAAAAACTAATCCTTCGAAATTTGTTTACTCAGATGGAAGAATTCATCAGATGTCTAGATTTCATTACTATATCGCAAGAAGAAGTGCCAGAAATAACTGAAGACGTTTGAGTGAGTTTATAAACTTTAAAAAAAACATTGACTCTGATTTGCGAAAAACTTTTATAAAATATCTTGAATTTCGATATTGTTATTTAATCGAATGGAGAAGATGATACTATTCCATTTAATGACCATATTGTCGGTCTTAGTCATTGCGTCGTCACAGGACACGGACGCAACTCCGACTTCAAACTTAATGGCTGGGACAATATCGAATAGAGTTGACAAACCGATTCCTCAAGGCATCCTCAATTCCCCAAGAACTTCAACTGAAATCCCGGAAAAAGATGACCACAAGATGAAAAGATATCCCGTAGCTTCTTTCGACTTTGATCACATAGCTGCTCCTTTCATCATAACAGCATGGATCTTTGCTGCATGCTGTGCTAAAATAGGTATGTTATGTTTAATTATATGTATCCTCTACTTTATGGTTATCCTTTACTTTTGTATGATTTTATATTTTTGTTAGGTTTATTTGTTGTGGCTATATGTAAGTCAGAAATGAATTCAGTTTCAATTCTAAAGGTATGAATCCAATGTGCCTTTTAGAGTAAATAAAAAAACTTTAAATCTCAAGAGATGTGAAAGTTAATTTTTTAAGCATTGTTACAATTGAATATTGTAACGATTTAAAATTATAGCTAACTGTCATCTTAATTCTTCATGTGTTTTAAAAGGTTTGTTACGAAATGATAAGTATATCAGTTTCAAATTTAATATAATTTAAAAAAGAAGCAAAAAATACACTACTTATAACTTTAGGCCTTTTAGTTAAAAAAAGCTAAGTAAAAATAATTTATTAAATAGATTAATCGTTCGAAATGAAATCAATGAATTATTTACGGCATTGAATTCACAGGTAACATATTCAAAAAAATATATTGATTTCAGGTTTCATTTAACATATATTATTTATTAATGTTTTTTTTAATTAGTATGATGTTAACAAACTATTTCCGAATTTTAATTTAAAAGTCTTAAAGTTTCCTACGACTTGTACGAAATAGTTTTATTTGAACAAGTATTTAAACCACATACGTCTTAGAAATTAATATTAGAAAAAGAGCATTAAAATTTTAACTGAGTTTCATTTAAGAAGCACCGTAAATAAAATACTTATAATTGTTTAGTTTATTTGCTTTGAGAAAAAAAGTACTTGAAGTTAAAGAAGAAAGCAATTAAAATCAATTCATTTTATTATGTAATTTTAAATAAATTGTTTTATATTTTCCCTAGAGATCATTATTTTTTTGGTTTGAAATAATTTACTAATTGCAATTTCTTAGGAAATTGATTACATTTTGTTTTAAGTTATTGTATGTATTGTAACGAGAAAAATATAAACGCATGCAAAAGAAGAAAAGAAAAACTGGTACTTATAAAAAATTCTGCATTAAATCTGAATCAGGTAATTAAAGGAAAATGTTAGCCTATGATATTCTACATTAGCAGTTCTTAATTTCCTTTATAGCATAGAAATAAAATCGTAAAATTACAATTGTGAATTGTTGGAAAAGATTTACTTTTCGTTTTCTGTAGTATAAATTTATTATTGCTTTAAAATCTTCTTTGTTAGCATAATGCATGTAAACAGCTATAATTGTTATTGTGTTTAACATTTAATCTTTAATTATAAGAGTTTTTAAATGAACATGATTACTTTATTAAAATGAATTGAGTTACTATTATTGTTTTGAAGGAAAATGAGTTTCTTTTAGCGTTCCTGTAAATATACATCGAGAGAATAATTAATTCAACCAGAAAAATGAGAGAAACTCTAACATGAGAAACTATATTTCTATTCACATTTGTAATAGATTTGTAAATTTGTCTCAAATGAGTGAATTATTTTCAATACATTTCATTTGAAAATTAAATATTAAACCAAAAGTCCAGAGCACTTTTCAGTTTTTTAATTGCTCATATATTTATGTTTAAGATGTGAATTTTGTAAATGATGTGAATTGGGTTTCGGCTTAACACTAGAACGTCCGGAATTTCGATTACCCTTAAACGTCCACCGGTGTCATTTTGACACCGCGTTATAAAATATATAAAGTAATTGTTTTAACTAAATAATTGCAGTACTACTGTTCAGTAGGATTTAGTTTTAAGACTTTTTAATATTATTTCATGCAACTAACATTTTTTATGACCCTTTATATCAGAAGAAACTGACGTTGACATTATGTTTCGCGAAACTTATTGGACGACTGCTTTTTGTCGCAAATCTGCCAGGAACATTACTATTATGCGGTATCTATTATCTGCACACACACACACACACACACACACAATCCCACACACAATCCTGCACACACACACAATTACTATTCACTGGAATCTTATCAATTGTATCTGTTTTTTCCTCAGATTCTTTCACTCGATCTTATCAGCAGTCACTTTCACTCAATCTTATGTCTTCATTGGAATCTAAATTATACAGCTCACCACCAACCGATTCATTCTCAGAAATGTCTCGCAAGAAATTAGCAATTTAATTAGGGCTTAGATCTTTTTTACGAGCAATCGTTTTAGGCTATCTGCTCTGCACAAGAATTGGAAATAGAACAAAATTTTTCTATGAGCAGATAACCAAATGCTATGTGTGTAGCATTGTATAATCTCCCTTTTAAACTTAACTCAGTGGCGCAACAGCCCATGAGGATCAATGGCCGATTTGCCCAACTCAGTATAAACGATCATGGGCTCTGAGGTGCGTGAGCAGATGTTCCGGTCAGGTGATCAGTCTGACGCGAAAACTCCCAGTGTTAAGTTCCCAAACAAGCCTTGGTTCTCATTTATCGACCCACTGGAGCGATGAAAGTCTGAGTCAACCTTGCCCAGCACGGGGTTTGAACCTCGGACTTGAAGCGTAGGAGCGCGATGCACAAACCACTCAGCCACTGGGCTTCAGTATCTACTTGGTGGATTATATTTTTTTGGAACGACAGATTTTTAAAATGATAAATTGCCTTGGTGTCAAAATGACATCAACGTACGTTCTAGGTATATTTAATTTTGTAAAATCACTCCTAATTATAAATTAGAACCATAAAACCTTTTCTGTGTAATCACCAGAGAAAATGACTAAAAGTCACGAAAACTTTTCAAATTCCTTGCAAATGCGGCAAAGAGAACAAAGTAAAAACAGGCCTCGGAGTCAAATTGACACCGACAGACGTTCTAGTGTTAAGGGGAAAACAAATCAATATACATTTTATCATAAGAATGTTCATCAAAGAATGTAATTGGTTTAAGAGAGAGAGAGAACTTCGATTGACTGTAAGTTTTCATTCACTGAAAAGAATTTTCAAGTTTTTAGTCAATTAGCTAGAAATGCATTTAAAAATGTGTTTCAGCAGTATTTCTTAGAATTTTTTTTTTTGCAGTAACGCATGAGAAAAAAAAACTCATAAATTTTATTAAAATATAATTAAATAACTTAGATATCATTTCTAATTGTATTTTTACTAAACTGTATAAAAGTTAAATAAAAATTGCAAAACGTGAAGAAAGTCTAGGAAAAATTAGGAAATAAAGGGGAAAGGAAGAGAAAATTAAGGGGAAAGGAAGAGAAAATTAAGGGGGAAAATGCACTATTTAGTGAACTATTCTAGTACACAAGAAAATAAAAGGTGATGAAAATGAAAAAAAAAAAAGGTGTGTTTTAAACTACTTAAAATGAGTAACTTTGATTTCAAAGGGAAAACGTACTCATTACTTGGATTGAATTATATTTCCAGGGTTTTTATTTCTATTTTTTAAATACTTAAAAAAGTTAAACAAAATGAGAAGAAATAAATAAAGAAAGAAGGAGAAGAAAAGTTATAGTAATAACTTTTAAAATTATTTAGCATAATCTTCAGAAGCTTCAGCATTTTCATGGATGTAAGTGCTGAGAAAAAAATAGAGAAAATTTATGTAAGATAAGTAGAGTACTTTTGAATGTTCTTTTTTATTTTTAAAAGCTTTAGTCCAATTTAATACTATCAAACCTGAAACAGCAACTATAATTTCGTCGTTCATCGCTAATGATTATAGCGGATGATATACCCATTGATTTAATGAAGACTATGAAATAATTTTAGGTTTCATAGTGAATTCGTCTTCATGTTTGTGAACCTAACCCACATATTATTTAGTGTCTTGAGGGCTTCGTCCTTGGAAGCTTAGAGAGTGCTATTGAGGGCTATCTAGAAGAATTTATTTACCCCAAAGTAAGAAATAATGGTAATGCTATAGCTTCTTTTTAAGCTCTTACTTGCCACTTGTGCATGTTAACGTGAAACAGAAATTAATTCAGCATTACCAGTTTTAATGAAAATAAAATAAAATAATATATATTTTTGGATTATATATATATATATATATATATATATATATATATATACTGCTGGACAATTGCTAAGGACGGATCACAAATTGCTATGTAGCATAACATTAAGCGAGACATGAGGCCTAGCAGGATTAAATATAGTTGCCACACTGTTCAGCTATCAGAATAAAGAATATTTATTGTTCTGGAAAGTACAAAAGCTGTGAAACATCTGAAAGAAAAAAATGTTAATTTGATCTGCGTACGGAGAAATGGAACAATGCATCTAAAAGTCAGCAGGCATCTTAAAGAAAGGTATCAGTACGGGAAATGTCCACCGTGGAGTGTGATGAAACATTCCACACGTCGTACCATACTTTGCATAACATTATCCAGCAGCTGTTGAGGCAATTTACCCCATTCCTCTGTGAGTGTACGGATGAGGGTGTTCTTGTTTGTCGGAGGATAGTTTCGACCAGCAACTTGCCTCCCCAAAGCATCCCACACATTTTCAATGGGGTTTAGATCTGGAGAACGCGCTGGCCATACGAGACGTTGAATACCCTCGCTGTCTAGACAATACTGAACAGCGAGTGTTCGATGACATGTTGCGTTGTCGTCCATAAAAACTCATTTATCACCGACAGCTCATCGGAAAAGACGAACATGAGAAAGTAGAACTTCATCAATGTATCGTTGGCCCGTCATAGTCCCATTCGCAACCACATGTAGGCACGTGCGGCCTTTGATCATGATGCCGGCCCACACCATAATACTGCATGTCGGATATCGGTCCTTTTCCTGTATATTTTCTGGACGATAAGCAGTACCACTCTCGCGCCAGATCAGTTGGCGTCTACAATCCGATGACAGACTGAACCTACTCTCATCTGAGAATAGTACGCATGCCCAGTCCTGTTCAGTCCAATTGTGATGCTCACGACACCATTGCAAACGGGCAGTACGGTGCTGTCTGGTCAATGGGACACACACAACAGGTCTGCGTGCGTATAGTCCTCCCCTCAAACGTTTGGCAACAGTTTTTCGGGAGATCTGCTTTCCTGAGGCAGCAAGAAACTGATTTGCCACCTGCTGAGCTGTGGTGCGCCTGTTCCTTTTTGCTGATAGGACAATATATCTGTCGTCTTCAGGCGTCATACTTCTAACACGACCTCCCCCGTGCCGTCTACTACACATTCCAGTAGTTTTAAATGACTTTCACAGCCGTGAAACAACGCTGTGAGCAATGTCGTACTCCCTGGCAATATCTGTTATTTTTCGCCCTTCTTTGATCTTTCCAATAATTCGGCCACGCATAAAATCATCTATGTGATGTCGGGAACACATGCTAAAAATTTTAAGTTCGTCTATTAAATCTTTCCTGTAAAACTTTGACTTGAAACAACAACTGTCCACTCGCGTCAAAACTTTTAAAGCTCTTATGAACGCTATCACGTGATGAACAGACGTGGAAAAAAATTGCATACTCATACTTCTTCTTACTAATATCCCGCACTTATTCTAATTTTCCACATTTTGCTTCCTTTCATTTTGTGGTTGCTATGGATGATAGTGTAATCCGTCCTTAACAATTGTCCAGCAGTATATTATATATATATATATATATATATATATATATATATATATATATATATATATATATATATATATATATATGCAACACATCATTTATTTTATTTTAGGATATTATATTTTTTGTACCAAACCTTCGAAAGATTTTTCGTATACTTTCCAGAAGACAAGTATAATTTTAATCTACAAGGCTGTTAGAGGGCCAAACCCAAAACGCTAGCTCATAATAGCATCTTTTTTAGGACAATAACCTGTTTCTTTATTTGATTACTGTATTCGCTTTAAACGATTCCAGCTAGAAAACTAATTCGAAATATAACCGTCACAATGGTTACAATGGATCGAAGCTCATGTACCTTGGGGAAGATTCTTGATAATTTCCTAAAATGTTATTTATCTCCCTCCCAAATTAAAATGAATTGAAAGAAATCATCTTTATCTTTTTTTATTTTTAATGTGGCTGCGGAATTGTGTTTTACCTTTGCAGACCGAATACATTCCCCGGGAGCTAGTTAATATTTTTAGTGCGGATTTACATAGGAAGTATACCAATCACATCATCTTTATCTCTTTTGTCGATGGAAAAATACTTTTTAGCAGAATTTGAACAAACAATTTAGTTTTTCATTTATAAAGATGGAAAATGAAACATTATATCTTGTTTTTTCCAATACAGCCTGATGTTTTACTTTAACTAGATTTTCAGCTACAAAATTTACATTCTAGCTTTAAATAAATAAGTATTCATATAGTAACTAAATTTTTAGCTCATTGAGCAATTCTGAAATATTTAAAAGGATGCAATATTAAATAACGTTAATTACAACACCACCCAGTTATTTGAAAACGAAAAATCGTAATTGCAGATGCAACGGAGTAAAACTAAGAGTGGTATATTGTCTGGAAAAAAGTAATTTATTTGGTGATCACGTACACGTAGATATGTAACTAATGATCAGTTACTTTTTAACTATATTTAACAACCTACCTAGTGAATTCTTATTGAATAGATAAAAAATCTGGTTGATGTAATTTGTGAAAAATATATTATTACTTTTGCAACTTATGCATTTTGTATCAGAAAAAAAATCTTGCAAAAAACTACGTTTTACAGTAAAACGGAAAAAAATAATACATGCAAGACTTAAATTAATCTTACAATTTTAATTGTCTCTTCTGAGGAAATTTTTAATGCATAATGGGTTTTATATTTTCTTCATTCAGAACAATAGAACGAGAAAGACTTTAATATATTTTATACTACAGACAAAAAAAGGAGACACATCTTACATTACTAAAAACAGATATCTAATTGAAGAATAGATTCTTTCAAATACAGTATGCAAAGATTTACCTCTACCAAAATCAACCACTACTCTGTTAAAAATGTTTCATTATTTTCTGTATAAAGTCAAATATTTAGAAGATATATTATATAATTTGCGTAAGTTTTCTCTCTCTCTTTCTTTTTTTAAAAAATTACCTGACATTCTGAATTTTTTTTAGAAAAATTTTGTTTCTCAATAATTTTTTAATTATAGTGATCATCATACTTTTTATAATTTATGTAAGAATTACGTAAAATCTAATATACAGACTGTTTAAAATTTAAATAGCGTGATTACTTTATATTACATTTTTCTTGCACATTAATAATTATCACAATATCTGAAAGAGAATCTGATGAATGCTTATTTATATAATAAATTATAACTCCTTATTTATATATCTTTCTTGCAGGAAATGAAATTTCTTATTATGAGATAAATAATACTTGAAAAGGCGTTGAGATTAGAGATACAAAACCACTTTTGTGAAAAAAATGCTTCCGCACAAAATTATCACCATACTCCTTTAACTCAAAAAGGTAGATGAGTCTTTTATCACAGTATCCAAGTCAATGAAATGTGACGTATTCAGTCAATTTCTTCTCTCTACCTAATTGTCATTCAGACGATAAAACCAAGTGACTCAACTCAAATAATTTTTATCAATAGCAAGAAAAATTGGTTTTTTGGTTATTTTTTTATATTGAACGATTAGAGATTACATATTAATATTTGAAATGAAAGGAAACAGATTTTTAAAGCGTTTCACCACATGTCTGAAAAAACCGTCAACACGAAAAGAACACTAAGCTTTTCCTCTCTTTTTGTCTAAAATGAATGCTTTCAAAAGGATATTTCCACGCCTCTGCCCTTACGTGTTCCAGAGGAGATCTCCTCTCTAGACATAAAAAACTCTTGCAGCTTGTCACTGAAGTAATTGATATGATATACTCTCTCTCTCTCTCTCTTCTCTCTAGTACACTGCATTGTTCTACGTTTTGTTGAATTATCGAGCATCTCCCTACTAAACATGCGATGTCCTTATGAATCGTTTTTATATATTCTGGAATCTTGTTGGTTAATTCTACGTTATTTGTTCTTATGTCTCCTGTTTAGTATAACTTCCATGCATATGGTTGTCTTATGTATATTTTTCGGCATTATATATTTTAACTTGCTTATGAAATATTTGAAGCCTTTATTTTATGTCATTCAGAAAATATTAATAAAAAAACTCATTTAAAACTCCCATTTAAAGATAATGTGTGTTTTTAAGATGGCATGAAAACTGATAATTAATAATGATTATGTTAAAAATTCGCCTAAAAATTTTAAATGTACAGTAATACCCCGTACTTACACGATAGGGGGAAATGAGTGATAACCGCGTAATTCGTGTTATAATTTAGCATGCAAATACATGTAATTTATTTTTAGTTGGGGTCGGAGACGAAAGAAAATGTTTAATAAAATATTAGATAACACACAGATACAAAATCACAAACCAAAATTATTTTCATGTAGAAGATTTCATAAAATCTAACAAAGTAGTCTGTCGGCTCAAAGATTTTTTTCTCACTCAAAATTTTCTCGAGAGTGAGTCAATGTTACACGGCTCCCTATTCAGATACACGAGGGCTTTTAACAACGAACCTCATAGTTTTTAACTATGGTCAAATGATGAGGACAACACCTGAGATGGCACCCTCTCCTAACTTCCTCACCAACGGGAGGACGTTTGAGCCCGACAGATTTAAAGTGCGTCAGCCCCTCTACACGGTTGGTCTTCAGTGGCACAAGGCTCGAACTCATGACATGCCGACCACGAGTCCGTGACTTTGGCTACTGGGCTACCACGGCTTTCAAAATTTTCTCGTACCTTAGTAATAATTTTTTGATTCCTTGTTTTGTTGGAAAAAATCTGTTCTTCGTTGGAATCTATACTTTCTAAAATTTGTAATTCCCTTTCGATTAAACAGCGGCCTTCTGTCAAATTCCCAACCGTCATTCGATCCTTTGATATAACTGGGTCAAAAGACTCAAGTTTTTCAATGTCTTGCCTGCTTATACATTTCTACGAGCTTTTCAATTGTCAGCCCCTGATTGCGGGAATCCAGCAGTTCTTGAACGTTATACCTATCCACTTCGGAATTTGTTTGCCTGACAAGATCTACAGCTTCTATCACATTACCGATTTCATCAGGTTCTGGCACTCATTCCACCTGAGTTTCAACGATGAGGGGAAAATGACGAATCGACGAGATCTGGAAATCGCGTAACTCCGAGCTCACGTAAGTTGAGGTATTACTGTATTAAACTTTTCTTACATTTATTTTAAATTCTCCCTTTATGAAATTAATTTTCAGTTCTAAGGAATTAAAATTATATTGGAAAAGGTTTTTAGTAAATGAATATTTAAATCAAAAATTCATCAAATATACCTGAAGTTGTTCGTATTTATCCCTAAATACGTAAAATGTAATTTTTAAACAATAATTCTAACTGTAAAAACATTCGTTATGAGTCTCAAAAGCTCCAAATAACTTACAATGACTTTCAAAAGTCATGAGATTAAATAATGTTTCTTAAGATTCCTGTACTTTTGTGTTCCTTCCTTCCTCAGTGACCCGACAGCCTAGGATGGGTCTTAGCCTTCTCAAGAAGCCTTTTCCTGACCAGTCTTCTTCCTGTCTGCGTTCTCAAATTCCTAGTTCCCAAAATTAGGAGATCTTTTTATAGGCCATCAATCCATCTGAGATTTGGCCTGCCCCTTCTTCGTGTGCCGATTGGTTGAGCATTGAAGATTTTTTTTAGTGGTGAGGTCTTCGTTCATACTTTTGTGTTCAGAAATGTTAAAAAAACGATATCATTAAAGAAAATCTAACCTTAATAATCTTGAAAACTGAACTCAATGAAAAATTGGTCCTATTATAGTTATGGGGACTTGGTAGCCCAAAAATCACAGACCAATCTTTTTTTTATTTTCATTTAATCTTATTCTTTGCATTATTATTTTTCGATTGATATATCACTTGTGCATGTCGGAAAGTTAGAAGTTGAATAAAACTTCATTTGAAAACAAATTAGGCAATTCAGCCACGCCCCCTTTTTAGAAAAAAAAGCTAAAAAAAAAACGTTTTGATAAAAAAAATCTATTTTATAAAGAAAAATAATATCATTAAAAAAGATTGTGCTATATATAAAGCAGAATATTTCCGAGGCAATACATACAATCATTTTTTTCTTTGTGAAATGTGTGCATGTAAAATTTTTAAATTAAGGCATTTTATATTAATAATTTTATAATTTCAGTTCTTATTCCTGATATATTTTTCATACAAATGTAATACTTTAATAACATAAGAAGAAAAACAGCTAAAATGTCTGTCGTGACCGAAAAAAAAATTTTAACTTTTTCTTGAATTTTCTTGTGCAATTACTACTCTCTAAAAGTTGATCATTTATAAAAATGTGTTGGTTGAAAAACTATGAAAATGCAATTATTTTAAAGAAAAAAAATATAACTAATATCTTAAAGTGGTATTTTAACTTTAATTAAGTTTATAATTATTTTTTCAGAATTATAAACTTTGAAGTGGTTTTTCTCAGTTTGTGTTTTTCGAAACCTTAGTGCATTCAAAATGCTACACCTTCGACAATTATTTACCAATCACTTCCATTTTTTTCCTGCGTGTTAAAAATAAAGCATGTAATAAAATTAGGGATCCGTTTTGCTATAAACTGAATACTTTTAAAAAAAATAAAATGTAAGACATGTTGGCTTTTTCGTTGATTTTTAGCCTGCATATCAACATTTTATTTTTTTCTTCTCAAAAACGAATAAAGTTATTGTAAAATCAATCCCTAAAGTTGTTCAGAACATCCATAAGATTATTATAAAAAATTTCAGGTCCCAAAATTAATTTTTACAAAAGGAGTAGGATTTTAAAATTTTCCATTTTTTTTTCAAGGAATTTAAAATTTTAAAATTGTGTAAATAATATGTGAAAAATTTCATCTCGTATCATTTTCTTGAATAGAAACATTGTATAAAATGCTAAAATATAATTTTTAAATACATAAGTAAAGAAAGTTGCTCAAAGGGTACCAAGTCCCCTTACAAATACTTTGTGACAAATCTATACGGAACTTTATCACTAACCTTCTGAGTCGTCTTTTTTAGGGAAATTTAATTCCCTACCTATTTCCAATCAGCTCCAAAAAGAGGACAGAATTCCTTGTTATGTAGATTAGATAAAGTATTTAAGTCAAACGGAATGGTAAAGTTAGAGCAGTAGGAGAGAGAGATTGAAGCAGAAAGTTATAGTGAAGTTAAATTTATTATTGAAGATTTCTTGTTGGATAATTTAATCTCAGAGAAAAGCTGAGCTAAACTGCAGTGTGGTAAATATTAATTAAAGTCTCATTAAAGCTTATTATTACGAGTGAGATTAAAATTAAATGTTCAGTAAGAACATTAAATATAAATCTGGGATCTCTTATCGTGGTAATCTCTGCGTGATCGATATTCTAATCGTTAATTAATTGGATCATTAAATATTTAAGTTAATTTAAAGGACATTCCCTTTAACACCTCATAATACTATTTAGATATATTTGTTAATAAGTCTTTGATTTTATTTGGGAAAGATAACCAAATAAAGAAAGTTATTTATAAAAATGGCTACTGGCTCTTACCTGACTCCTATTTATTCTCGTTCTCAAAGTGAGGTCCAAGGGGACCTTCACAACTTCACTAAGTTTAAAATTTCCTTTACGCAAACAGTTCTATCATATAACAGTAGAGCCATTCTAAATATATTCGAAAGGCCAACTTTCAGGAAATATCTAAAAGGGGTCTAAAAATAAAATTTTTCTTTGACGTCAGAAGTATTAAATCAGTACGTATCGGATGAATTTGACCAGATGGTATTTTTAGGGGAGCAAAAATACGTTGGACATCAAAATTCGAAACGGATATCAAGTTTGGATTCTATTTTGACAGACAGATGAGCTAAATCTGTAGAAAGGGGAGTTTTTCTCGTTCAACGTGAGTGGAGCCATTCAAATGTAAACTTTTATAAGATCTTAGTGGTTTTTAACAACTGTTAAAGCTATTTTCTTGCTATTTAGAGAGATGTTATTTATAAATGTTCTCTAATTAAAATTTGTAAGAAAAAAATATTTATAAACTGGAAAACCAAGAATTTTTTTTTATAATAAGTCAAAATTATATCACAAATTAAATCAAAACATTTAATATTGTTTAGTTAATGCTAGGCTTGATACACAGTTATCAATCTGAATTTTTTTGAAATTATCCTACTTTGAATTTCCCATCTACAGAACAGTGTTACTTGTTTGAATACTTAATGCAAGAAGAAATATCATAAGTTTTTTGTTTATAATTAAGCAGTGGTAAATGCTTCAATTTAAACCATAAATACTTTAATTTATTACAACCAAAAATATAATACTATAAAATAAGTAGGGAAATATAAATATATGAAAAGGAATTTTCTTCTGAATTTAGCCATAAGGTTGTTTTAGAAATGAACAGAACTACCGTAAAATCCGGCGTATAACGCGCACTTTACTTTTAAAAATATCAAAAGAGATGAGCATAGAAATAAATTTACTTCTATATGTATAGATGAACTGTCTATTTAAAAGAAATGACTTGTGCCTTATGCACTAAAAGAGTTGTAGTTTTAGAAGTATACTATGTTTTTTCAAAAGTCTGGGATACTTGAATAAATTACTTCAAAACATAAGAATGACTTCATAACATATATACTAATATCTCAGATTTCTTCGTTAAAAATTGGAGCTTGCATTATTCGGCGAATACAACTAAAAATTAAAAAAATCTGCTTGAAAGTATAGATGCACGTTATACACCAGATTTTATGGTATATTAATTTTTTAAAAAATAATGTAATCCAACAGAAATATATCTCACTTAAAGAATAAAAAAGTATAACAAAGGAAAATCACGAAACTATGTTATACAAGTTTTCTTATACTGTAAAATCTGGCGTATAGCGCGCACGCTTTGAATATAAAAAATAAGATCTAAACTTAAGGGTGCGTGTTATACGCCGGGTATAAAAACGATAGCTTTAAAAATAACAAAAGTGATGTGCATAAAAAAAATTACTTCAACATGTATTGAAGCACTGTTTATTTAAAAGAAACGACTTGCCTTATCAGCTAAAAGAGCTGTAGTTCTAGAAGTATACTATTTTTTCATAAGTCTGAAATAATACCTCGAATAAATGACTTCAAAACATAAAAGCAATGTATACTAATATTTCAGATTTCTTCGTTAAAAAGGGGGGGCGTTATACAGCTAATATACCTAAAAATTAAAAATTTCAAATTCAAAGAATTGGTGCGCGTTCTACGCCAGATTTTACGGTAGTTCGATATATTTATCACACTATTCCCTTTGATTCATGAAATAAAACTAAAAAATATGAATGCTTGTGTGATGCTGTATCTTCTACATCAACTAAAAACTGAAGATCAGAAATGGATTCCAGTGATTCTTGATATTACATAATAATGAAATTTAAATAATAATTCATGAAATTGCTTCCATGATCTTTAAATTATAGTTTAATAAAATCATGTAATTTATAGAGGTTAATACTCTCGTATATCTTGGATTCAAATCTTCGATATGAAAATATCGTTCTAAATCAAAGAATTTTCCATATTTTTAGCAATGGGCTCCTTCCAAAATAATAAGTTTTCAAATATCAAATAATTTTTATACTATGATATGTCATTCTTTTGGAAGTGAAGGTCTCGGTATATTACCCTTTTGAAGATGAAACATAGCATCATCTCGTATGGATGGGCAGACTTTGCCTTCTCAAATGATGTTCATCAATAGTGGGAGAGACTTTGAACACAATAAACTGTAGAAGGAGTTTCTTAATTTTTTGTAATTAAAAGAAAAAACAACATTGGTAAAAAATAAAACATAGATTATATTCCCGTTATAAAATCTGTAAGAGTATTATATTTAAATAAAAGATGAAAACCCCACACATTAACTGGACGGTAGACAAACAAATAATTTCGATATTTTATATAAAATATTTTTAATACGTGACATTAGTTATCGAGAAATAATTTAAACAAGTTATAGTCGGACCTTTATATAACAAAGTTTCTAAATCTCGAAAAAAAGTTCGCTATACGGAAAACTCGTTATATTGAGTGTCAACTTTTAATTTTGTTTATAAACCACATAACACAAATTTTAAATTCCTTAATACTATAGAATAAAAAAAAAGTAATTATTCACACATTTTTATAAACTGATATACATTTATTTTATATATCTTAACTATAAAAAAAAGAAAAGAAAAATAATGAAAAACTGCAAGGAAAGTTTTTTGACGCCTTTATCCACTTCCTGAAGAATTAGTTTTTTTTCTTTAATGCTCAAGCTCTTTACGTTTTGACATTTTCGAGCTACAAGAAACGATGTTACCAGTACGACGGATAAACACTACAAATGAACGGATACTAGTTCAAAGACACGGGGACACGAGGCAACTTCACTAAGGGTGAAAGGGGATATCGAAGATGTTTCGTGTGAACTGGACAATGAGGGTTAAGGGTTGCACTTCTTGGATGAAACGCATGAAATTATATTGCTTGCGGTGAGTTAGGCCCCTAATAGAACCTGTTCAAGATTTATAAGCACTTTAAAATGTGTTAAAAGAGAGAACAACTTGAAATGTCAAGAGACAATTCAAAAATAGGGAGAAAAAATTAAATCAGAAGAGAAAAAGCTCGTTATATAGAAAATGCACTTAGCTATTGGGAGGTTATTTTACGAAGAAAATCTTGAAATGTTCTTGGTTCCAGGAAAAAGTTTGCTATACAGAAAAATTCGTAATATAGAGGTTCGTAATATATTGGTTCGACTATATTTCTGTCATGTATTTCCTGATCATATATCTTTTAACGTGTTGTAAGATTTATATTTAATTTGAGTCTTTGCTCTCAAATTAAATTGAACTTGTCTGCAATTTTTTTACTCATTGTGTGATACCTTTTCTCTAATATATATATAAGTACAGTAAGATCCCGCTTAACGCTGTTTCGGTTTAACGCTCTTTTATTTGAATTGTGGGGATTCTCCGAAATTCAAATAAAAGAGCGTTGAACCGAAACAGCGTTAAGTGGGTTCTTACTGTATATAGTTATTTTTCATTTTTTAATTTGTTTCTTACATAAATAAAAATTTCGATTAAATTTTGATTTCCAGCTATCTCTTCAATTTACATAATCTTTTTTTTATATATACTTTGGGGAGAAACATACATTAGATATATTTTAGCCATTACTTTCCAAAGAAATTTAAGTCTTTCTTTTTCAATTACAAGTTTTCTCCGAAATAATTAAAGAAGTTTCCTTTCGTAAAAAAAGGGGGAGGACCTGGAGTTTTCAGAATTTTCCCAAGTATTGAATAGAAACTTGCTTGTAAACTGTCCTTTTGACCTTTACACGACATTACCTTAGACTCGTCATGGTTCACCAATATGAAGTTAGGTAGTAAAAACAAACAGTTTGTTTAGGTTACAGAATCCTACGAACTCATCTATTTGTTGAAAGAAAGGAAGTGGAAGCAAGAAACAAGTTCCCAGATTTCTATAAAAAATGAAGAAGTTAAGGCATTTTGTTTATAGAACTTGATGATGAGAAAAATAACTATCACTGATTCCTGTAAATTTCAGCATCAGTGATTTTAAAGTGTAAGAACATCATAAGTTGATTTTCGTGTTGTTTTTGTGTGGCATTATAACTGATAGTTTGCTTATATAAAATTGCTGGAATGTTATTTTATCCCGTGTGCCTTTTGTACCACCTAAGTTGAAATATATTTTCCTGTGCATTCCCAAGCGGTTAAATAATCATTGACTTTCTTGCTGTTAAGTTCAAGGGTAAAATGACGCTTCATTTTTGTGAAAAGGGAAGAAAAAAGTATGCAATGTGACATATTTTTAAACAAACATGTTGAACTTGTTTTACTGCAATGAAAATAAATGTATTTCAACAACATATAATTATGATATCTTTAAGTAATTTAATATTAATTAAATCTATCTGTACTTGGAATCGTGTACATCCAAATAATGTTGATTAAAAAGGTTTTGGATGCTATTTTAAGACTAATTTATTTCTTAGTAACAAATAAATTCACGTTCTTTAAAATTGTAGTTTGATCCGTTTCCCTTCAGCTATTTAAAAAATTCTTAATTTGTCGCAAATAGTTCTCGGTAGATTTTGTTAATTTTATTACTTAGTTTTATTTGGTTTTAGGCATAGTTATTTCTCCTCGATTATCAGTTACAAAGTTTTTCCCGCATAAAGCTTTGTAGGGTTTCTCTACTTGAGTGTATCGGATCTATGATCAGGAGAAAACTGTTTTCGTAGCTAAAATTAATGCAAAGTATTTATCATAAGCTATAAATAGAAAACAAAATTATGTAACATTTAAGATATTGATATCGGATTAAGAATTTTCGAAGTTCCTAAAGTTTTAAGAAAACCGTAGTATGTTGTTAAGCGTATAGAATATACCGCTAAATTGTTACAATAGAAGTATACTAAAAATTTATTGTTCATCAATAAATTAAAGGAAAAGTACACTTTCATTTAATATGCAGTAAAAAGCATGAATTTCTGTTCCCGTTTTTCTCTGTAAACACTTTACTGCACTAATGTGTTTTAAAAAAGGTTTACCTTGTACATTTTATTTTAAAAAAGCCGTTCGTTTCACAGTTTTATTGATTCTGCCTTCTCTGCAGCCTTTGAAAAAATTTGTGTAACTAAGATTCACACAAACTTAACGAATCTCTAAATGAGCTTAAAAATGAAGCGTACTTTTGTTTTCAATATTTATAATAAAACTCTTGGCATTTGTAAATTGGCCGAGATTCAACATTACGAAGTCCGTTTTCAGTTTCTATATAAACTTGACCTTAATAAAAATTTATTAATCAAATGTGTCGTTTTCCTATAGAGAAATCTTCTGCAATTTAATACTTCATATGTTTTACTTAAATCAAAAAATTGCATAGCACAATTCTTTTGCTTTTGATTTGACTTTAAAACATATACGATAAGCAATTTTTAACGAAGTTAGTATTACGTGCATAAAAATTATTACCTACCAGCACAACACAGTTTTCCAGCGACATTAATATGCTGTGATATACAAGCAAAATTATAAATAATTTAACAATGTGTAATGATACTGTAAAATACTCTTTGAAAAAGTCACTCAATTATTTTCGATCATTCTCTTTCGAAAAATTGAAGAAATACTGCCTTTTATAGGGTTTATACTTTATTTGCATTTTTCTTATATTCCATTCATATATTATGAGAATAAAAATTCTATATTTTATTGTGTATAAAGAGGCTCTAAAAATAGCCCTTTGCACAAAAATATTTCTTTCTCCCTGTCTGTGATGTAATAAAAGTATATCGAAGGACTTAGGTACATGAAATGCAAAACTAAGCAAACATTCTTCTTGTCGTAATATTCGAATAATAGTTATTCAAGTTCACTTTATTGGGTTTTAATCAGAGGTATTAAATCTTCTTTCAACAAAATTTGGTTTCTTTTTTAATGAGAAAAACTAAAACGCTCTGAAAATTGACTGTATTCAGTTTTGATAATCAGGTTTAATGCTGAACGCTGATCAACAAAATCTATATTTGAGACATCATGATTACTACAGAGTGTTTTTTTCCAGGTATTGAAGTTTAAGTTGACATTACTTTCCAAGATGGCGACCGATTTAACAGCTGTCAAGTGATTTATTCTAGTTTGGTTTGACAATTCATCATGAATAGACTCATGCCTGAACAACGCTTTCAAATTGTGCAATTTTATTTCGAAAATAATGGTCGATTTTCATAAGCGAATTTTGTTTAGCGATGAAGCGCACTTCTGGTTGAATGGCTACGTCAACAAACAAAACTGCCGCATTTGGAGTGAAGCTAATCCACAAGTGTATGTCGAAACACCGTTACATCCAGAAAAACTGACTGTTTGGTGCTTCTTTATGGGCTGGTGGAATCATTGGTCCGTACTTCTTCAAAAACGATGAAGGCCACAACGTTACAGTCAATGGTGATCGGTATAGAGCCATGATTACTAACTTTTCATTCCTGAATTGAACAATCATGATGTCCAGGAGCTGTGGTTCCAACGAGACGGCGCAACATGTCACACAGCTCGTGCCACAATCGATTTATTGAAAGACACGTATGGTGACCGCCTAATTTCACGTTTTGGACTTGTGAATTGGCCTCCAAGATTTTGTGATTTAACACCACTGGACTATTTTCTGTGGGGCTATGTAAAGTCATTGGTCTATGCGGATAAGCCACAAAGGCTTGACCATTTGGAAGACAACATTCGCCGTGTTATTGCCGATATACGGCCACAAATGTTGGAAAAAGTCATCGAAAATTGGACGTCCAGATTGGACTACATCCGAGCCAGCCGTGGCAGTCATATGCCAGAAATCATATTTAAATTGTAATGCCACAAGATTATCTTTCGAATAAAAAAAATTCATGTCAATAGAATAATACATCGTTGTTTTATTGCAATTTAAAGTTCTATACTTCTCAAAAAACACCCTTTATATTCCATTTGTATTTCCGTACGTAAAACAAAGAAGAGAAAAGACCGACAAATACTCAGGTCTTTTGGTATATATTATTAGACATAATAATTTAAATATTGTAAAAAAACTATTACTTTTTTAAATATTTAAATTTAATAAAACCTTACCGGTTCTATTATCTGTTACATTAACTTATTTTTACTTTATATTATTTTCACAATAAGACTGGTACCAAATATAATAAATTAACATCGCGCAATTTTTTGTAGAAAAAAGCAAGTAACTTGTGTATTAGGGTGGGTTGCGATTGCATGGAGAAAAAAAATATTAATAATTTGAACCTACCTCTATGCGGAAAAAATGTTCTATATTAGGGATTTAGGAGATAAGTAATTAAAAAAATAATTTCAAAATTTGATATTGCCACTAAGTGGTTGTATTTTCGAAGAAAAGGAAAAAGCTTAATTTTGATTAGATGATTTTGAAAATATAAACTTATTTTTCTACAGTATAAATAACACAAAGCGATGCTTATTGATAAAAGAGTACTGCGCAGTAAACAGTATAGTGTAATTCAAAAATTTCATAGTCCCAGCTCTTTCTCCCAGATTAGACCGATCCAAGTTTTTTTGCGTCTTCCGCTTTATCGTGCACTGAAATTTCGACAGTAGGTTTTTTTCAAAGCTTAATACTAAAGAACCAGTTAAATGTACCTGATGTTTTTTTCTTGCAAATATTTAGTAGGTGCATTAAATGTTAAAATGTATTAAAAAATGTCGGTTTCTTTTAACAAAAATTACTTCGACATTTTACCTTAAAAAAAAGCTCAAATTCCTAAACATCATTTCCTTTGTGGCAGTACATACCATAAAAATTAATTTTTAATTCTACTTTTCCCCCTTTATTTATAGATTTCGTTTAGATTACATAGGTAAAAGTTTTTAAATTCTGAAAAAAGGGTTTTTTGGTCCATCCTACTTTGCATTTTCAATAACGCGTTCTAGATAACATTGTACACCGGCACAGTATATTTCAAGACACATAATAATGATAAGTAACACAGTTATTCTGTATTTATCAAAAATATTTGTCTTGTAAGCGGTGATGAATCAGAAATATCCGGTACCTTTCCAAAGTGAAGTACTGGTGAATTGAGCGATTGGCTTCATTATCAAATATGAGTCATAATCTTTAATGTTTGCTATTATGATCATGTGTTTCTTATCAATACTTTTACGGCAATTCCTTTTCCCTCCATTGAAAAGGAAGTACACAATGATATCCTCTGTCATTCCAGTTTAGTCTTCCTTCCTTGAGAGGCTTTTGTAAGGTGAGCAATGAAGCACCGTAGTGGCGGAAAGAATTCGAACTTATAACCTGTGTACCTTATTAATAATCCTGAATTTTTTTTTATTTCAAGGAAAATCAGTACGCAATTATTGGCACGTTAAAATATTTCATATTGTTCAAATGAAGAACTTGACAGGTGTTCAAGATGTAATAATCACTTGACCATAGACAGCATTATAGTCACGAAAAGGCATAGACTTGTTTGTTTATGCCTTGTAATCTGAGTTTTAATTTTAAATGCAAATACTAAGCAAGGGGGTTGGCAAAAAAATGAAAGAAAATATTCCTGTAAAGACACGGAAAGCACATATTTAAACTTTATATATTTCAACCATTTATAAAAAAAATCGCAATGGGGGAAAAATCTATTTTAGTGACTATATTTCTTTCATTCTAAATAAAGAACTTTCAAAAACAGAAATTCATTTCAATACTTATAAAGCATGGTGAAGTTATATTGAAAACAGTTTGCGATAATTCTAAATTCCGGCGACCAATAGCATTTGGGATCTCGAAACTTTATATTTTTAAATTTAACTGATGGAAGAAAATTCCAAATTATTATAAACGGATAGCTATAATTGAAAAAAATCATGCATTTTACTCAATAATATATATATATATATATATATATATATATATATATATATATATATCCTTTTGGATTTAATTCTCACCTTTAGATTCACACAGCTCAAGTAGAGAGCAATCTAAGTTAACAACCTCTAATAAGGAACTATATATAAATATAACTATATACATAAATATAAATATATCAAAATAAGGCAACCACCTCTAACTCTATATATGAATATAAACTATATTTAAATATAACTATATATAAATATAAACTATATATGAATATAACTATATATAAATATAGCATTTATTAGTAAGAAAATACAAGTGATATTTTCTTAACCCTCTCGTTTTACTGATATTTCAAGCCGCACTGTTGAAAATGACATCCACACAAACTATTAATATTTCGCAACATAAACTGTGCAATGATTGATCGACTTTGCTTCAGTTTGTTTCTCTATGAATTCAAGAAAGAAGTTCAAGACCGATACTTCTTTATGTCAATGTGTTTTTTGTAATGATGTATCAATGAATGCATTGAATATGTTTCTTTTTAATTAAAAATGATTTATTAATATCCGTATTACCTATCATCATTCATCCAATGATGAAACAAAGGGTAGTGTTAGCATTCAGTTTAGTATTCATTTGTTTATTTGAATGAAGTGTGATAAATAATTGATGAGATATGTAGAAATGGTATGCATTTTGCAATAAATAAACATCATTGAATCACTGAATACATTGGGATGAAAAATTATTAATTTTCATTTCACATATTTTTATGCAAAGTATACAGAGAAAATCGCTTATCACGAAACTGAGAAGACTGAAATATTTTTTCGTGTTAAAGGATATTGCAAAAAAAATATATATTTAACAAAATTAAGTTTATTTGTGTAGGTTTTATTACATAGATTGGTATATATGCATGTATTTAATAAATATAAAAGAAACAAAAGCATTCAAAAGAAAAGGAAATTTAATGCAAAATTTACCAATACTAAAATCTTTACATATTTCTGTTTTCACATTCTGTTTTTGATCAATAGCCTTAAGAAGCTCCATCTTCATTTTTTAAGCGAAATTGCAATTTGATTTTCCCCTGAGATCTTTGCCATTGTGCTCATACGGGAAATTCTTCTAAAATAGAAAAAAAAAACCGCGAACCAAATTTACTGAATTTCACTTGCAGTGTGGTATACTCGTTCGTGAATTCCAAAACCAACTCATGAGGGATGGAATATTTTGTGTGGTGTTTGTAGGGAAAAAGGGCGAAAGTAGCTTAGATAAGCAAAATTGGCTCTTTTCACAAGCTATTCCAAGGGTATTTCAAAGCCAAGTTAGCCTCCTTTCTACGAAACAAATGAAACAATTTCTCTTTCATTTCACGTCCCTCTTAAGTCTCGCCTGTGCAATTGGTGATTTTCGTATTTTGTTAATTCCCAGAAGGGATACTTTTTCTTGTTAAGGGATTTTCGTTTAGCGTTAAGGGAAAAAATGCATAAAAATACATAGTAATTTGTCGGGACTGTTGTATTATTTCGTGTTAACCGGTATGTCGTCTTAAGCGTTTTAGCGTTAAACGTATTTCTTTGTATTTGAGTTGTTCAAGTTAAGTCATTTGGATATAGTAAATGAGTTAGTTTCCGAAACGGATGTGTTAAGTATTCAACGCTTCATTAATCCATTCAATGTGTTAGTGATTGTTATTGATAACAATTACAAAATTGATAAACCTTATTTTTCCTTGGATCTAAATTACGTTTGATTTATTTTTCACAGCATAGCTTCAATAAGATCAATTTTATCATCAATATGATCAAAGCAAAATTCTCTTAAATATATATTGAATATTCATTAATTTTATTTATGATTTTTTATGCAGATAATTTTGATCACTAATAATTAAGAATTCTACCTTTGATATTGCAAAAGAGGGTTAGGATTTTACAACACGTTATTTCAGTTTTTACAAAATAAAAAAAAATCCTCGCTTAAATTACCAAAGCAATTAAAGGCACAAAATTTCACAAAAACGAACAAAAAGCAAGCTTGTGAAGCAAGAATAAAGAGTCACAATATTACAATTGCGCAAAAATTAGCTTCTAAAACTTTTCAGTTACGCATATTACCAGCGCTTTAAAAAATAGTGAAAATTACATTGAAGAGTTGTTTCTATGCAAAAAGAGTGTGCTACGTGAAAGCCCTTCTAAGATAATTGTCTCGAGTAATACTACCTTGAAAAACTTTTATGTGTATTGATGAAAGCTTTATTAAAGAGAAAAAGAAATAAAAAGAAAAATAATGGTAAAAACTAATAATTACCTTTGTTCTGAAAATTTTCAAAAAAAGTAATTCTTGAAAGTTGAAACGTAAATTTGTTGAATTACTCATCTTTCAACAGCTACATGTCACGCGTTATTTTTTGTAAATTACTGTTTCTTTAAAAAAAAATATTGATTGCTCATTCTAAGAAAAGAGAAGGGGGGACTTTTCAAGATATTTAATTATTTACAAGTTAAGTGTTGCCCTTAATATATGACTTGCATTTTGGCTTACTGCTTAGTAAAATAAGAGTCAAAGAATATTTAATTAGAAAAATTTATATCTTTTTGCAAATATAATTACTTAATTTAACTGAAAAAGCGGCATTATGCCAGTGATATTAATGATTACGTTACAAAAATTAGAAGAAAATTATAAAATTATCATTGTATAAATTTAGAGGTAATTATCTTAAAAAAGGGACATACACATTTTGCATTATATATATATTTTTCATTTTTTTCAAGAAATTTCAAGATGTTATTGAAAGAATGTAATAATTATCTAATGTAATAAATATCTATCAATAAATTTCTTTTTGATGTTTGATGTTTCGGTGCTTAAATATTTTTTCCTTTCTTTTTTGATGAAAAAAATATTAATTTTACTTTACGACTGATATTACTTATATTTGCCTTTTTAAATGTCAACTCAACTTTTTTAAATGTGGTTTACAGATATTTCTTGGGGTAACAAAGAATAAGATTACTTCTTTTTCCTTTTTTTTTTTGAAAAAAACACCCAAGGCATAATCGTAAAACAAAAATTAATTTCTATTTATTATTGCTATTTTTCAAGATATAATTTAAATTCTCTTTCTTTTTTTGGTATTTTTAATAAAATCCTTTTAAAAATATGTAAGCAGTTTCTGCACTTGTGATTTTATTTTAAGTAACAGTTCAGTTTAATTTCTCCTTCGTGTGATAAAAATCTATGACGGAATGAATGAAATGTATAGATAAATCAGGAATTTACACTTATCTAAGCAAAGCTTGTATGCTACAAATAATTTTTCTGATGTAAATATATACGTATATATACATTTATCATTTAGGGACTTTTTTTCTCACAAACTATTCTTATGTGATTGTTATGAATTCACAAAATGCAAAATTCTGATTATCTATATATTGTACGCTATTGTAATTCCTACGCAAAATATATTTTCGAGGATATGTTAAAGTAAAAGAGCAAAAATAAGTGACAAAGCTATTGTCCATAAACTACTGTGCGAAATTAATTAAACTATTAGAAAAAAAACTATTTATATTTATAATTTACTCTTCTGTTGTGCTATGCATACTTTCAATATATTTAAAAAATTTTGTCGCTGTATTTCTTTTATTTAATAAAAATGAAATATGTTATTTAATAACATATCAAATTATTTTTAAAAATATTTTATTTAAATTAAATTATAAAAGGTAAAATCTATTAAATTAAAAATAAATAAAGTTACTTTGGCACTAAAATTGATCAAAATTAATAAATCAATTAAAATGTTTACAGTTTAAAAATTTAATCTAGATTTTAAAAGAGACACATAATTCTCAATGAACTATGATATGTAATTTATTGTGAAAAAACACACTTTAAAATACTATTCGAAATTCAAGTTCCAAAAATTATTGCAAAAAAAGTGTCATAATATAAAATTTTAATTTAAAATTCTTTTGTTATAACAAATTTTGTTGATATTTCTATTCTAAAGAATAAAGTTGAATTTTATTTTAATTAAATAAAAATAATTTTCAATGTTTTTCGTTTTAAATTTTATTCCCTCGTCGTTTAACATAGGGAGTGAAGCTCTTTTCTATTATTGGTAAAACACAAATAATAAAATTAAAAGATTTCTTATGACCAGTACTCAAAATTGTAGTTTAGTATTTCTCTATATTTAATTTTCTTGTCAGATGAAGGTCAGAAATTACGAATTCAAGAGGGACAGTTACCGGTATACGTGTCGTTGCTATGCAGTTGCAGCATGTACTACAAAGGGATCTTCGTCACTGATAGTTTTAGAACAATAAAACATAAAAATAATTGAACGCATCTGATGATTTTTTACGCAATATTTGGGTTATTGTTCTTACTAATGAATCTGCTTGTGTATTATTCTGCTATTTTTAAGAACTGACAAATAGTTTTTATTGTAACCTTTTTTTCCCTCTCTTACTGAAAATTAAGATTCGAAATAAAGTGGCTAATTTAAAGGATAAAAATTTAAGTTTTATACATATATTATTAGTTAACTTTAATTTTCAATTTTAAATTATGCACAAAATTGATTATTTCTATTAAAATATTCTAAATCACTGAGGAGATAAATACGATCATGTTTATTTTTCCCTTTCTTTAAAAATATTTTTCGATGAAATATGCTCAATCTATATAAACTTTAAAATCTGAGTATTAAAAACTCTAAGCTTTATTCAAATCAACAATTCGTATTTGTTATAGGGACTTTTTTCCTGGTTTCTAATAAAAATCATAGGTATATACTCATTCGCCTTCTTAAACATTTTGTGTCGACCCTGCGGTTAATTGTGGATTTGGGTGAAAGAATTTAAGAGATATTTTAATAAAATCAACACCTTTATTTTACTTATCAAAGTACTTTCAAAAGATTGTTTAAAAGAAAGGAGTGGTGAACTTAATCATTAACCAAAAAATATTATTAATAATTTTTGAAGTACTTAATTTTTAAATTTTTAATTCTGCAGCACTGACGATCTTTCTCCGTAGAGATCTCTCCCTATCTCTTCACTTATATATAAATAGCAACTCACATTTGCATAAATAATGATTCCTCCATAGAAAGCGATTTTATAAACATACAACAGTTAAACAAGACTTCCCTAGAGAATTAGTGAAAGGCGCGGATAGGACCCGTTACTATTTTAAAAACGAATTAATCGATAATCTAGTTTCTTTGTAAAATAAAAGGATCCTTTTTAGGGTTGAACATCTTCAACCAAAAGTCACAAGTGAAGAATATCACAACAATGTAATATGTTAATACTGAAGAGTATTTAGACATATATCAGTGGAGTTAATCCTATCATTTCATTCACAAAAATAAAACATTTTTGAACCTCATTATGTTTCTGTTTTAAATTTCACCATTTAAATTATGCATAACTCAAATCTACAATTTTATTCCTAAATCTAATTTTTCTTCAATCTTTTAAAATGAATTTTTAAATTCAGTCAATATAGTTTTCTTATGAAATGCATAAAAAGTACTTTTGTATTATATAATAAGCAACTACTCGTGTATAATATTTATTACCAAAAATATAAAAGCAAATCATTATTTGTGTTCTTCATGAAATAACATTCTAAAAAGATAAAATAAAGCCAATAAGAAATATATTTACAAATTTTAAACATTAATTTAATAATTTAGAAAATATCAAAATATCAATTTGTGCACTTCATTCTTACGTCTTGCTAAAATTCAATTTTTTTACTATGAATTAATATTAATTTTAACTTTAAGTTTCTTCACTATTAATAGGGAGGTACACCTGTTTAAATGTATAAATACAGCAATATTTAAGGAACGATGTACTTATGTGTATTTGTATATATGTATATATATGTATGTATAATAAATGTGCTTAATGGGTTAAGAGCTGGAGTTTAACCCTTCATTGACCGCATTATCATTTACTGCAGTTTTCTTAATGCAATATTTTTTTGAATCACTACGTTGAAAATTAAGGGATATACATACACAAAATACTCAACTTTGGGAAATTTAATTAGTTAGAGCTAATTAATTAATTAAAGATATTCAACTGTAAAATTATTTAAACACACTGTCCACTTAAAATAAATAGTCAAATCGTTTTCTAAGGTCTTCATTAACATACCAAAAAAATAAGAGTATTACTTTTTGAAATTAACTATTTTTTCTGAATAAAAAGGACAATCTTCGCAATGCGCTGAAAACGCAATTTCTGCGCTTAAAACTATTCGCCTTCACCGCTAAAATACTCATCATAGAACCCGTGCTGCCATATATCTTGGAAGAGTAGATTTCAAAGAATATTCCTGCTAAGTATCGTCAGAGTATTCGTAAAAATGGTTATTCTATGTAATTTTAAAGTGAGTGGTACTTATAAGTACCCTCGGCCGATAAAGGGTTAAAAAATTTAGAAATATTTGTTCACGCCATGTAGCGTTTATATGTACCCAAAAGATGTGCTTATGTTTATGCTTCCTTTTATGTTGAAATAAAAGTCACGTTTTTCTTATAAGAATCGACCAAACTCTGGAATAAGTTGCAGAAACTACAGACGCCTAGAATCGTTTAGAATGTTATATGTTTGTTGCGGGGAGCAACCCATTATGTCTTGTCAAAAACAAACTGTTTTACTACTTAGAAAAGTAAAATGTCGCATAAAAAATATCATCTTGAAAACATCTTAATATATCTTTCAATACTGTTTCCTTAATTACATTACTGTTGCTCATTTGAAATATATTTGGTGAAATAGTTCTTTAAACAATTTTGTACGAAAGTTTCTTTATTTAAAAATTGGGATGATTAGAGGCTAAGAGTTTCGTTCAATTTAGTTCAGGGTTTCTCCCTTCCTCTCTTTTACAATAAATAACAGTTCTTTTTTTCCCTCTCGTAAACTCTTTTAAAAATATTGAAAGTCAAAATTTTTGTCCATTTTTAAATTCTTCTCCCTTCTTTTTCTTATTTTCTGTCAAAACAAAATCAAAGCATTCAATAGTTTCTCAGAAAATTTGTTTGGATGACCGATTGTTCTTGGGAAAATTCTGTTTTTTCTTTAAGTTTAATAATTCAGAGTTACCAAACCCCGTGAAAGTATATAACCTCTCTTAACATAACATTATTGTTGACAAATATTTTACAAAATATTTCTTTTTAATAAATATTTTATTTATTTAAAGGATGAATAACCTCCAGTAATAAACAATATGTTGTTTTTACAAGCAATCTTACAGACAGTGTCAATGATCAGAGTTAAAATGTGAAATATGCTTTTTTAGAAATTCTAATGGGAGAATTCTCAGAAAAATGAGAATAACAAAATTCTTGTAATACCTAAAATCGTTTTTTTTGTTAGCAAGTAGGGGAAAAATTTTGAAATCATAACACTCATGAGCATTAAAAAGAGTGAAAATAGTTAGATAATAATTGTTATCTATTTATTCGGTTATTAATTTAATGAAACTTGTTTATTATAAAAAATGAGAAAAAATTTGTGTATTTTCAGTTTTTTTTTAAATCTAACTGATTTTAAGATATCCGACTACCCTAAAATCATAATTTTTTCAAAAATTGACAAATTTTTTAATGATTGCATATTATAAATCATCTTATTAACTTTATAAAAATACCAAACTTTTCATTTTCCATTCACTAGAACAAACACTACAAGTGTTTTAATAAAAGTAGATGTCATAACTTTACACAAGATGTCAAACTTTAAAATGCGTTTTACTCGAAATGTGTTTTTTTTTTTTTTCGAAAAACGCAAACGGGGACAGTGATTGCTGAAAAAGTTTTGAAAATTATTTGTTGAAATTTTTTGTGAATGTTTTGTATAACAGTGGAAGTGTTTTGACCATCAGATTTATCAATCACTGTTTTATTTCAAAATTTACAGTCCTTTATGTGAATATAATCGCTGTTTTTTTAAGCAATTTCATATTGTCACTAAGATAGAGTGCTCTAGCTTTTGTAAAAATTAAAATATCTATTATCCTGAAGGTCATTTCAAACATGAATAACAAAGTAACGCATTAAAATTGAAAAATTAAGAATTTGTTAAAAAAACTTTTGTACAGAGCGGGCCCCGTTTATGTAATTTTTTGTACATTTTCACCAGTTTTTCCCGCTTTTAATAATAATAAATTCTTTTTCTGTTTTCAATTTTACGATTTTTTTCTTTAAAATATACTAAATAAATCTAAAAATCACAAAAAATCTCTATATCTCCATTTTTTCAAAAAAAAAAAAAAAAGTTGTCGCAAGTAGTCGGATACATTAAAGCCCTTTATTTCTTTATAGATTTTCTCACTCATTTTAAGTAATTGCATTAAGAACATAGTATTTGGTTTGAATCTGTTCACAATTGCTGTTAGATTTAATTAAAAAATACATTTCGGCAAAAATTGCATTATTTTATTAGGTACTGGAAACTTACGGGAAATTCGTTTTTAGAATTCCATTCTTCAGTTGAGAAAAAATAAATTAAAACTTTATAGTATAGATGAAGTTTACATTTTCTAAAATAATTAAATAAAGTTTCAATAATTATACCTTTTGAAACCCCGAAAATCTTTCGTTCACATTTCCCATGAGATGAAAGAAGTTTTGAAATTACTAGCCGCATACAAGAAAGGTTAACTTTTTCCATTTGCGAAGAAACCTGTTATCAAAGTCTACACATTTTGCAGATTTCGCTCTAATTGGATGTCGCTTGTACGGTGTTGCATTTGAAAGTTCATTGTATTCAAATAAATTTCATGGAATGAAAAGTGGCAATTGTTATAAAGTAATATTAAAATCTAGCAACATTTATGTATTCAAAATTTTGTGAACAAATTTACCCAGCATCAATCTTTTATATAAGAAATGAACAGATTCTAAAAATTCTTGATTTAATATCCGCCTTCTCAGAAAATTTAAATATTTTGTAGACCAGTAACTCTTATACGTTTTCATGGCCTCTATTCTTCAATCCTCTTTGAAGATAAATATCAAGGTGAAAGAAATTGTAATATTTATCATTCTATTTGACTAAACGAAATTTGTATTTTGCAAACTCAATGTATGTTTCTTCGCATACTAAGCTTATGTATGAATTCCATATGCTTTTGTCAAAGAATTTTTTGAGCTTCTTATCTTGTTTGGATTGGTGTTAAAAATGCATTAGATAGTTTCACTTAACAGGAATTTTGCAATTTTTGTAAACTTTTTGTTAAGGGTTTATTGCTTCAAAAGTGGTGTGTATTCCTTTGTTAAACAAATTGAAAAAAAGAAGAAGAAAAAACTTAAAATATTTCATTTGAATTTTAATCAATTATACTTGGAACTGGAAATTGCTCCGAGTTTAAAATTAATATGCTTGTGACTCCAAATATTTATGGCGAAGTTGAACAGAATGTGAAACTCAAAGTAAATCCAATTTTAAAAGTACTCCAACCGACTTTTATTAGTCACTTTTGTCAAATAAGTTGCGCAAATATTTTCATGTAAATCATCAAAATATATCTTTATCAATTTCTCACAACGGGTTCTTAAACGAACTACTTTTAGTCAATATATTCCCTCAACACACACGTTATTATTATTATTATTATTATTCATTTCGTTTCTAAAAAAACGTATTTGAATTTTTGAGTTATTAAAGTAATAATTATTTTAAAATGAACTAAATAATTTTATAGAACAGATAAAAGTCATGAAAAAAAGTTTAAAGAAGAAAAAGAATAAGCAATGTGATGTGAATACTTTTCAAAGGTGTCTCAGAATCTTTTAAAATGTATTAACATAAATAAAAAAAGCTTGCTCGAATTCAAATACGGAAAACTGCGTTATCAGGTTTTTTTTGTATATTTTATAAGAGCTTTACATACCTACTATTATTAGTTTATGTTATAATTATATTGTACATCGTTTTTTGTTTGCATTTATATCAAATTGGGGTAATTCATCATAGTATAATTGGTAAATTTTAAAATCTTCTTTCCTTTAGAGTTAGAAATGACTGAGTAATCTCGCTCTCTCTCTTAGCTGTACTTGTAAATTTGAGTGAACTACTTGTATATATCTCTCTCCACCAATTTACACTTTATAATTAAAAGAAGCAATGGTTACAGTTTAATGTATTCAATTTTTGTTATCTTATGATTCCGTGAAGTTTATTACTTCCTGTGTCCCTTGATAAAAGTAATAGTAAAAGGTAATAAATATAGATTATACTATCAAAATACACACACACACGTGTTTTACTTCACCTTGATGCGTAAGTTTAAAATTATTGTAGCCGTTATGTTGGAAACTCGCATTATAGATTTTTCTTTTTTTAAAACTCGGAATAATGTGGATTTCGGAGCTTTAATGGCGTGATCATCTAATGTTGTATTGCCTCTTCTGCTAAGAGGAATATTTCTGAGTTTGTCAAATTTTTCTCTGAAATCTTAGCAATTACGCCCACAGTTTTGTTTTTTCAAAGAATGAACAGAGTGGCATATGATTCACTTCGACAATTTTTTTTATCGAAACACATTTCTAAATTCTTTTGATGTAGCAATTCTGTTTCACTTAAATTGTTTTGTAGCTAACGTAAGTGCACCTTTCTGCAGTTTTTGTTTTTCTTTTGGTGTATCAGGACCTGAACAAGCGAAACTAGTTCTATGCTTAAAACACTCGTTTTTTTATCTTACTTTTTCAAAAGGATGATATTGTACTGAAATAAAACAATTAATTTTGATCAGTAGATGAAATTGGAAAAATAGATATATAATTCGTAATATATATAATTAGGCTAACCTATTTATTGAAAGATGTGTCAAAACAACTAACAGGTGTCATGAAACATCGATTTTGATTGAAGGCTTTCAACTTTGCGCTACAACATAACTTACAGCTGCATTCACCAATAATTCCTGTTTAAATATTCTCTTGTTATTAAGGAACAGAAGAAGTGCTTTATTTTCACAAATTTACGTTTGTTATTCTTAACATATTAAAAAGCATGGATTAAAACCAAATTCCCTTTGCATTATATGCATATAATCAGGCCTACCGTACTTTACTTTCTATCAAGATTCAAGTAAAACTATGTTTAATACTACAATCTTAGTTCCTTAAGTTGAGTTTGTTGTTACACTACGGGCCACCTTATTTGAATCTTTACTGCCTTGTTACATATTTTTATATCTGTTGTGTGTTCATCGCTATTAGATTAATAATAATGTAGTGTATGACCATTGATTACACATACACATAATGAGTGTGTGTACATTAAGGTATGAGAACTGAGCTTTTTCTTTCTCATTTTCGGTTACTATACTCTTGAAAAAAGTTGCCTTTCACATAAATACAATGATAAAAAAACATTCAATCAGAAAATATCTCCCACTTGTGCATTACACCAAACATTTTTAAAAGTAGAGAAATTTCGCAGTTTTTTTTGTTTTTGTCAATTTTTTATTATTATTTAACTTACCTATGTCGCAACGTTATTGTTCTGAATATTAAGTTAGGATATGAGAGGAGAACAAAATTCTAAAACTTGCAAAAATTCAAAGTATTTTTTGTTCGTAAAACACATTTTTTTTAAAATTACCAATATTTCGTAATTTTCTTTGACTTTTTTTTTTCATCTTTAATAAACAAAACTTAGTAATTAGTTAACATATTTCACATTTCAAATATTTTAACACTATACACATGGACCAAGAAAACCTTATGGATAACCTTAAAACATGGACCTTATAAAATGATCGGAAACTTTTATTCAATTAATGTAATAATCATCTAAAAATGCTTATAAATCCTTTCTAGACTAAAAATAACTTATGATGGGACAGAATGTGATCAATACTTTCAAATAATAAGATGACGACAGTGAAATTTGAGAAAAAAGAATTTGACACAGTAATTTTAAATGTCCAACTGACAGATAAAAGAATCGTAGATTTTAAGATATTTCTATTAGGTTTTGTTGAATAGTTTCCTCTTTTTTGTGTGTGAAATCGATTTTATTTTTCTAAAGAATTACTACACTCTTTTACTACACTTTGAATTATCAGTGACAGTTCTAGACAAGTTAAAGCAACAGATGATGCGAAATTCGAATAGTATTGAATAAAAAAGTTGAATTCTGTTCACGAAAGAATTTTTTTTAAAAAAATTGGTTAACATCTGTTTTTGACATGAAGGAATTTTTACCATATTTTCATTGACTTTTGTGAATTTAGGAATTTATCACTTTTGCACTCTGGTGTTTATTATTTCAAGTTAATCTCTTTATCACTTTCTTTTGAAAATTTCCACATGGTATTTAACAGCTTGCATATATATATATATATATATATATATATATATATATATATATATATATATATATATATATATATACTTTTCTAGTATACATTGTTTGAGAGGTAACAAAATATTTAAATATTAATGATTAAAATATAAAATTGAAATTTTAGAAACAATAAAGAGTAGTATTTACAAACTGATTACTGTTTTATTTTTAATTCGATTATATATATACTGTATATTTCCGTGTATAAGCCGAAAAGCTTTGGAACCTTTTGAAATTTAAAGTATGAGGATTGGCTTATATACAAATAAGCTAATATCGCAAAAATTAACTTATTAAAATTTGTTTTTTAAGATTTACCATTAGCCATGAGCAAGCAATTTTCATCCTTTAGCTTTTTGGATGTTTAAATAGAACATTTATTCTAATATAGGTGAAAAGGCAGATAAATTCTTCAGAGTAAGTGTCAGAATTCAAGAGTTTGAACTGTTCATGAAATTTACATTTACTTATTGGACTGATCAGCATGTAGCAAGTTTTTTCTCCAGGTCATGAAACTTTGGTCAACAATTCCGTGCACTATACAAATTTCTCTTCTAGCTCATTTTCCAAATCAAAAAATGGCACCGAAAGTACGATTATTTCAGATATTGCACAATTTTTTAAATGAATGAAAAAAATGTGCTAGTTTCAAATAAGATTTCCAGAAACAAAACAATTTTCATTGGTATTTTACTTTGTCGCAATTCAAATCGAAAAATATTTTTCCCATTTTAACCGCTTGGCAACATTTTCATCTTCATAGCAACAAGTTTGAAAATTGCAGGAATTTCGTTTTCAATTCGGCTTATATACGGGTTTCGAATCTTGGGTAAACTTTTGAAGAAAAAATGTACTTTCGGCTTCTGTATGTGGATATATATATATATATATATATATATATATATATATATATATATATATATATATATATATATATATATATATATATGTACATACATATATATATATATACATATATATACATATATATATACATACATATATATATATATATGTATGTATATATATGTATGTATATATATGTATGTATATATATATGTATATATATATATGTATATATATGTATATATATGTATATATATGTATATATATGTATATATATGTATATATATATATATATATATATATATGATTTTAAATGATAAGGAACGCACAAATATATCCCAATCAATGGGCTACATCCTCTCCAGTAGATGACGATAAAGGCAGTGGTGCTACGGAGAGGATAAGGGCCCCAAGTCAGTAAGCGTCAGTCAAGCCTTGGGCCCCCTAGAGTCCTCCCCCCACGATCCGAGGTTTTGAGGGTGTACGTTGCGCCACTGGATACAGGTTAACATATGTGCGCCCACGTGTCGCTGTGTCGTGTCGCTGTCTGTCGCTGGGCATATGGCTCGCGAAGCGAGCCTCCATCCCATATCATAACTTGTGAATGGCGCCTGGGGAAGTAAATTGTCTTTAATTATGAGAGACACCCTGGCTTTCGTTGATAGTAGAGAAATGCGGTTAAATCAAAATTCAAAATTAAAAAGTTCTTCCTGAAATATCTGTGGTGGTTCCTTGTGATTTTGTGCGCCCACCTCTCGTGGACGCGTTTTATTTCTTTTAAGGATTAGGGAGTGAAGGAGATGAATTAAGGCAAGAGATGCAGTCGGTGTGGTTGATGAACTCTGCTAAATTTTCTGGGTGTGATCTTTCTATAATAATGTAAATGAAATAACACTTTAAAGGTTCTCTAGTGTTCTACTGTTCTAGTAATAAATATTTTAAATGTCTTTGAAAGTAATTAGGTAGGAATTTTATATTAATCAGCGTTTTTCATTTAATTAATAACCAGTGGACACAATTCAAACCCCCTAGACTCCATAATAAACATCTGTATAAATAATATACATCCCTACATATATACCCTTTGAATTTTTTTTTCATATTTTTAAAGCATCTGGTAACGGGGCTTCTAGAGAGCTAACACATGATGCAGGTTGTAATTATTTGACCAATAATGATTTCGATACTTCTCAATAGTCCCTAATTAAAGCTAGACATTTTGGAAATAGAAAGTACTTTTTCTAAAATGGTTATAAACCCTCTAATTAAAAAGAAAAAGCACCCCTTAATTGTAAATAAGAACGTGTTGAATTGTTCAAAACAAATGCTCATTTTTCAAACCTAAGAACATTGAAAATTTGAAGAAAAATTACTGTTTTCACATTGGATGTCATTTGAAGTCTGCGCAAAAAACCCTCTGTTAATGAATTAAAATCGAAGCCTCTTACATTTACTCATAAAAAATTTCCTTTCCAATTAACATTCATCTAGTAGCCATTTATAGCTCCAAACTCTAAGCATCTTTTGTATTCGTTTATCAAAATAATGATTTACTTATTTTTTGGAACTTTTTTTCTGTGACATGAGTTAAAAATACAAATTTTCTAATTCAGTTTTTCTAATGTCACATGATCATATACTTAACATCTTTGAAATAATAGCTGAATATTAAAAGAAGAACAATATTTCATTGGATTCGTGATATATTATATGTACATTTAAAACTTATGAAATATTCACATTCCAGTAAAAGTTAATTTTTGAAAGAGTAGATCTCTCAATAAGAAAAATCTCAAATCAAATTTTTTTAAAAATTAAAATAGTACTAGTAAGAAAATGCATAATTTTCTTCTTTTTAAATAAAACATAAAAACATTCGATGAGTTTTTATGCGGGAAAATGTACAAATAACTGCATATTGTTAAAGTGAATCGATGTTTCTTTTAAAATTAGAAATGTATTTCATTTCCTGCTTTTTAAAGAGATTTTATAATTCACTAAGTTATCAGTTTTCCTTATAAAATATATCAACCAACTCTTTTTTCTTCTTTTCATGTGGAGAATCTAAAATATTTAAAGGCGCTGATTCTATTCGATTTTCTAAAAGATGGATTTTTCGAAGAGGCTTTTTTAATCATTTTGGAAATTAAAAAGGAAAATATGTGGTAATTGAAAAATGCAAAAAATGTTGGATATATATATATATATATAACCAACATCTCAAATGATATACATATAACTTGTTAAATTTATTGTAAGCTTAAAATGTTCTAATATAGGGTTTAAAGAAAAAAATGTCTTGGCTATTTCAAAATATTAAACTGTATCAGCTTAAAACTATAAAATTCATCTAATTTCTAAATTTTCAAAATTTAAACTTAATTCTTAAATTAATGATTATATAATAAAAATATACTTATATGCGTCATAGTGTAACTTTTAGTATACCTTAATTACCTGAGATAATCCATTTGTAAAAAATTAGAATCCACCAAGAAACAATTATATACATATATAATATTTCCTCATAGCCAAATATATCAAAATTCAAGCTTCATAAAAGCTAAAATCTGAGAACTGTAATTTTTAAGACATTTCAATAATTGTTTCTTTCCAATTAAAATTATTACAGAAAATTTCATACAACATTTATGAATGACAAGTAACATACTATTTATATTTTCCCCACCCACTCTGATACACACAATAATATTCTTAGTGTAATTTTTCAATTCTAATGAAAGAACTTGATGATAATGTACTCCAGGGGTCGGCAACCTTTCAGTTGTGCCGTGCCAAACCGATCTACCAATATGATTCAGCGTACCACACAGTTGGGCAAATTTGAAATAATTCGATTCCTGCTATAATGCATGCAGAGTTGTTAAAGAATAGAGGTCAATAATATAAATTTACAGTTTTATTATGTATTAATTTTTCATCATTTAAAGTTATGTATCAACAAAAAATTAAAAAAAAAACATGAAAAACTTTTTCTTCAACATGAATTAAAAAAAGAAAAAATTGTACATATATTATGTATTTTTTAAACATATTTACTAAAATAAGAAAGGGGAAGGGCTAAAATATAAATATTCCCTTTCAAAATTGTTAATTAAAAAAAAATGTTTTAATGCGAACCTCGTCTCTGCAGCTCTCTACTTCATACAGCCCAATACCAGGGGTATGATGTATTTTTTCAATGTGACACGAATGTGAACATTCAGTTGTTTAACAGCTTCTTCATGGACTCAAAATGCTTTTCATATGAGAAAAGATTTGTTCACATAGATATGTAGAACCAAAAGCGGAAAGCGAGTGCACATGCAATTTTCTATCTTCAAACGATTAAATTGCTCTAGCAATGACGTTCAACAATTTACAAAATAGATGCAAATTTATCGTTAGAGTTATCTTTCAGATTTTTTCATTTTTTTCGTAAATGTCCATAATTCGGAAGATGTTTGGCAGTATCAACATCCATTCACTCAAAAATTGACAAATTTGTAAAGAAGTATAAAGTGTCTGAGAGAATTGTGCCGCGTGCCATAGGTTGTCGACCTCTGATTTACACACTATCGCAAAATAAATAAAAACAATTAAATCGACTGAGATTTCCAGCATAGCAGGAAGCGAAACTTTAATTTGAAATATAATTAAGAAATAAGAGAAAAAGGAAGTTCTTACAAATTCTTTAAAATAATTATAGAAATATCTTGAAATACAATTGACTTTACATGAAACGTCAGCTTTTCTTCAGAAATTTCGAAATAAAATCCTAATGAAATATTCTCGCATACGAATTAAAAATAAAATAATAATAATGATGATGATTTGAAAAAAATATTAACGTTCGGGAGAAAATGATTCGATTTTGTATAAGGAAGCAATTATGCTGAATCTTTAGTTGAACTCTACCAAGAATCATTCCTAAATTTATTTCCGTAATCAAAGTGAAATTAATATAGAAATAAAGATTTTTTTAAATATTAGAAATTCAGTAAAATAACAGCTTAAAAATAATTTTAGTTTCCCTGAGTTTAATATATTTATTAAGTGATAAAATGATATCCAGTTCTTATATAGCACACTGAAACTGTCTTAAATTTAAATCTTAGGAGAAAAAAGTTCAACGGTTGCGCTTACATTGGTGTTATTTAAGATTATGTTCGAGAATGTAATCTTAAATCTTTAAAAAAAATCTAAGTCTTCAGTTTAACATACCATCTTGATGCAACCGATTTAACGCAATTTACATTATTTCTTCGTAACCTAACTAACCGCTCCGAATTTTTTTTAACTATATTCTTTTTCAATTCCTACTATTAGATTAATTCCCTCTCCCTATGTTTATATATATATATATATATATATATATATATATATTATAGTAGTGGATGACGCTTGCTATTAATACAGTCTTTCAAATATTAATTTATTAATTAAATTAAAACATGAACAAATAGTAACAAAAAATATTAGTACAACAGCATATATAGAAAGGAAATCGTTCGTTGTGTCCCTGTAGCGCAATGAATAGTGTATTAGACTTTTAATCCAAAGATGGTGCTTTCGAATCCCACCTGGGATGGCTCTAATATTTGAGAATCGAGGTTTAAAATTACGAAGATCATCGTCTATAGTCCCTATATTACTTTAGGCGAGTGCCTTCTTAATAAGCAAATAATTATCTAATGAAACAACACACCAGTGGCGTAATTGAGAATATTAGGGCACCCTGCAAACTCAGGTTTTGGGTCCCAAATCGAAATACGTACTTCGCGTTCGTCAAGCTTTGGGCCCCCTCCTCGCAAAGCGGTGGTTGCGGGGATGTACGTACGTCACTGAAACACACAAATAAACTCGCTTATAATTTTGTAATAGGGAACCCTTGGTACAGCGGTTGATTATATTGAAAAAGTCCAAAATTATAAAGCCTTCAAATGTTTAATAACTTAGTACCTGTATGATTCAAAACAAATTTAAGAATTTGTTTAAATTTAGTGAGCTTTAAAACTTTAAAATAGTTCTCTTAGAAAAAGTTTCAGAACATATAAGGGCCCCCTGCACTGTCAGGTTCTGGGTTTAATATTTAATAAATTGTTTAACTACGCATTTGGCGTCGGTCAGGCTCTGACGCCCCCCCCACGATGCGAGGTTTGTGGGGGTGTACGTTTCGCCACTGACCAAACATTCAATAAAATTGAAACATCGACTATAATTTTTCTACCAGATAAACTCCAAGACATGTGGCTTCGAATAATGTTACTAGCGCGCGCCGCCCACGAATTTAGAAAGTTGTAACTTATTCCACCTACTTTATCTTTCGATACCACTAGCGAGTATTAATAAATTAGCATACTCATGATTAATCTCAATTATTTTTATAACAAGAAAAAGAAACCAATTGCATGAAATGAACATAAAAAGTAAAAAGTGTATTGCTGGTGATAAAAATGCAATTACAAAAAAAAAGGAAATTACCGTGGCACAATATTAGGTTTAAAACGTATTGAATAAGAAACTTAAAGTAATGTTTTTTTTCTTTCTTTTTTCTGTATGATAGATAGTTGCCAGCAATTAAAGCTAGCCAAGAAGTAATATGGAACAGATTGACAGCTGTCAGTTAAACTGACAATGAGTAGAACCCAGAATAAATTTATATTATTCTAAACTTCAGCCGCTGTCAATTTGGGCTATAGGTAATTTTTTAATTACCTAACCAGTTATTCGCTTAAGCTTTCGTAATCTGTTGAGTGACAAACTTAAAAGCTGTCCTCCATATACACGCATCTCAAGTTACTAACAACCTTATAATTTGGTCGTCTCTTGTCTTCACTTCATAAGGGGAATATGCAAGAGATGTCTTAATACAAATTTATGTATTCCCTAGTCGACTGACAAAAAAATTTTTTTTAAATAATAAATATACATGATGAACAATAATTTGAAAAGGAAGAAACATTAGTCTTGAATATTTGAAAGGATTTGTATAAGACATTTTCTGAATTTAAAATAATACTTTTTATAAAATCATTAAAATATGTAAATTTGATCTAAGTATAAACTTGATTTCCATAGGAATCGATTAACTAAAAAAACTCTGCGTAAACTACGAAATTTCTAAATGTGTTCATAGAAATTTACATAATAAATCAGTTAGTATATAAAGTCTTTTAATTATTTTTGGCTTTCAATCTGCATATTATAAGATGATCTTTAATAAAATTAGTAGCAATTTCATTAAAATACTGTTTAGAAATCAGATAATTGATTCATTTCACAAAGCAACAATAATAAAAGATTGATTGTTAAAAACATATTTGTGTAATGAAAACCTAATCGGAACTAATGCTAAAAACTTATTAAAGTAGGTAAAAGCAATTTTAGAATTATCATTTAAAAAACTAATGCTATTCTTGCCACGTTTGTCAGTCTAAATAGCTTTTTAATTTGTTTGTTTTTGAACTTTCTCTTTTACTAACTTTCTGAGAGATTTATAGTTTTTTTTAAAATTATACTTAATAAAGGAATCCCGAGTCAAATGACTCCTAAATTCATCCATTAATTCATAAACTTTCTAAGATTCATTGCTCAAGAGAATTAATGCATTAATGATGGTCGAGTTGATGAAAAGGAAAAAAAGAATGATGTTTAATTCTCAATATTTATCTAGAACTACTGAAATTTTGTAGAATTAAGTGCGCTTAACCAACAATGTGGGTGTGTATTCCATCCTTATTGGTTGACAAGCCTTGTAATTTTTATGGGTCTCTTCTTAACACACAAAAATAGACGAATTCTTAAACAAAACTTTTCCTGCAAAACATAATATTCTAAAATTTTTACAAGTGAAGAACAGAAGTTTTCTTATTGCTTTAAATGTAATTCATTTTGGATATTTAATTTGGTCGTTTTAAATCAATTCTCTCAAACCTGCTGAAGAAAGTAAACAGTTTTGTAAAATACACCATTAAACTGAAGAAACAGAAATAATTAAAAATCAACGTATTATTATATTAAAAGATCTATAATATGTTTCTTACTATTAAATTTCAAATGCAGATATAATCATGGAGTAGAATTAGAATCCCCGATTTAATTTACATAAAATTAATTTTGCTTATTAATTTGTTTCAAACATTTTAAACATTCAGGAATACGTTCCATTGCGGATTCAGAAAATTTTGAATTTTATGTTACACATAAGTTATATTGTTTTCGTTAAGTAAATAAATTGTGAGTTGTGTAATACTTTAGTTAGTAGTTTAAATAAATAAAAAAACTTAGAAGCTACTAAGTGCAGTAATTGTAGAGTAGCTAAGCATTTGAGGCTATCATATTGAGGAACTGTGAAGTATATTTGAAGATATGGTTCTTGTGATATTCAATACGTTCTGAATTTCACATAATCATGCTTCACTTTCTCCGTGAAATTTTTCTTCTTTTTATAAAGAAACACGAAAAGGGTAAAACTTGACAAATTGCAAGATTTTTTAAGTTTAAGTTCTGGATACCTTAAAAATAAAGCAATAAAACTAAATTTTAACATAAAATATATTTTTTATTTGGTAAAGAATTTTGTATAAATGTTTTTAATCTTTTTAATTAAATAAATAAAGATTTCACAATTCTGCATACATTTTATTTCTTAAGCAAATTGAAATAATTTCAAAATAACTAAGAAATTCTGAAAACAATAATTTTCAAGCTATTGAGAGATATTTTATATCTATTTTCTATAAATTCTAAAAGATAGATCACTTACAGACTCGAAGATTGAATTAGACATTTTTTTAAATTTCTCACACAAAATGGAATAACGAAAAACTGCATCCTAAACATTCACGAAAGAATCAAGCTTATTTATATCCCTAATTCTGCTGGTTCAGTTTGCAAGTATTAAATTTAAAAAGTATGGCAATCTTCATGTTTGCGGGAGCACGTGTCCTTTGTCACTCTAAATCTATCACCTGAAACGTGATGTGAATCACATGCCAATTTCTTACTGATGTGTTATTTATAATATGAGCCTTTTCACATGTTTTTTGCAAAATAAGGAGCACGAAAAGAGTAATGAGAGGTCTGCATAAAATAAAACTTTTTTTGTTCCTGAAAAACATTATTTTTCCTGCATAGAGGAAAAACAGCTCGTATTCAATTTCTCCTGACAATAGAGCGAGACTATATTTTTAGCAGAATTTCAACTACCGCGTGCTCAACCTGTTCGTCGTGATGAGTAATATCCCTTGCGTGTTAGTTCTGTCGACGTATCCTTGACACCACGGATTGATGGACGTTCATCTCAATGTCTTGTTACACATAGTGATTATTTTGATGCTTCATTCGACCACAAACAGTGAAAAGAGACACTAATAAGTATCTTGCACTATCAGTAATTGCCAAGAAAAAGGAAAAGATGCAATCAATATTATTAGGATGTTGCTGAACGTAATTGTTGAAGATTTCTTAATTTGTTTGGCACGGAATCCTACATATGGCACTAAATTTCATATAGTCTTCATCAATATCTTCAAATTGCTACCATGAATGGATCGGTTTATTATGGGACCTTAAATTTCATTTGAATTGCTATTGGCAATTCTGTATTTAATTTGATTTTAAGAGTTATAGATGAGAGTTTTATGTTATAAACTTCTGGAAAACAAACGTATAATAAACATTGATACATTCAAGGTGAATTTTTGTAGATAAAAATAGATGTCATAATGCATAACACCTTTAATATTTTGTAGATATTTTCTCAAAAGTCCTCTAAAAAGTGCCTGAACTCAAATATTACATATATTTTATATATTGTAGTCACTTACTTGATAAGAATTTTATCACCTTGGATGGTTATCACATGAAATGAAATTCAATTCAAAATTAAAATAAGCTATTTGACACATGGTGAAAACATCCTATTTTTTTCTTACAACAGTGCTAGATTTCCATAATGCTACTTTCTGATTTCTTCAGAAATATTTTGCATATTGCGTTGTTCAGATTCTCCCTGGGGTTTCCTTCTAACTTCAAAGCAATCAGTTATGTTTTTCACTGCTTGATGGAAATGTAAGTAGTATACGCTCTTCTTCTAATATTACTTCCTGAAAGTCAATTTTAGGAAACAAAATGTATGTTTTCAAGATTGGACAAAGAGATTCCATGTATATATATATAATGTGAATAAAGAAAAAATTATCTCTTAAACCAGGAGCCACAAATTGATGCTCTGTGGTACAATGATATGCCATAATATAGGCACAGGAGCACAGCAAAAATTTTTAAAATCATGTTATATAAGAAAAATTAAATCGGTATCACACAAAAAAAAGGGAAAACATATTCTATACCGGATTGTGTACAAAAGTTAAGGCTCTTTTAAATTGATTGTACTATTAAGTCTTTGTAGTAAGAAAATAAATTAGTAAAAATGTGTATTAAAAACATATAAACTTATAAACAAACATTTATCGGCAAACAAAATTTTAATTGTAATTATTTTATTTTTTGTAGTTCTTTTTACTACCTTAAATTATAAATACTTTTTAATTAGTTAATTTTAATTAACTTTTAATGTAATTGAAATGTATATTTTTTGTTTGTTACAAAATGAATTATCTCCAAAGTTCCTCCTTTTTTAAACTATTTTTTTTTAATTAATTATGATATGAACTTTAGGACTCTTCACTTTAGGATATGAGAAAATTATTGAAATTTAGTTATAGTTTTAAGTGTTCAAGAGAATTAAATACCATTATTTTTATTTAAATTATTTCTTATTTAAAATTATATTTTAAAAGAAAATGTGTGTATTTAAAAAAAAAGATTATCATAATTTTAAAATTATTCATTGATTTTATGAAAATAGTTTAAATTAATAAAATTTAGGACTAATGATCACATTTTATCAATCTTAGTTTTAAAAAGTTAAAATCAATTAGTTTTTTTCGTGTATTATTTCCTACGCTTACGGAATGTTTTTTAACAACTTTTTAAATTGTTTTTTTAATAAATCGTTTCTGTTTGAAAGCTTGAAAATTAAAGATTTCATCCCTTTAAAATATTTTTGTCTCTTAAATTAAAGATAGGAAAGTTCATTGGAAAAAAAACTGTACCCGATATTAGACAGGCAGTATTTGTTTCCAGGAATGCGTTGTTTTAAGTCCTCCTGTTACTATACAGTTGTATTCAAATTGTTGGGTTTTCAATGAATCGTGATTCGCGTTTTCAGTAATACCTTCTTAAAGTAGTGTCAAGATTTTGTTCTTTTAAGTAAGCTTGACTCAATTATTCATTTAAGAGTTCTTTGTAAAATTTATTCATTTGAAATTGATAAACTAGACTGCATTTTTTAAATGCAAAAATGCAAAGCTTTAATTCACAATATTTAAAACTGTTACAGAATACATCCACATCTGAATTGAAACTGAAATTATCAGGAATAAAAATATCAATAGATAATAAAGTTACATTCATTTATTTGTATAACTTATATGCAGCAGAAACTAATATTAGCTGACGTATAACAACGTTGTATAGCATTATCTGGAATTCTCTAATATGCTGGATAGTATGGAGAGACATGTTTTCTACCTGTTAATTGAAACTTTTTGTACCACTTGTAGATGAGTTTACTTATAAATAACATTTTAAACTTTTTAAAAAATATATTACATCCCAATTTCATCTCTTTCTCTCTCCTTTTATATATATATATATATATATATATATATATATATATATATATATAGGAGAAAAGCGACTCACTTATCACGAAATCTCCGGAACTATTAGACCTACATACATGAAATTCGGCTTGTTCTTCTTGTTTCCAACTTCTTTTGTTGAGTAGATATCCGTTAAGAAAGAGTTTTGCGAAAATCGACTTGTGCAAGGGGTGTTGCGGGATCGTTAGAGAAAAATTCTCCTATTTGAATTATTAGACCTGCATATTTGAAATTTAGTAAACATGAATCTTCTGTTGCGTAGAAATTAGCCGAGAACGGCTATTCCGGAAATAGATTCCCAAGATCGGTTGCAGGGGATTATGGGAATATATATTATTGATAGAAAAATTTCCGTTTTTGAGCTATTAGACCTACAAACTGATTTAAGTTTGTAAAGCATGCTCATTTTATCAAGAAGAGTTCCTCTAAAAATAGGTTTTGTGGAAATTGAATCCCATGGGTCCATGCGGAGGCGTAATAGATAAATATATTTCCGTTTTAAAAATTCAAGTCCTGTCTTTTTTAAATTAAGAGACGAGGCTATATAAGAGAATATTTTTCTATACAAATAGGCTTAGATAATATACAATTACACAATGTCATAAAATACCCAGAGAAGCGGGTGCGTAACGGCGAGTTCGTATTAAATATTTGATATATTTCACATTTCAAAAGGAATTATTGATATACGCATATTGTCTGCTTTTTGTATTACCATTATGTTAAATAAAATATTTATTGTAAACAAGATATGGTATCGTATATAAAGGACAAGTTATTAACAATATTTAGATGTCTAAGCATCTGTCTGAATGTGAATTCTAAGACATATTTTTTGAAATCACACACACACACAATGAATTGTACCACTTCAGAACTAACCATTTATAGATATTTGTTGTACTTGTAATTACAAAAGAAATCCAGTATTTTTTCATTTTGTAAATTAATGTCAATATTATCGATATCTCAATACCTGTGAAAGCAAAAGTTTGCGTAATTTATATTTAACTAGGCTACCATGTTAAGAGAGAGATGATATCAACTATGACAAACTTCTCTTTATCTAAGTCAGGAAGCATATAAACTCCGAAGTGTTGTTGTGATTGATACAAAACCGAAAAATAGGAAATATAATATCTTAGAAACTCTGGATATCTAGGGGGAGTGTATTTGCAAATCTTGAGAAAGCAAATATAAATAAGAGTAATCTTTGCATAGCTTTAAGCTTTTGAGAATTTTTCGTTATTGTTTGAGATATGCGAAGTGATTAAAATGGGTCAGTAAACACTATCCTCAAATTACACTTTATAGATTAGTTTCAAGTGGTTGTTGACTCACAACAAACAATAAACTGGTGTTTAGTTTCCAAAATTTTAGTTTTATGATTTTGTTTTCAACATGAAAAGTGTGTTTTTGTTTGTTCTAATAATCATGAAGGCGATATTAAGACACATTATGTTTCATTCGACAGATGGTGGAAAATTTAAGTGGATAGTTTTGGTGGATAATTTAAGGAAGTGCTGTCCAACTTCTTTTATCGCCGCGGACTGGTCAACATTTGATTATTTTACCGCAGTTTGCTGAGAGGAGGGGGTGATTGTTGCATTTTAGATTGTTTTGATTTAATAATTTTAATTAAATTACATTTAAACATGCCTTCAGAATAAAATACAGTTACACCAAAAAATTAATACAAAGTGATTTAACATGGAATATAAAGGGATTTTCATAAAAAAGTCACACAAACCTTAGAGAAATATATCACAGTAAATAAAATACAAATAATTTAATGTTCATTGTGCAGCCCGGGGTTGGGGACCACTGATTTAAGTTATCCGAACACGTTCAGAATACTTTTTTAAAAATTGTATACTAAAATATTGCAAATACTTTTTAGGGATCAATACCTATAAATATTAACATTTAAGTAGCAATATTTAAAATAAATTATATAAATTTTACAGAAGTCGTTAATTATAATTGAAATTTCAGCAATTTTTTTAAAAAGATTCCTTAAAGCAGTGAAAAAAGTAATACACTTATATCTGTAGAAGTATTACTAAAATAAACTACATACATTTATCTAGAAAACTGCAAACATTTTAATGTACATTAAAATAGTAAGATTTAGAACTGATGAAAAAAAAATATTTTTGAGCTATTATTGAATTAATGGGCCATAATTCAAAAAATATTCATACAATAAGAATTATTTTAGCACCTTCCCTCGAAAATAATAAAAACATCAAGCTTAAAATGTTTCATAGAAAAATACATTTGTAATATTTTGAGTTATCAGACTCACCATGATAGAGTTAAGACAATTTAAATCCACACTTCTGGCAGATTAAAAACCTACTTCCGGTTTGTCTAATTTTCTGTAATTTATTGTAACTCGGCTTCTATCTAACATGAAACACAATATATATAATATATGTTTTGTAAAGCCAAGTTTTTTCTACCTAGAAAATTTAAAAAACGCGTGTTTTGATTGAAATTGGTCATTTCAACGTGTTAGAGTACTTTAAAACAACATATTAATATATGAAATGAGTTAATAAATTTTAATAATATCAATAATTCAGAAGAAAAATATATATTAACCCTGGAAGTATTTAATCTAGCATTTTTTTATTCGTGCATAATTCCCCTGCCTATCACTTTCTTATACAAATATTTTAATTTAGTGAAAAATTAAGAATCTCTCCCTATCTAAGAAATGACATTAACCACTATGAGTTACAATTACATCCATGTGTAATAAAATTACCATCACAACATTTTAAAAATCTTAGAAACGATTAAGTAACGCTGATATTTGCCAAAACATTTTATATACTTTATGTGAAATATCTTATTAAAAAATAAATCGATTAGTGTGTATCATAAACCTTAACCTAGATATGAAGTGTAACGTGGAGCATCAATATACTACATTCTAATCGGAACGAAAATGATATAAAAGTAAAAATTGAACTACACGTATATTCTATATTCTTACTTTTTCCTATTCGTTCCGTTATCATTCAAGGCTTCTTTACTTTATTAGACAGGAATTTCGATATGACACGTCGCAACGTTTTATCAAATACTAACCTTCTGGATCTTTAAAATGAATTAATTTTTCTTCCAAGAAAAAATCAGCTTGCTTGCTCTCAGTTTGACGTGAATGTGGATGGGAACGTATGACGTCATAGTATCGTAAAAATGTTTCTCGTTTTTCTAAGAAAATTGATTTCTTAATACCCTCTACAGGAACAAGAAACATATTTTGTGTTCTGTTATTAAATTTCTTTAAAAAGAAAAACATATTAGATACTATTTTCAATCTCGAAAATTAAATTAATTTTAATTCTTTTAAAAATAACTTTAGAGGGAAGTTTTTTATATTTCATGTTTAAAATGAAACGAATATGAGCTGAGATAGATGTGTAATTTTATCATACAAAATTGATTTTATACTTTCTTTATCACATGTCATATTTAGAGCTTCTATTCGTTCTATATATACTACGTTAGTGCATGCTGTGTTTTGGAAGAGGTATAGCGAATAAAATCCAAAGAATATTTTGAGAAAAACCTATATTTACAGTGATAGCTATCATTTAAGGATTCAAAAGTATACTTTCTTTTAAAATAATTTTCGAAAACGCGTTACATTGACAATAAAACATTCGAAAAAATGTCTTATAGTCAATGCAGTGCAATTTTAATTAAATAGAAATAAAGTACTCGAAATTCGAATTGTAAAACAGACGCACAAAGACAATTTCATCAAGAAACTAAGGCGATATAAACGAATTTGTTAAACGCAACTATAAATATATGTGCTATTTCAGATAAGAAATTGCATTTATTCCTTTTATCAGTAACAAAATGCTGTTTATTTTGCCCAATTTAAAGATTTCCATGCATTAAAATTGGTTGTCATGTACGATCATTTAATCAGCAACTAGCCTGATGATACTATTGACAATGAAATGATTTCCACACGTTTGAAATAGAGTTTCTCTTTTATCTTGCATATGAAATCATTTCATTTCGTTGATCTGAATTTCATACATTAAGCTGAAATGATCTTACACTTCCACCGGAATTAAAGAGTGAATGAACTGATGTAAAAGATGGTATGAAAGTTATAGCGTCTGTCACGATTTTTGAATGAAAATCGTTCATTATAGTGAAAAGTCACGCAAAAGATTCTATTCACTTGAGTAAAAGAACGTGAGTTTTATTGATGCAGACGAATATTGTCAAGTGTGATCCACGTCATACATCAACGAGCCATACTTAATCTGCAACTTCGGATTTTAGATAAATTCACTTAATACTTTGAGAAATTTGGTATTGCTCGGCAAGAGTTGTAGCACTTGGGATGGAAATTTAATTCTTATTTTTTTTATCTCAATTGAAGATTTATTTAGTAATATCTGATATTGATTAAGTGTTCAAAAATATATTCTTTTTCTTTGAATTTACATGAAAAAATACCGAATTTTATTCTAAAATGGACTATAAAATTGTATTCCAAGATCTACAGCAGTGGTCCCAACACTTTTACATCACCTACCCCCTAAAATGGAAATAATTTTAAGAAGTACACCATTTAACATATATATATATATATATATATATATATATATATATATATATATATATATATATATATATATATATATATATATATATATATATATATATATATATATATATAAGCATATGAACCTACTTCTTTCACGTTTCCCCTGGGGTAGGCGTACCGTAATGTGGAAATCACTGATCTAGAGAAGAGGTTTCCAAACTGCACGACCCGTGCTTAATCCAGTTCACCAAGTTTATTTTAGTTACAAAGTAAAATTTAGAATAAAGTAAATCACGTTAGTCATTTGAGAAACACAGTGACTGACATACATAATATAATTTAATATTTTAACTATAATTAATTACTTGAATAATTTATACTAAACATTTTCTTAATAATTTATTAACATAGGTAATAACACGTAATGAATTCAAGTATTACAACCACGATGAATGAGATTTACGTTTCCGTAACTTTCAGTAAACAATTGTATACAGTTGGGGATCAAATATACTAGTGGATGTTATTAGAACAGACTTTAAATGCTCATTGGTTAACTTGGAAGAGTAACCCATTTAAAATAATATGTTTTATTTTCCACAAATAAGTACCGAAAATAGAAAAAAATTATGACCAAATTTATGCATCAAATTAAACTGTGGGAGTGGAAAACTTAAAAATTCTAGCAATAACGAGTTGAAATATTTTTCCTCAAAAGTATGACTGCATTGCGAATCACTCATGGCCATTTGAAGTTACGGAGGAAGGGATTTTGAAAATATATAGATGTTGCTTGCAATTGTGTTAAAATCCGTAAAGCGATACTCAAACTTTACTTTCAAAGTGGTCAAAGTTTCAGTTGCAAAATAAAAGGAGTCACAGTTAGAAGTGAAACGAAACTTTGCGCATAATTCAAAACTGCAATATGCTATTGTGAGGAGCTAAGTAGGTCTTGGACCTTAGAATTTACTGAAGGATTCGTTGTGGGTTTGGGGCTAAAAGCTAGGGGATCCCTGGTCGAGGCGTTTTGAAAAAAAAATATCGGGAATATAATGATGCCTTTTCTCTGCTTAAAGTTGAAACTAATAGGGAAATTTAAAAGAATATTTAGGCTTTTGATAAATAATAAAAGCCTGAATTTTTTTTATTAAGCCCATTTTAAAAATTAATATAAATTCAGATACAAAAATTGATCACTGTGCAGAATATTTAAACTGAGATACTAAGAGCTTTATTTTTATCGAGAAAGGTTTAATAAAAAGAGAAACATCAAACTGTAACATGAAGGAATACGAAAAACTTGTTGATTTTAGTCATATTAACATTTATAGGTGAAAGAATCAAATAATGACACCCGAAGCAGTTTAAAAAAACTTAAGAGGAAACGAAAAAGCATCGAGTTAGCAAACACCGCAATTTTCTTAAAAAGGAAACTAAAATAATAATAAAAAAGTAATGTATAAGCTATTCTACAAAATTATAATTTTTGAATAAAAAATTTTGATTTTGCTTGAATAGTAGCAAAAAGTCATACATTTTCCTTTTACTTTCTTAATTGAAAGAATAAGTAGAAATCTATATATGAGTTAATTGTAGTATATATGAGTTAAATTATATATAAATAAAAAATAATAACTTTTTTAGTTATGTCTAAATTATAAGACAATGAATAAACAAAACATTACTTTTGTATTTTATTCGGTGCCTTTGTATGTGCAATTAGGTTGTTTATAAACATTGGACTTCTTCTCAAAGCCACACGAGAGCTACTAAAAGCAACATTGCCCTCCCTTACTTTTTTTTGAAAATGTCAGATACCTCGAAAATTTATTATTCAATATGTGATTTTTGTTGCTGAAATTTGTTTGTGACTTAAATTTTTGTATTGTAAATATTTCTTCAAGAATATTCTTTTCTTTTCAATCAGCGTTTGCAAAATTGGCATATGTAAAGCAAAGTTTATGTGCACTATTTGCTAATAATACTAAAGAGGTTTTTACTGAACTAGAAAACAGTACTTACCCATTACAGAACCTACAGTCAGACACATTCATTGTAAAAATATATCCAGTTACTCACGCAAGATTTTACTCACGCTATTTCCGAGATAAGAGAAAAGAGTTTGACCTTTCAAATATCCAGACCATTAATGAGTTACTGTTCAATAGTTATCTACGGCAAAATCATTAACAATGTTGTACTGAACAATAACATACATCATCAGTAAAAAGGATTTGATGCCAGAAAGTCATTTGATTTATTCTTTTACTATGCGCGGAATTCCAGAATGATCTTAAAAATAAGGATATAATGTTTTTGTATTAGATGTACTAATAGCAATGTTAATAATGGAAGATCAGAGTATGAATTAATTATTACTTGATTTAAAAAAGAAAAAGATTTAACTACACGTCAATAAAATATTTTTCAAGACATAACTTGTATTACTTTTTTAATGATTATTACAAAAGTCGGTATTTCGGTATTATCGCAACCTATTGGTGACATTATATGAAACGAAGCATCTGGTTGCCAATTCAGCGCGTACAACACATAGGTAATCGGGGTTGCCAATGTGGCGATTTATTAATAGAGTTAGTGATTGTTGCAATAATACGTAAGTACCCAAAAGCAATAATGTTGACTGGTCCGTCGCCAAAAGCCCTCGTGCAGCTGAACAGTGCGACGTTAATCTTCACTTACTCACTCACGCAATAATGTTGACCAGCTACGCTCCATAAGTAAACATCAAAAGATTTTATAAACATAACTCTCTTGCGTTATTTTTATTTACAAACTTAGTTTATGCTTTACTCGTAGTTATTTTCAAATTTAATATTTCTAGAAATGCATCCTTTGTAAGTAAAAATGTCAACTAAAGAAAATAGTCGATTAAAAGTTCTCTATATAATAAATAAAAATTCACTTATAAAAATTGCTATTCTATACTTAAAGTCAATACTTAATTCCTGGAAAGAAAGGAAATTTCTTTGACTTGTTTGTCACAAAATTCAATTTAAATTTTGAATTAAATGTACGAAACAAAACAAAAAATAATTATAAGTATGTATAAAACTGTTTTTATCTTCACTGGGTCCTTTTTCAAAGAAAATTGATTTAAGATAATTAATTTCATGTTTGTCAATTTTTTTGAACAAATATAAGTATAATGTTACAATTTCTGTTTGCGTTCTAGCTTTCTGCAATTTATTTTACGTGAGTTAAAAGTACAAACCAACAGAAAAAAAAAATTATTGTAAATGTAAACCGCTGTTTTGATGATTTTTTTTTTGTATTTTTAAAGGAAGTTGATCTTTTTCGAAATTCATTTTCATATCTGCTGATTTCTTTAGCAAGTATAGGAATAAGTTTAAACCAAAAGTATACAAACCAACAGAAAAAAAATTATTGTAAATGTAAACCACTGTTTTGATGATTTTTTTTTTTTTTATTTTTAAAGGAAGTTGATCTTTTTCGAAATTCATTTTCATATCTGCTGATTTCTTTAGCAAGTATAGGAATAAGTTTAAACCAAAAGTATACAAACCAACAGAAAAAAAATTATTGTAAATGTAAACCACTGTTTTGATGATTTTTTTTTTGTATTTTTAAAGGAAGTTGATCTTTTTCGAAATTCATTTTCATATCTGCTGATTTCTTTACCAAGTATAGGAATAAGTTTACAATTTTTTTCATTATTTGTTGAATCAATGTTTAATTCAGTGTTAGAAGAGGGAAACATATAGAATATGAAAGGAAAAGAAAAACATGATATATATACAAATCACTCATATATTTCACATATATTAAATATTTAAAATACATCAAAATGAAAAAAGGTGGTTAAGCAGAAAATTATTTATAGTAAGTTCAACCAACCCCCCTGTGAATTGAATTCCCCAAATTTAATTAAATCTTAGGAATTAGCATCATATTTCCCGGGAAATTTTACTGTACTGAGATATTTAAAATATCTTTTGTTTTTCGTGTTTCAAGTCGAATAAAAAGGAAAGGTGTATTATTACAAAATAACAAAATCGAATTTTTCTTCGTGGTTTAAAATGTTGAGTACGAAATTTGGCCCTCAAAAAACACGACAATTTTAATCAGCTGTTTGCTTAGTTATTTGATAAATTAAAAAATAAGTTTTTAAATAGTTTTTTTTAAGAATACAAATAAATAAATAAATGTTTAAGAATTATCAAAAAAAAAGAAGCGCAAATACACTCTGTCGCAAAAAAATATATGCACCCAGAAGAAATTGAGCTACATTCACGAAATTTGGTATGCATGTAGTGTATATGAAAATAAACAAATGATTAAAAATTCAGAACAAAATATCATTTTATTAAGCGGTTACAGCTTGCAAAAGGTTAAAAATCAGCAAGTAGTAAAGCCACCTCTGGCAGCTATACAAGCCGAAATTCGGCGTGGCATCGATTCAATTAGATCACTTATGACCCCCTGTGGAAGATCCTGCCATAGTATTTGCATCTGCGCAGTTAATTCTCCTGTATCTCGGGACGGCTGCAGTTGCCTTCCCAGCGCGTCCAGACATGCTCTATTGGCGAAAGATCTGATGACCTGGCAGGCCATGGTAGGACGTCATATCCTTGAAGACATTGTTGGGAGAGTCGCGCAGTATGTGGACGAGCATTATCCTGTTGATAAATGGCACCTGGGCGACTTGATAGCATGGGTAGCACAATCGGCGTTAAAATATCGTCCACGTATCTGCGAGCTGTCAAAGTGCCTTGAAGGACCACTAAAGATGATCGTGTGTCCCAAGAAATTGCTCCCCACACTGTCACACCTTGTGAAATTGCTGTATGCCGCTCGACAATAAATGCCGGATCGGACCGCTGGCCGGTGCGCCTCCAGACACGTGTGCGGTGGTCATCAGCACTGAGACTGAATCGGGATTCATCACTGAAGATGACACGTTTCCAGTCTGTCACACTCCAAGTTGCCCGAGGTCGGCAAAAATCCAGTCGACACTGCCTATGATGTGGGGTCAGTGGTAAGCGTCTTAGCGGACGTCGGCTCCTCAAGCCAACTTCGGTCAGTCGTCTCCTTATGGTTTCTCTTGATGGCACTGGATGTCTGGAAGGAGGTAAGTGGCGTTGAATCGATGCTAGGGACGTTGTTGGTGCCGAAGTAGCCACTCTTCTGATTGCACGATCCTCGCGATCATTTGTGTTCCTGGGACGTCCTGACCCTCCGCGACGGTACACTCTAACTTCTGTGATCCACTGTTGCCAACACCGAGCAACTACCATATCGCTCCGACCGAGGTGGCGGCCGATACGTCTATTCGACCAACCTGCTTCTCTGAGGCCTATTATACGGCCCCTATCAAAGTCCGTCAGCTGCTCGTACTGCCACCGGTTACGTCTTAGAGGCATCCTAAGTCTCAATATCGTCTATCAAAGTCATCAGATTCGTTTGGATAGCCGTACGGCGCTCGTACTCATGCTTTTAAACTCTCCCAGTTGCGCAACTAATATGCGCATAGCACACTTAGCCTTGTCTCATTGGCTTCGAAATTTTAATCATTTGCATATCTCTTACCAGACTGCATTCTTGCCGAGTTTCGTGATTGTAGCTTGATTTCTTCTGGGTGCATATATTTTTTTGCGACAGAGTGTATTTTAAACATTTATCATTTAAATACGTTTTAGAAATATTAGCCAAAACTAATTAAAATATATATAGTCTCTTTCGAATCTTTCAGTTCGCTCAGAATTTAATTTAAACTCTACACTAGTTTTGAACAAATCCTATGAACGCATGAAAAAAAAATAATAGCATCTCTAATTCTATATAAAACTGAAAAATTGTTTCATTTCCTTTTCATTGTTGTTATAAAGATTATTGCTTCAGAAAAGTCTACATTTTCAATACCATGGCCAATATTTAGTATAAACACACTTTTTCAACATTTAATTAGTATTTTCAAATCCAACATTAACTAAAATAAATCCATGATGCGAAATAATTATTTCACTTTTCTATAAATCCTGTTATTTTTTAAGTTATTTTTTATTTGATTTAGAAGTGTACGAAAAAGAACCTCAAAAATGTATAAGCAGATGGGGAAGTAATAACGATTTTGAAAGATCTCGTTACATTTTATGTTAAATTCATTATACTACGGCACAAAAGTTATAATTAAATATTTTATGAGAATTTAAATACTATATTGCAACAGTTATATTGTTTCAAAATTATCGTTAGTAAAATAAATAACATTTTTCGAATTAACGACGACAAAAAATGTCACATCGTAGCAGTGTATACATATTAGTGTTATTTTTAATTACATTGTTTCTATAATATACAATTAACTTTTTAACTGTCATGCCCAACATTATCTCAGGCAAGGCATTAGTGCTCCAAAATGTCATGCCCGAGATAATCTCGGGCGAGGCATTAGTGCTCTGAAATGTCATGCCCGAGATAATCTCGGGCAGGACACTAATGCTCCAAAATGTCACACCAGAGTACTATACGGGGTAATTACTTCGGGCGGTGTAGATCGCTGCGAACAGGTAATATCCTTTCATCCAACACTCAGAAAACACCAGAAAAATATTATAAAAAGATATTTTTTACATTTGCTAGACAAGGTACTCTGGAGCTCATTTTTGTTCTATGAAAATGCAGTTGGGAAAAGTATTACATTTTCTAGAATTTCGAATATAAGATGTAGAAGAGCTTTATTGAAATATGATGATGCATCTTTTGGACAAAAGAATCCTAGTAGACCACCTACAGTAGATAACCCTATCCGTCTTGCTGAACGACATTTTATGTCCCATATTCCTCCTACAAGACACTTCGAATTTTTTAATTCAAAGAAGGATACAAATGGAAAAAGATAAGGAAGGAGACATGATTCACAGGTGTAATAATTACGGAGTTGATCTGTGTTTGGAAAAGTGTTTCCAATTCCACACAAAACTTAATTATTGAACTACTAATAGGTATTTATTTTTTTCGAAAAATAATGCTCCACTGGATGCGAACTTCATCTCTTCCACACTGTGGGGTATCTATTTTAAGTGAATATGCAGTTGCTATAAAATCTAAAAATTTTTTTGCAAGTAATTCAAAATATTAATTTTTAACTACTAAGTATATTTATTTTATATTAAACATTTGATTTTTGAAATTAAAAAAATTTAACAATTTATATACCTAAATTATCAAAATAGCTTGTGACAGTTAAAAGTTAATAATAAGAATAGTAATTACAAAATACACATCTTTTAAGAGACCGTGTAACATATTCAATAGTCACCCGATAATTTCCTTTCTGTTAGTATCAGAGAAATATAGCTTCAAATAAAACTTTCCCATTATATTCAATGAAGCAGAAGTATATATATCGTATACTTTACATATGCAGAACATGTGTTTAAATAAATTGCAATAACTTATCGACCTTAATAGTCTAGAAGCTGTTTTATGGTGATTAAGTCTGACGAAATAATTCTTCCTATAATCATGAATTTTACGAAAATTGATATATTTTTTTTTCTTATTGGCCGCAAGTCTGGATGAATAAGAAGATAGGAATACGTATTCATGTGGTAGAAAAGGTAACTGTATCTTTAAAGATTTACGACGCAGGAACTAGTCACGCTATTAGGTAGTCGCCGTCGGAAGACTAATCTGATAGGATATTCAGTAAACATTTTCGCAAGTTAGATGTTGAAGATCTTTACAAAACTCTTACTTCGTCGTTAGAACGAATGTAAATGTAAATGTAAGTATTAAAGAGCAGTATATCAAAGTAGAGGTATGTTGAGATTTGACAAGGTATTATGATGAAGAAGGTTTTTGTTTCAATAAGTTATATGTTCATTTTTTTGCCGGGAAGACCGAACACACCCAGGAAGAGCTTATGGCGACAAAACTGATTGCCGAGGGATGTAAGACCAATTACTTTAATTTTATGAAATATTTTGTTTTATTTTATTCGTTAAATTTTTAGTTATAAGTTAATACTGAAATATCTTTAAAAATAAAGCTTAAGATCTGCATAATTGAATCATCACGAAATTATTTCTGCCAGTATTATATATGCTCGTATTAAAGCTCTCGATTGGTGGATTTTTAAAATATGACTGACTTCATTGAGCAAAATACCGGAATGAGTTGCAAGTTAACCTTTACAGGACATAAGGGTGCTAAGAATAAATATTAGTACGTAACCGTTCGTTTTATTTTGCTTACATGTAAAATAAATAAAAATTATAAAGACATGTACAGCAATGTGAGGTGTTTTGGGATCAATGTGTAGTTTTATAACACATTTGTTTTCATTTGTTCAAATGTTCTTTATTATTGCACAAATTTATATTTACCGAATAACATAAAATATATGAGGAAAAACAATGAAGCATAATTATACTAAACAATAAATTGAAATAAGTAATAAGAATAAGAATATAGTCCACAAGTGGGTGTTTCACCATTGGTGTCAATTGATTTGACGGCTCTTTGTTTTTCTAAGCGTTCCTACTTACATAATTGTGTTTGGCTACCCTCTATTTTGACATTCTGTAAAAAAATACAGATGAGGTTATAATTAAATACGACAATCACACACACACACACCAATTTTAAAATGGTTCAATTTTTATTGGGGTTCGTTTTCATTAATCCTTTTTAGTTCCTTATCTTCAATCGATTCTCCTTCATTTAATTAATCATGCAGTAGATACATCCGACGACGTATTAGCTACAAGCTCCATTATTGTTAACGAAAGGGAACGAGGACGAAATTTGATCTCGGATCTCACTTTACAAGCTTCCACTTCAAAACAAAAGAGGTTTGGATCGTTTTAATGTGTCTAATCATTAGTGAAATAGAATTTTGATCTGGGAAAATTCCATTCGTAGTTCAGAAGCATTGCCAATAATTGTATGTATCCCCAATCAATTTTTAAAAGAAAATTGAAAAGATTACTGATTGTGAAAAAAGAGAAAAATGTTCCAAATAGACGAATTTTAAAGAAAATTTATCCTGATTTATGTGGCAAGAGGAAAAAAGAAAGCGAGAGATCAATGACCAAATAGGATTCCGGAAATGTGCTTAAATGTTTCTCATCATATAATACTAGTTAAAAAATGTTCAAAAGAGGAAATAGAACACAGAACATATTCCTTAACACTATAGAATCATTTTTTCACTGTAATCTTAAAACAGGTCACTCACTTATTCGTTTTTCAAGCTATTAAATTTTTAATTTGATTTTGATTAACTATTTTAATTAAATAGTAAGTATGTGAAATCTTCATCTATGGCAAGTAATTTCTCGTTTTGCAAAAATTACAGATCTTTGAACTCTTGCTTTGAAATTCACAAATCGAAAAATAAAGAAGAACGATCGAAAAACAAAAAGAGTTTTATTAAAAGAAAACTAGAGTAATCTCTCTTTAAAAAATAACCATAATTGTGTAACAAATTGCAAGTTTATAAAAATTGCAAGTTAAATAAAATTTTGAGTATATTTTTTGAAAAATCGTAAAAAAAACAGTTTTTGACATTAAATTTTTTAAATGACTGATTCTAAAAGATAAAAGCATGAACTTTTTTAGTGTAAAATATTTTTTTCATTACCGCGAAATAAAATGCAAGCGGAACCATTTAGAAACCGTATTCATAAAAACGTATCGATTTCGACTCATTTAAAAAAAATCGTAAAAGATACAAATAAAAATTATTTTGTAAAATAAATTATAGCATATCGTGGTGAAATAAATGATGTTTCTGAATCTGTAATTATTTTTTGTGTAAGTCTCATGAAAAAAAAAAAATTAGATAGCGTTTTAAAAACGTCTGAAAGAAAAAAAAAGTTCCGAACTTTCACCTGGCGGTCAAAAGTGGTATTAAATTATGCGTTTTAAGGTTTTTAATCAATATATTTTCAATTAAATGGAATATCAGAATATAAATGGTCAAAACGGATTCCTCGGTTCATTCCCAAAATTTTGGTACTTTCGGCGAATTTCTGCATCATGTGGTTCGTGAGAAAATTGGGTCGCATAGATAGATGAAAAGATAGATAAGTTTGCTTACCTTCGGATTTTAATAGTGTAGATGCTGAAGATTTCATACATTATTTAAAAGACAAAGACATTTTTTTCTATTTATTATATTTTAGATAGATTATTTTCATTATATATATATATATATATATATATATATATATATATATATATATATATATATATATATATAATTATTATGTTTCGGTGTTACTGTGTGTTTATTATATGTTCCGCCGTATTACGCGGTCTGGCGGGTGCATAAAGCGCACCTATAATTTAAATTGAATATTTTAATTTTTAGATGCGTTACCCGAAAAAGCTCATCCACTTTTTTACAAAGGAACCCGAAATGCACATGTGCGATTATCTTTCGACAAAAAAGGTTCCCACGAAAACAATAGGTCATTAAATATCTAACTTCACCGTAGTGCTCTTCTGCTGAGCCCACAGTAGACCTTTAAAACCCGTGCCTATAATTAACGAAAACTTTTGCCGAAATTTAATTTCCCGAAAGGTGTTTTCATTCATGTGAAAAAGAAAGGATGGATATACAAAAATTGATTAAATTTGTAGATAAGAAATGTTTGGCAAAAGCGATCCAGGGGTGCCTTAAAGAATCTAGACAGTGTTTTAGTTAAAGAAAAGTTCAGATTTCTTCCCACGCGGCGTTTCTCAAACTGTAGGACACGCCCCCCTTGAGGGGCGTAATAACTTTGCAAGAGGGGCGCGAGTATATCGAAAAGTCAAAAATAAAAAGATTTACAAATTTACAAGTTTACTGAAAGGAAACAAAACAAAATATATTCTGACATAATAAAAGTAAAATGCACATTTACACTGATATAATATAATTAAAAATGCACGATGTATTTGATAATTAATTTATCAATACTAAGTTAAGAACAGGATTAATAATTACTAGTGATTTCCATCGGCTTGTCGTATACAAAATTATACACAAAATTTAATACTCATCTTGATAATTTGAAGGGTTTCTAATTAAAATCGTATTGTAGCTCTACGTCAAACATATTATTATTGAATTCAATACGTTATTATTGTACAGAGGGGAGAGGGAGGAAAATTATAATTGAAAAATGGGTCGCAAGGACTGAAAGTTTGAGAAACATTGCTCCAACGTATAAAACGAAGATATTGCTGACAGAGTGCAACTTAGGAATGGCAGTTATTCCAAACGGATGAACACCCCTAGTTCAGTCTTTAGATATTGTAACAATAAACCATTCAAAGCAAGTTTAAAATGACAATGGAGTGTATAGATGTCAGAAAGTGAAAGCAAACAACTTTTTTACTAAAGGAGGCTAAATACGAGGGTTGGGGAAAAAGTCATGGCAACTATTTTTTTCTTGAAGATACCAGTCCGGTTGGAAAATGTGACATATACAAACGAAAGTTCGAGGTGTGAACTACATATGTGGACAATGAATAGCACTGAAAAATCATAACACACTAATTTATTACGGTAGTATACAGGGCAATATGGCCTTCATGGTACAAAAGAATGACAACACAGTACACATAAAGTTGACATGACAAACCTGGGCCTATAGATCCTTAATGTAATTCATGAGCTGCTCGATGACGGCACTGGCCGAACCGGTCCGCACAGTGACCGGTCGTCCCGTGCGTTGCTCATCACTGGTTGACACACGCCCTTGCTGAAACTTTTCTATCCACCGTGCTACTGTACGGTATGGTAGGGCATTATTCCCAAGGGCTTCCACTAATTCACTGTGACATTCCATCGCATTTCTCTCTCGGAGAACGTCTATTTTGATGTAAGCGCGCTGCTCAACACGGGTTATTTCCATCTTACACGACATTCAACAACTGACTAATTTCACAGACCCCGCTGAGCTACTACCAGCTATCACAGAACCATCTGTTGCTCTGCATACACACTATGCCTACAGAACTTCCACATGACACATATACGTTTGTGATCCGTTCACATATGTACAAGAAAAAGAAATAGCTGCCTTGACTTATTCCTCAACTCTGGTACATATGTAGAAATCTTATTTTTAAAAATGTCTATCTTTTATTTATTTATAAAGCTATCACTTTTAAACCCAGTGTATAACACGCATCCGTAAATTTAGATTCTATTTTTTGTGTTATAAGTGTGCGTTATACGCCGTTACATTAAATACACATTATTGTAAAACAATTCTTGATACCCGATACCATAAAAAATATCATTAGTTTTGGAAGTTTACTTTCATGAAAATCGAGAACAATGTCTATGTATTTATATTTTCTTTTAAACAAATTATGTTATCGTAGGACTACGAAAGATTTAAGTTTTACACATATCTCGATGTTTTTAGCAAGAAAAAGTCTTACAACATATAAAACTCTCCTTGCATGGGGCTGCAATATTAAAATACAAGCAGAATGTCTCTAAGTCTTTCTGCTGGCAGAGTTTCAAATGTCCCCACCCTTCCAACGTTTTCTAAGTATTGCCAGAACATACATATTTCCGAAAGGTTTGCTTTGCCCTTGATTTGAAAAATAAATGGAATGTACGAAAGGGAAGTAAAAAGGTGCACCCTTTTTCTGAAATAATTATCGAAATTCAAAGAATAGCTTAATATGTTACATTATTCAATTTCATAACTTGGAAGTTTCATTTTTTAGAATAAAAGTATTTCAGTGATTGTGTTACAAAATAATTTAAAAATACATTTGTTAAAGAGAGATAATATTATTATTAATTTATAAAAGAAAAACTATATGAAAATTGGTTTATTCTTGGGTTAACGCTCACTGTTAAAATAAAAGTATATTTCCAATAATTCGTAACAATTATGTTATAGTTGTATTCGATTATCATACCGAAATCAGTTTCGTGGATCTGAAGGTTACTACTAAGCTAAAACATTCCATTAAAAATATTACTAAAAAATGTGATAGGTATTAAACATAGATATAGATATAGATAGATAGATAAAAAATGATCTTTGTAACTATAAGTAAACCAAATTTAAGAAGTCATTTTAGATCCTGTAATATATTTCATTTTTTACTATATTATATTTTAAGTTCATATTATAGACTCATGTTTTGGATAATTTGCTCCAATTATTTAGAACTGGCAAATATTTAGTGTTATAGTAAATCACACATAATACGCTAAAAGTTACCCATAGAAGTAACTTAACTCACCCATATACTGGGTGTTGCCGAATTCGACCGACAAATCCAGAGGGGTGACGCATTTATTAAGTATTTATTACCAAATATTCTTTCAGAATTTGAAATATAACTTATTATAAAATAAGGTAAACTAATAGAATCATAAATATTGATAAATGAAATGCAAAATGTTTATTTGTCGTAAAGGATTAGGGTTCAAAATAAAATGGACATGTTAATTGTCTGACACACTCCAAACTTGTCCTTTGAATTATTTCTAGCGATAAACGCCGATCTTGGTGAACGAGTTTTTTATTTTTCTGAGAATTTCTGAAATGAGTTAAGTTACGTAAGAACGTTTATTACGAAAGAAGTTAAATACTTAAAAGAGACGGAAGTTTTAAATATAAAAGCAAATAATTCTCTTTTTTTTCCAAAGCAATTCTGATTAAAATAAATTGGAAACACAATCTTTTCTTAAAACTTTCAATGGAAAGCCTTTAAATACGTTTAATACTTCTAGTACTTGGACATTTACAAATGTTTATAATTTTGTGAAACTTTATACATACCCAAAATGAATTTTTTAAGTCATACATATTTAGATTTTCATTTACTATTCTGTAAAAATCATTTTATGATGAAGTAAAAAATTAATAAAACAGTTTTTTAAATATTACACGACATCGGATTTTTTGAAGAAAGATTAACATTAGTAAGTCCCGGATATGAGTGGAAAATATTTAACGAATACATTGGCGAAAAGGATTTTTGAAAAGACGACTCATATTTCTTAATTACCAATCAACAAAGAAAGTTCAGAAAGTATAAAAGAAAAAGAACGAAAGTGGCATCCTGGAAACTCTCTTCTAAGGTCGTTTAATCTTAATTACAATGCTTTATTACTATTTTTTTTCTTTTTGTCATCTTAACCTTGTCGGTACAGTCAGAGCAACTACTTTTCCTGACCGCGTTTCTTAAACACTTCCGAAGCTTTTGTCAAAATTTACGCAGATAAAATATTTGATACCGTTACTGTTTAGTCTGGATAACTCAAGTGCGATATTACAAAAAAATTATTAGAAGTAGTTCTTAATTTATATATATATATATATATATATATATATATATATATAAGGAAAAGTAAAACAATTTTAGAAACAAAAAAAACATGTCATTTTAAGTGCTTAACTATGCTGCAATTAACCGTCAATTTTTTTCTGGTCCATTGATATCAAAACTTTATATCGATTCGATAACAAAAAAGCTAATTAAGTAGCCATTTTCACTAAATATGTCATTCCAAAAGTGTACGCTTGGCAACGGTATTTGGTAACTTTAGCTAATCCTGAGTGTCCAGGTAAATGAGAATTGTTGACAATGCACATATTTATAAATAAAATGAGAATTTTTAAGAAATAGTACTACTTATATATTTTTTTAGAAGTAATAAATTATTTAAAAGCAATTTTCACTATCTTTTAATTTTTTTTATTTACAGGAAAGGAACATCCAAATTCATTTAGTATATTTTTGATAATTCGTTTTAATTTTCCAAAAAAAATATTTTTTTATAATATATATCTTAATAACAATAAAATTAATTCTCTTACAAAACTTAAATTGGAATGCATTACCTTGATCAAGTAACACATGTAACAATAGTTGCCACACATGCAAAATTTAGTTTACAGACACTGCTCACAAAGATACTCAAAAATTTAAAAATGAGAGCACATTAAATCCACCACAAAAATGTTATATTAATTATGAATAAAGCATACTTTAACTTATTTTACTATCTGTCTTAATTTAGTTAAGTACGTAATTCAATTACAACTTACACATTCTGTATGCCATATATATATATATATATATATATATATATATATATATATATATATATATATATATATATATAAAACTTTTAAATTAATTTTTCTTATATTATTATAATTGGATATAATTCATCCTATAAAGTTATGTAATTTACATAATAAATCTTATAATGAGCAAATATTTTTAACTTCAGGATAACTATTAATATTATATAGTAATATCACCACAATAAATTATGTAAATGTGTGTAATTTTTGTTCATAAAATGGCTCAGTAGATAAGTTTAAGGACTTACAGCGTAGCCATACAAAAGGTAAGTGAATTAAGAGTACATCATGTTTTTTTGTGGGTGTGAGGCAATTTATCTCTTTTGAATGTTTAACATTTCCCATTTATGAGGTATGAGTAAGTTTTTATTCGTTACTTTCTGTATTATAGTTTTGATAGTTAAATCGTATTCCCCGTGTTGGTAAGTCTAAGATTTCCTTATCTTAAAAAATATGCTTAATAGAATACTTTACATTATGAAAAATTTTAGAATTTTTACATTTGATTACATACACTGGTGTGCAAAAATTAAGGACGGTTTTTTCAATATAACTTTGTACAAAAGCTTTCCAAATCAACTCATTTAATACCGTAAGATCCCCAATACGTAAGGACATGTGTAATGTAAGCAACACTTACTAAAAGAGAAATCAGAGGGATAAAAAGAAGCTTGATTGAAAAAGTAGCATGGAGTGCAATGCGACTGAAGGCCGAAACATCCCTGTGATGGGTGTCCAGCAAGAAACATCCGGTCTTTAGTAGGGGGTATGATCTCCCCTGACTGCTAGGCAGGTTTCACAGCGTCTGCCCATGCTGAGAATGAGGGTGTCAATGAGTTGTTGAGGCATTGCTGCCCATTCGTCTTGCAGCGCCAATCGAAGCTCCCGAATCGTTACTGGTGGTAAAGTACGAGCTACCAAGCGTCTGCCTAGAAAATCCCATACATGCTCGATGGGTTTGAGATCCGGAGATCGTACCGGCCAATCCATACGTTCAATATCCTCACTCTCTAAGAGCTGTTCGGCAGCTACTGTGTGATGACATGGTGCATTGCCGTCCATGAAAAGGAACTGCAGACCCATAGCGCCTCTAAAAAGAAGCACATATGGAAGAAGAATCTCGTTACAATAACGGGTCCCGTTGACTGAACCTGCGTCGAAGATGTGAAGGTCTGTACGACTACCAAGCATGATGCCTCCCCAAACGAGAACACCGCGACCTCCATACCTGTCCCTTTCAATGATGTTCGAGGGATGATTGCGGCTTCCCCGCTCTCTCCAGATGAGTATGCGACGAGAATCGCTACTCAAACTGAATCTGCTCTCATCTGTAAAGAGTACTCGTCCCCATTCTTTGTCTCTCCAATTCCGGTGTTCCCGGCACCACAGAGAACGCCTTCTCCGATGGGCAGGCGTTAAAGTTGCACACCGTACAGGGCGTCGTGCAAACAGACCACCACCGTGCAGTCTTCTGGCCACGGTAAAACGCGATATCGGTCGTCCAGTCACCTGTGTCGTGTGTCTAGCGATTTCTCCCGCTGTCTGCCGCCTGTTTCTTCTGGCCTGTAAGACAATGTACCGGTCATCTGCGGGTGTGGTTCCTCGTGGACGACCACTACTGAACCCCCGGATAGCTGTTCCTGTAGTTTGAAATTGTCTCCAAAGTCATGAAACGATGCTGTGAGCAATTCCGAATTCTGCAGCCACACTTGTCACACTGCGGCCTTCCTCCAACTTTCCAATGATTCGACCTCGGGTAAAAGCATCCAGATGTCGTCTTACAGATTGATTATTCCCCATTTCTCGCTGAGGCAGCAACTCGGTGTGATTTTAACTGCTACACGGCGTGCAATCTCTTTGCCAGAAATACTGATCTTACACCGACAACATGCTTTACACTACTCAGACACTCCCCCATTACGTCTACCTGCATATCTGCGCATGTGCTAGCGTACATCACCTTACTTAATCTCCTGATTGGTCTTTCTGTCCGCTCTGCCTCTTCGTTCACCTGATATGCTAATTTTTTGACTTCGTCCTTAATTTTTGCACACCAGTGTATATATATATACAGGTATATATATATATATATATATATATATATATATATATATTTACTTGGATTAACTTTGTCTTAGACTTTAACATTGTAAGTGAATAAACAATGATTAGTAGGATCTCTCGACAACAACAACAATACCTCTGTTTTTCTAATTTTTGTAGAAAAAAACTGAGACTTTGTTTTTGTTCTCTAGAACTCCAACTACACATACAGATGCAATTTTTTCTACCTTGTGCACAGCAACGCCATTTGATATTAATGTCCTTTGCTAGAAAGATAAAAATGGGGGAGGCGGGGAATCGCAGTAAAAGTCGTAAACAACCTGCAACAACACTAAATACGGCTTTCCGGAGAATTTTTAATTTTACTGCGAAAAACGTTTTCTTTTTTCTATTAACTTATCTTCTGTTTTTACAAGTCAACAAAATATTATTTGTTATTAAAGTTTTACCGAAGGATAAATATGTTTGCATTTCAAATCTAACATTTGAAATCTGTTAAAATACTTTTAAATCGTACGCTGTTTCCTTAAAATGATAAGTTACAATAATTCATTTGAAAAAATGCATGATTAAATTATGAATTCAAGAGTTTCCCTATACCATCACTTTAAGATAGTGGTAAATTAATACTATCTTAACGGATTATTGAATGCAGCTTTTAGTGTAAAAGGTTTACCTCCCTTGTCCTGGACAATTTGACAAGAGAGATTTAGAACTTCTATACAATCCTTATGTAACTCGGTAACATTATCGACTTTCAGCAGGCTTTATACTTTAATACCTTATTCAATGACTTAGTTACATTTAACTATTTTTGAACACATAAATTATTAAATACAACTTGGTGTTTAATTTAGATAACAATATTTCCAATAAAATAATCTTGTTGTCTAAAGAGGGAAAGAGTATTATTTAAAATAAATAATCACTATATATATCTAAAGACGGAGAGATATATTTAGGAAACAGTATTGTTATTTAAAGATAGAGAGGAATTTTAGAAATACAATATATATAATTAAGTGAACCGTACAGACGTGTAGACTTAACTATTTATGAATACTTGTATTTATGAATAAATTTATTACCAATAAGCTTCTTTAATTACATAGTAATCTACTATTCATTAAAATAATAGGAACAGCAAAAGATGGAATAGAATAATAATTATTTTTATGATCGAATTTTTTTGCTCCCTTTTATGAATTTCTTCAAAATTCTTTACGTGGCGGTGCTAGGGGAGGGTTGGGGGTTGTGAACTCGTGACTGATGTTGTTGAGTCATGGGTTTGAGTCCTAGTATTACTGAAGAACCACGCTGTAGAGGGGATGATGCTCGTTAAGGGAACACAGTACGATTCAATTGACAAAAATCGGTCAAAAAATCAAATCTAATTTTTTAGCCTAAATTATTTGTAACATACTTTTCTATAACCTCATACAATTTGAAAGCTCTAAACTTAAGAAACGCATGATTATGATAGCTGTTTATGTTCATTTTTATTCACATCCCTATGGCAAATCAAAATTTTAAACATAATTATCTGAGAAAGATAAAATAACTAGTTTGACTTCATTTAAAATGCTAAGGCTTTTTCTATTGTGCCTAATGCTTTGAATTTTTTTTCACCTATTGCTAATTGTACATGTAGCAAAAGTTGGTATGCATTTTTCCAAAGCAATACTTATTTTTTAAATAATATAATTGAACTCAGAATTTCTACCTATTTTTATGAATTTTCAGTAAGCATTCATGAAAAGAAGTATTGTAAGAATACCAATCATGTTATCGCAAAACCCATACCAGCTTTTGTTATACATAGGTTGACCTACTTGTAAATCAAATTTCCTGCATGTACGTAAGTTTTTGTAGGGGAGGAGAAGCGTTTTAAAATCACTTAACAAATTATAAAAGCTTAAATGGCTAGCTTTTTAGGAAACTTTGGGCTCAAAATCTTACATAGTATACACACATTTTAAGCAACCAAAAAATTTTTGAAAATCCTTTAATTCGAAATTTTGGTGTAAATCGTACCATGTCCCCTTAACGTGACTGCGTTCGGTACCATTATTTTGCAAAACCGAATAAGTGAAAATGTTTTTGATATTTAGTGGCTTAGATGAACTACAACATGCGTAGAAAATTGTTTTAAGAATACTGTTTCGATAAAAAATTATTAAAAGGGGACTTTCTTAGGCAAAAAATAAAGAATAACATATTTTCAAAACATTCTCCTTTTATGTAAAAAGTGCTTCGATATTATAATAATACTTTACTTACATACCTTTTACAAAGCTTAACTAGGTTTTCAGAGACATATAATTTAGGAGTGGATTTATTCATATTTAAATATATCAGGGTAAAGAAATTTTAGCAAAAAACACTGGTTTTTAATTACAAGTGATCGTAACTCTGAAAATATCTTTCGAAACTTTAATTTCAATTACTGTAGACATGTCTTTGCTATATACATGCCAAAAATGTTCATTATGGAAGCATTGTTCATCAAAAGAGAATGTTATAAAAATATATCATTCTTTTTTTACTTTTTACCAAAAAATTGCATTTAAATAATTTTTCTTTGAATAATATTCTTAAAATAATTTTATACGTATATTATAATTAAACTAAAACCAAATATATAAAAAAATGTTTATTTATACTTTTTTTTAAAATCACGGTTCTGAACGTATTCAGTCACCCTAAATTTGTCGAGGTCTAAAGTTCTTGCGTTGGAGTGGTGTAGAAGTTTAGAAAGGGGAGTGCCCGCTCACACACAAGTGACATCCTTGTCATTTAACCATGGTTTAAGATTACAAGACCCGTCACCCCAAAAGCCCTCGTATTGCCTCATATTGCGATATAAATTCAAATCAAATCAATAAGAATACTAGATTCGCACGAATATGACACCATTTTAAATTCTTCTCCAATATTAAAAATGTTTTGAATCTTTATGTGCAATTTAATGAACGAATTAATAAGCTCAAAGATATTGGGATAATTTTAATAAATTGAATGTTAATTGGCTGCTAAGGTAAATAAATCTCGATCAATGCCTGCTTTGCCTTTCGAATCTTATGCTTCCTCTTTGCTCATACCGAGAAATTCCCTTCTAATGGTGAAGAATGTGAATCCCTTAAGGAATTGCAGCGTTGTTGTGTTAGGTGAATGCTTCCTTAGTTCCATTTTCACTGAAATATAAGAGAGTTTAAGCGGAAGAGAAAGTTTTAGTTTCAAGGCCTTTCTTTCCTTTAGAGCAAGTGTATCCAACCCAAATTACTTTGCGGGCCACTTCGGAAAAACATTATAAACTCGCGGGTACACACAAAAATATGTATCTTTGTATCAGATTTGAAAACAAAGAAACATTAAAAAATTTTTTTTAAATAATCGGCGGGCCGCAACTTACGTATTGGCAGGCCACATGCGGCTCGCGTGTTGAGCGCCCTTGCTTTAGAGGACAACAGATGTTTTAAGTATATCCATTAAAGATATGGACCCGTGACTAAATAAAAATGCCTCACGACATAGAAAGATTGAATTTCAAACTAGCCATCTGAAAATTTATTTTCAATATGTTTGTTCATTATGTTTGTTTAAGGTGATGGTTGAAAATGTACAATGGCAAAAAATTATATTTAAGTGAGACTAAATTATTTAGACAGGGCATTTTTTTCTTTCGATTATTTATAAGGAAAAATTACACAATACTCAGAAACGGCCTTAGCATGATTCGTTTGATTGGAACTCACATACAAAAATTATTTTCGTCACTTGCAAGTAGACAAAAATAGTTTGATATGATTATGTTATTCGATCAAGCTTTTAAAAAAAATGCTTTACAGGAAAGTTAAGGAGGAAATTGTGTAATTTATCAGTAGCGATTTCAGTGAAATTTTATTAAAAACAAGATCAAATGACAATGTTAAAATGTTCCTGAAAAAGTATTACTTAATGACAATATTAAATATTTCACTCCCAGTTTAAATTTCCAAGACCTCCTGTTGTATGCTGAGAGAAAGTTTGGGACCTCTGATAGTGTTGTATCCGTCTCTTACGGCTTAGAGCAGGGGTGCCCAACCCAAATTGGGTGGTGGGCCACATTAAAATTTACTAAACTGAGGTGGGCCACACATATCAAAATAAAAAAAATATATTCAAAATATTTTATTATTTTACAGCATTCAAAATATGATATGATCAACATTCAATTATTGATATGATCAAAAAACACCAAGTTTATCTTTTACTGGATCACAATCACAACTAAGTTGAAAGTTGACCGATTGCACTTGTTAGGGGAAGAATATCTCTTAACCTACAAGGTTCTTATTTACAGTAGATTTATGCTGCCACCAGAGGTTACGTAGTATAACAACTATGTGGGTAACATCTTCACATTTTATACTTGTGTTACAGTATGTTTGCATAAAATTGATTTAGATTTTCAAAACGTTTTATTACAAATGCAAAAAAGCAATTAAGTAAAGAACAGCTTTGTAATTATTGCACTGTTTGTCAAAAAAAGTTTTTTTCTGCCCGATAGCCAAATGTTTAGTTTCTTATTGTATGATATTAATTATTGAACCGTGATTAAATATATATCATAAAATAAAAAAGTTACATAATTTCAGAAGGTTAAAATATTAAACATTTTTATTCTGCTGCCGTAATTATCTTACATTTCTACAAGCTGGTCTGACAGTCCAGAGGCAACTCATTAAATCCATCATCGGATTCTTTCATTGCCAAATAAAACAAGAAAAAGACTACTAATCTGAACTTAAAAATATAGATATAAATTATTTCTCTGACAAATAGAACTAAATATACTACTCACTCTGAACGAAGTTCTCGTTGAAAGAGGAATAACACACCCAAGCTCATCTGCTTTCCTTCTTCCATCAACACACCTGTTATTACAATTACTTGGAAGTCAAATGAAGGAAAAAACATTATTTCGGTAAAAACTGCACGGGGAGAGGTGGGGGTGGGTCAAAACACGATATTTTCGATTCAATCGTCTGTAGTTCAAATGTCTAAAATAATATAGACAGAAACTTCAAATGGGCCGCAAAAATTCTACAAATGGGCCGCGGGTTGGGCATGCCTGGCTTAGGGTTACAAGTTCTTTTGCTATTAGCTCATTTAGAGTTTTTAATCTAGTTCGTATCTTTAAAAAAAAGATGTATTTTCCCAATGTATTATAAATGTTTGTAACAAAAATTACCTTTGTAGAACCAAACATAATCACGATTTTCATTTCAAGGTTTTGCGTTTTAGCAACATTTAAAAGCAAATCTTCTATTCAAACGCTATCCTACTGAAAATCTTATGCATAGATAATGGCTGTTTCTAGCGTATCTTAAAGAAAACAGTCTGAAGACTAATCGGAAAATACCTTCGAAAAAAATCGTTAACCATATGGCTAGAAGACTTCTAAGCAGAATCATCTCGTAATTGTATATAATGTTGTCTGTACGTACTTGAAACGGTTGTTAAGATCCGTGCGTATATCTGCCTTATCTGATTCTGGTTTTAAAATACGATCGCCAGTATCTTGTTTTGTAGTTCTAATATGAAATTAATTGAACTAAACGAAACAAACACTTATCTTTTTCAATTAATATTTTGTTGCAAAGTATTTTTTAATATTTTACGTTTTAAAATACAAGTACAGGTATCATTTACTGAATTATACATATTATATATATAATTCACCCTTAAGATCGCTATAATTAAACTCTACGTATTTTTGGATGCAAAAAATTTACATTACTCAATGAATGAAATACACTCACATGGACAAAAAAAAATTAGCGCACCAAGAAATAATTGCGGGACCGTAACGAAACTTGGCATGAAGGTACATGTCAGGGAGATATGCAAATGATTAGAAAAGCAGCGTCATTGCGCATTACGTATTGCCGGTAGATGGCTTTTAATGTCGTTCTCCGTAGAGTAAAAAACAGTTAACCAAAGCTTGTTTGAGTTTGCTGAATCGTTTACAAAGAAAGAGCTGAGGTAGACAGACCATTACGCCGTTTTCGAAGACAATAAGAGCAGCTGTCGCAGTTTGAGAGGGGTAAATCATCGGCATGATGGAAGCTGGGTGGTCAACTAGGCCAGTAGCTCGTCAATTAGGCCGCTCTGATTGTGTTGTGATGAGGTGTTGGGACCAGTGGATGCGAGTGATGTCATTTAAACGAAGACCAGGCTCAGGACGCCTTCGACAGACCAGTCGTCGAGAAGACCGCCACATCGTAAGAAATGCATGCGTGCAGCAAACTGGCCCCAAGTCAAGGTACTACCTGTGCCCATCCAGGCACAGGTATCTCCTTCACTAAGGGTCCCTGTGTCTTCTCGAAACATACGAAGGCGCCTGGCTGAAGAACATTTGGGTTCGTGGCCCCCATTACGTGTGCTGCCCTTGATCCCACCCATCGATGCCTCAATTTGGATTGGTGCAGCGCACGAGAAAAATATACTGTAGTGGAAAGGAACCAGGTCGTCTTCAGCGAAGAATCCAGAATCAATCTCAGCAGTGATGATAATCGTGTTCGTGTGTGGAGACCCCGTGGTTAACGCCTCAATCCTGCATTTGCTTTACAGTGACACACCACTCCCACAGCTGGTGTGACGGTATGGGGTGTCATTGCCTACAATACACGGTCACCCCTAGTATTGATCCATGGCACCATAACAGCCCAGCGGTATGTCCATGACATCCAGCAAACACATGTGTTGCCACTCAGGCAACGGCTCCCAGGAGCCATTTTTCAACAAAACAATGCTCGGCCTCACACGGCAAGGGTGTCACAAGACTGTCTCCGAACTGTTACTACCCTTCCTTTGCCTTCCCGATCCCCAGATTTGTCTCCAATCGAGCATATCTGGGATCATTTGGGACGGCTAATTGGGCATCCCACGAATTTGAACAAACTAGAGGCAAGGTTAGAGCAAATATGGAATGAAATGTCTGAAGACATCATACAGAACTTGTATGCCTCAATGCCCAATCGTATCTCATCGTGCATTCGCGCTAAAGGGGGTTCAACAGGGTATTAAATCCTCCATTCTTTTGCCTTTTTCTCTGAAATAAATTATCTTTTTTCTTTTACTTCCTTATCATTTACTTATATCAAAGTAGTCATTACGTATGTAAAATTTCGTTCCATTTTGACGATTCCTTCTTGGTGCGCTAATTTTTTTGTCCATGAGTTTATAATAAATTTTTAAATATTTTTTTATTCGATTTTCTGTCGTTTAAAATGACTTAAAACATTTAAAACAAATATATTTATGGTGTTTTATTGTCTGTGATGCCATTGATAGAGGGTTGCAAAGTTATACATAAATATATATATATATATATATATATATATATATATACACACACACATATATATATATACATATATATATACAACAGGTGGGTTTATTGCCATATCTTCACGAAAAATCATCTGAGAGACATGAAATTCAGAAATGTGGGTTGATTGATTGATTGATTGAATATTAACGTCGCACTGTTCAGCTACACGAGGGCTTTTGGCGACGGACCACGTAATTTTGAACCATGGTCAAGTGACGTGCACGACACCTGATCTGGCACCCCCTCTCCTAACTACCACACCACACCAACGGGAGGACGTTTCAGCTCTCGACAGATTTAACGTGCATCGCTGCCCTACACGGCGGGTCTTTAGTGTTACTGGGCTCGAACTCGTGACAAAGCAAGCCACGGTCCGATACCTATACCGCTCGGCTACCGCGGCCACTCAGAAATGTGGGAGAGAGTATTATGTACGTAAAGGATGACGAAAGCATCGGCGCTGAAAAAGGAATACAAAGCATACGGTATGGAATCAAACAAAAACAAACTTTATTGAACGCATAGTATCGTGACTCATGATGGTCTATCCAACAGGAAGAACAATAAGCAGATGTTTCTTAATATGGTATATGCCCTCCCCTCACTACAATGGTTGCTTCGCACCGTCTCCGCATACTCAGAACCAGCTGGTGTAACATTTCTTGCGGTAGGATTACCCATTCTTCAATTAGCATCTGTTTGATTTTTTGGGTGTTCTCCGGATGATGCAACGTGCCGAAATACGTCTCCCCAAAGCATCCCACACATTTTCGATGGGATTTAAATCTGGGGAGTACGTTGGCCAATCCATTCGAGTGATATCTTCACTTTCCAGCAGCTCCTCAACAACAAGAGTCCGATGTGGCCGTGCATTGCCATCCATAAAAATGAAGTCTGGGCCAATGGCACCTCGGAACAGACGCACATGGGGAAGAAGTACCTCCTCACAATAGCGATCCCCGATTACAGACCCTCTACCGAAAATGTGGAGCTCAGTTCGCCCGTTCAGCCTAATGCCTCCCCAGACAAGAACTCAAGGACCACCGTAATGGTGTCTTTCCTTGATGTTACTGGTATAAAACCTTGTCCTGATCTCTCTCCAAATCAAAACGCGTCGAGAATCGCTTCTGGTACTGAACCGACTCTCATCCGTGAAGAGGACACTACTCCATTGATCAGTTGTCCAGTTTTTGTGCTCTCTGCACCACTGTAAACGGTGGCGTCGGTTGTCAACTTTCAACGGCAGCCAGCGTTCAGGACGGCGGGTGAATAGACCCCCTTTGTGAAGGCGTCTGGCCACAGTAAACCGCGACACTTGTCGCCCCGTTGCTGTAGAGAGTTGCTGAGCAATGACGCTTGCTGACTGCCGTCGGTCTCTTTTCGCCTGCAGGATGATATATCGGTCATCCCCTGCAGTTGTCATCCTCGGGTGGCCACCACCAACCTTTCTAACAGCTGTACCTGTGGTTTGGAACGCTTTCCAAGCGCGTGAAACGACACTTTTGTTGATTCCGAACTCTGCAGCTACACTGGTGACGGTACGCCCCTCCTCCAGCTTTCCGATCATTCTTCCACGTGTGAAGTCGTCCAGGTGATTTCTTCTAGCCATATTTCACGAACTGACTCACTGGCACTTGCAACGAATATGTTGAATTGCGTCTCCGTCCTTCATTTTATTCTACTGTTGAGCAGCGCACGCCGACATCACGCGTTTTGCGTACGCTCACGTCGCTTCTGACGTTTGGTTCCTGATATTTGCATACGCATGACGTTTCTACTGACTTACTTGTTCACTGTACTGATCTCCAGACCTCCTTTTGTGCAATTTCATGGATATCTGCTAAATTTTTACATTGTTGCTTAAGTTTTGCACATCAGTATATATATATATATATATATATATATATATATATATATATATATATATATATATTTATATATATGTAAAGTATTGGCCGAGTGGTATATTTTGTCGAGTGTTGGTAGGTTTTCATTAAACACATCATCAGTGAACAGACATCTTCTTTATTTTGAAGCACACATCAAAGCTTAGGACAAAATTACGGTACATTTTCACGTTGACGAGACAACTTGCGACGATTATTGACAAAGTGGACAGGAGACAAACAATAGCAACATCTTGGAGGGCATAACACAAATACATAAAAAGCAGCTATGTACATTTTTACATGATGACGGCGAAAAGGAAGAGAGCGGGATTACACAAGAAGTTTGGTTTTATACCAACAGTGCAAGCGCGTGATGATTACGTAATCGTAGTTCTGATTGGATAGAATGGGCGGGACAGGGATTTCTGATGCAATAATATTCATCGATTACGATTAAGATTAGGATGTTAGTTTCGAACCAAATAATTAAAAGATTATTTCAGTGTTGTTAAAAGAGTTAATTAAAAGGATGCTAGAGGGAATTATTACATATATGTATATATATTCATGTAAAAAATCACTTAGCATTCATAAGCATTCAGCCATTTATTACACATTTCTGCAATACAATATTACTTAATTCTTTAACTTGATTCTACATTTGTCTAAGAACTGTGAGTTTTTGTTAAGAGTTAACTACTTACAATTATTTAACATGATTTTATAATTAGCATAAGTATCAAAGCTTCAAATTGCTTTGAGGTACCTTTCAATGCATATCTATGTATATATTTCGTTAATTTAAAAATTGTGCTTTTTACAGCATTAATTTTACTGTCAACATTTGAAATTATTATTTTTTTAGGGGGATCCTGGTAGTATATGCACATATAATATAGTATGTATATATATGCTTAACTTTACAATCTTAGCTAATAAGACTGAAATTGATATTGGATAACTGAGGCTTTCTGATTTGTGACCATACTCTCTGTCTTGTTATATTTCCATGTATTGCTTTATTTATTAGATCTTTTCGCGAATGAGTGAGCGTAATTCCGTCTCACTATAAGGCAACCTGACGGTTATTGTTGACGGACTTCGTAATTTTGAACATGTGTCAAGTTGCGTGGACGACACTTGAGCTGGCACCACTCTCTACTGACAACCATACCAACGGGAGGGCGTTGAGCCTCAACATATTTAACGTGCATCAGCCCTTTCTACACGACGGGTATTCAGTGATACCAAGACTAGAACCGGGACATTCCACCCACGAGTTTGTGACCATAACCACTAGGCTACATTAGTGATTTTCCATATATCGTTTTTTTTTTCATTTATTTTTAATGAAAATTTCTGAAGCATCTTATAAATGAAAAAAAATATATTCAGTATTATCTAAGTCTATTTCATACAGTGATTTTTATCAATAGTTTTTGTAAATGTTTCAATATTATTTCAAAATAGTCAATGATTTGGATCCCTTTCTTATGAACATTTTGGTTAAATCTACACTTTAAGAAAAAATATTCAAATATTCCATTGAAAGAAGAAAAAGAAATTCGTTAATTCATTCATTCGTCTTGTTTACTTGAAATAATTCGTCTCTCAGTGAATTCTAACATGACAGACGCATAATAAGGGTTAAAAATAGATCTCGTTTGTATAATTGATTTCAAGACAAGATCGCCTGAGGATGACAGATTCGATCTAACGAGCTGCTATTGAAAATAAAAGCAACTGCCGTGACCTGAAGTGGTTTTCCTTGAAGGTCAAGATCGTTGGGGTGTGTTTGAGGTCTACTACTGAATGAGGTTACACTTTAAAAGTATACTTTGCGGAGGAAAGAGGTGCATACAATACTTTCCTATTTCAACTTTCTCTTATGGGAGGAGTAGACTTAAATTGCTCTTTAATCTGGATTTCCTTTTCTTTTTTTTTGTTGTGAAAGGACCGGATTCTTTGTAATGTAGGGCATTGGGACGCACAACTAATTTTGGTTTCAGATTACGTCATATTAATTGACGTGAAAGAGGTTTCGCAGTTTTGCAATAGACATCTGTTGTTCATCAGATTTACACAAATTGAACGGCATCTGAGAGGAATCTCGATTCATATATGCCGAGGGGATGAATCTGATCGAGATGTTGTCACGATGTTGTGGTTTTTTTCATTCGCTATTTGTTTTTTTGTTGATTAACTTGTTGCAGCATCGGCAATTCATTACGCTCATCGAATTTTGGAGTTCGCTACGGCAAAAAAATAAAGAAAAGGTTTGAAGAAAGTTTAATGATGCTGCTACAAATTGGGTCTTCTGTCATTTCGACTTATTGCTTTTTGTAAGCTGGTTTAGAAGAAGTATATATATATTGTTTTTATAAAATCCTTTTTTTTCTGTACAAATTTTCTCACATATTATCTCTCATTAAATTATAACTGGCTAATTATGTGTATACCCCTAAAATTAATTGCACATGTATATGTTAATTTTTTAAATATATCTGTTCGAGCTGTAACCTGCACTGAACATAGTGTAAATCACGAGACATCAAATAAAAATAAGACGAGTTCTTAATATCTACGTAATACTTGAAGATTTATAAATTATGCTAATTAAATAAAAAAAAATCGTTTCCTTTCTTTTTTAACTTTATGCGTAAGCGTATAAAATTATTTTTGGTAAAATATATTGTGTGTATGTTTCGAACGAGATATAATGTTTTCAATAAATTTTAGCTGAAATAGAAAAAAAACCCCGACATTTCATTAACTATATTGCGTACGAATTTCAATGCAAAGTCAGCAAATTAAAGTTTATCTTCTTCGCAGCAAAATATTTAGTGGAAATTTTATCAGGGTTTACTATTCGGGATCTAATTATCATTTTAATTGAATTTTCATCTGTATAGTTAAGTTTAAACACGTGGGCGTTTTTAAAATAACCAAACTTTAAACTTTCTACAAAATGTCTTCTAAACCTATCATATTTAATTTGTGGCTCGATAATATGGAATAATTTCTCTGCGTGGGTGATATTTTAGCCGCTAATTTCGTGATATGCTAACCGTTATCTAGGTCAAAACAGACATAAATTGCATACACTGAAAAAATTTTTAAAATCATTTAAGTCATCAAAAGTTAGTAATATAAGCCAGTCATAATCCTACACCAACATTTTCCAGTAATTAATCGATAATCTGCTATGATTAATGGAACGTGTGTTGTTTAATATACTGCTCAAAACAATTAAAGGATATTATAAGTTTTATATAAAATAAAGATATGTGAAATTTTTTTTTGCCGAAAATGGAAGAAGAGAATCACAAATGCAAATTTTTCTGATTTTCAAACTGTGGAGTATGCTAATTTTGAGTTCGACGTCAAAAACGTCGCTTCAGCGGCAGCGAATGAAATTTGACTTTCAACTAAAATGAAAACAAGGATGATCGACATTCAGTGACTGCTTTGTTTCGATGAGTACGATGTCTCAGCGAAGTCATTTAACCGTTTCAGAAGCTTGGAGAGTAGTTGGTAGGTTAGAAGGGAGCCAAACTCAAGCCGAAGTAGCGCAACCCATTGGAGTGTCAAAAAGTTGGATTTCCAGGATCCGGAACCGTTTTTTGGAGACTGGAAGTGCAGGCCGAAGACCAGGATAAGGTCGTAGACGGGCAACAACGCCCAATGAAGATCGTTATTTAGTGTTAACGGCTCGGAGACACCGAAATATGAACGCTACTCTTCTCCAACAACACCTTCACTCGGCTACTGGCACCACGGTTTCAACTCAGACTGTCCGAAACCGGATCCATGATGTAGGTATGTATGCTCGCCGACCGATGGTATGTGTTAGACTAATATCAAGGCATCGTCGCAACCACAGGGAGTGGGCAACAGAGCATATGAACTGGAGGAGAAATGAATGGAGCAATGTTCTTTTTTCTGACGAGTCCCGTTTTTCTGTTCATCCGGATAATAGGCGTATTTTCATCTGGAGGGACCGTGGCAGTAGGAATAATCCTGCGTTCGTGCACGAAAGTGCCAGATTTGGCGGTGGGGGAGTGTTGGTGTATGGTGGCATCTCCATTGACGGGCGCACAGACCTCTACATCATTCGAGGAGGACCTCTGACTGCTCTCCCATATATGGATCAGATCCTCATACCTATTGTAGTCCCTTACGCTGCAGCAATCGGATATGACTTCATTTTAATGGACGATAACTGCGGACCACATCGTGCTAACCTAGTGGAAGATTTCCTTTTCGAGGAAGGAATCGTACGAATGGAATGGCCAGCGTGTTCTCCAGACATGAATCCAATAGAGCACGTTTGGGACGCTCTAGGAAGACGAGTTGCTGGCCGCCAACCGCCCCCACAAACTCTCCAAGAACTGGAAAGAGTTCTTCTGGAAGAGTGGGACAGAATACCCCAACTCTTGATTAATAGCCTCATCGATTCCATGCCTCAAAGGTGTTCAACGTTGCTGGCCGTCCGTGGAAACCATACCCTCTACTGAAAATGATTTCCTTTGAAAAAAACACCTTTTCTTATTCTTTTTTTCTCATATGCACAAATTGTGTTTTTTTCCTTTTGTACACAAATGCGGAATAAAATGCATTTTTTCTGCCAAACATGTGTAGTTTATTCTCATATAACCTACTACATCTGTCGACCATGTATCAATCAGCTAAAAAGTTTCCCAGCCACAAGATCCACCTATAACCGCAATAACCTTTAATTATTTTGAGCAGTGTATTAGATGAAGCGAGAAAAGTTTCAAAAAGATGAAAATGTTCAGTGTGTATATCATATTTCCATCTAGAACTTAAGTGCCTTTCTCTTTCAGTCTCTCTCTATTTTAGAGATTAGAGCAACAACATTTATTATATGTTTACAGAAATTTATATAAAAAGACTGCTTATGAAATGTGAGTAATTTTTTTAAAAAAATCTTTTGCATTCTACGATCTTTTAATTGGAGCTAAAAAGACTATTCAATAATTATATTTTCAAGGAAAAAGTGTAACTTGTATTACAATTCAAAAACATGCTTTAGTGTTATCAGTTGTCTAATGACAATATTGAGGTCTAAATTAATGTAATTATACACACACACACACACACATATATATATATCGGTACTTTATTTAATTAAATCCATTACTTTTTATACAAATAGCCGGTTATGAATTCAGCATAATGAGGTTCCTACCTTACAAAGTAAGACCCTCGCAAGTTGAATAATTTGTATTATTTAGCTAGAATGTAAGCGTAACTATCCATGCTTAGCATAGTACTGGGTTATAATTATTGCAACTGAAGAGTCATGTGACTATCAGTGACTGTTAAGATTATTGACATGAAACTAAGTAATCTGACCCAATTCTCATGCGCTGGACTATAAACTGTTCACTTCGGGAAGAATTTCGTAAAGTTAATTAAAAATTTGTAATTCATTACATTTATTTTTAGAAGTCATTTACGAATTTTATAGATTAACCTAAAAATGTGTGTCACTTTCCTCTGTGTTTTTAATTTCCTTTGTCCCACAAAAATAGTTGCAGTTGATTGCTTTAATTTGTTTCATTAGAGTAGTAACACAAGAAAATAAACATTGAGTGCAACATTTGACAAAAAAAAAACCAGATTAAATGAAACAACATATACATAAATTAAAAATATTACTTATAATTTTTATTTTATATAAGTGTCAGATAGTTTCTTTTCCTTTCAATGCTTTCATTACTGCTAAACTTGAACTTGGCTTCTACGCTTGGATTTTTCTAAATACGTGAACTTAAAATTATTGGAGCTATCGTTTTTCATTGGTTCATATGCACAATTTGGTGGCAGAGGTAGCCAAGTGGTCATGGTCATGAACTCGTAGTCGGTGCATCGTGAGATCTAATCCTAGTGTCATTGAAGACCTTTCGTATAGAGGGTTTGATACACGTTAAATCTATCATGGTAAAAATTTCTTGCGTTGAAGTAGCGTGGTATTTTTAAGAGTGGGATGGCACCTCAGACGTCTTCCTTGTCACTTGACCATGGTTCAAAATCATGAGGTCCATCGACAATATCCCTCATGTTATTTTAAAATGCAACGCTAATAAAAAATTTTTAAAAAAACCCGGTACTATGTATAGAAGTGACAAAAACGTATTATCCAGTAATTTGGAGGAAATAATGTCATATGCTGCGTTAACTGCTTTTATAAATTCATCAATATTATTGGGTGATACTTTATTTTGTAGCAACTGCATCGAGACAAATTGAGATATTTGCTTGAAAACTCTCTCTTTTTTTTCATCTTGCTTTTTCATTGAGTTAATATTCAACTAAAAAAGACAACTGATTTCGATTCCTGGAGAAAATATGTGCCTGATAGAAGAGTTGTTATAATTTTTAACCGTTAGTTTAATCTAAAAATTGAAAACAGTGTCAAAACAAATGACACATGTCGTGGAATATTGATTCTGATTGAAGACATCACAATTTTACATTACAACATAACTTCAACTGTATTCGCCAATAACTTCCGTTTACTATTTACTTGCTTCTATTACTATTATAAGACAAATAGAGTAATACTTTAAGTGAGACATTATTGCATTAAATGTTTTGTGTGCGTGTTTTTAATTTGTGTACAAATTATTTTTTTGTAAAATAATAATATATGCTTCGCTTAAAAAATAAAAAAGTGCTCTGTATAAAAATGTTAAGCAATAAAAGCTATGTTTCTTTACATACCGTACACAGAAATAGAATAAAATCGATACAAAAATTTATTTCCTGAAAGCTTGTTTATTGTATCATCGATTTGTAAAAATATATTTGGTCAAAATAAACGCAGACAGTATAAAAACAAAAACTTAACATAGACAACGTATAACTTCTGACCTATATAACTAGCTTAGTAAATATATCGTCTCATATTAGCAAAAAAAAAAAATTATAGTAACGTAAAAAACCCTTTTATCCATGCTTTTGTTCATCTAAAATGAATACCGTAAAAAAAATTATTTCTCAATTTGCTACACATAGACAAATAATATACCAAACTTTCTGAAAAAAGCTATATTGTTCATTTGTTTTTATTAGTATCGTGACGAATTGTGATCATTCTTCATTATATCATGTCAAACATATTGACATTCAATACAATTTTTTTTTTATGCTCTCAATCAATTTATAATTTTTGGGCTCAATATAATCTCAAATTCTATTTGAGTTCTCTTTGTTTTTAATGCAACAATATTCTGACATTTTAAGTGGGAAAATAGTTTATTTTCTAATAATATATAATTAATTTGAGCTTTTTTACTAAATGAAACGTGAAGTAAATTAATGTTTGTTTTCAAATGAAACGTCTCATATTTGAATGAAAATTTGAATCTTTATTACAGAAATATACAACATATTATCTATTTATTGTCTTACTATATTTCCCTCTTCGACAAACCAATTTTTTCTTGTATTATTATAATAAGAAACAGCTAAAATTATTTTAAATACAAAAAGATTCAAGAAAAGTAGCGTCCACGTGTCAAAAATTTTAAATAAAGAATGAGGATGAAAAATTCACAAAACAAAATTTGGTAGTAAATTTTTTGAGTTTTTAATAAGTTTTTTTTGTAATAAATTTTTAATGTTTTTTTTTTTTTGAATTTCAAGATCCAAGTGCGAAAGTAGCATCCACGTGTCAAAAATTTTAATTAAAGAATAATGATAAGAAAATCACAAAACACACACCAAATTTCGTAATAAAGTTCATTAAAAATATGTGTTTTTTTAATTTCAGGCTCCACGTGCGAAAGTAGCGTCCACGTGTAAAAAATTTTAATTAAAGAATAATGATAAGAAAATCAAAAAACACACACCAAATTTCGTAATAAAGTTCATTAAAAGTATGTGTTTTTTTAATTTCAGGCTCCACGTGCGAAAGTAGCGTCCACGTGTCAAAAATTTTAATTAAAGAATAATGACAAGAAAATCACAAAACACACACCAAATTTCGTAATAAAGTTCATTAAAAATATGTGTTTTTTTAATTTCAGGCTCCACGTGCGAAAGTAGCGTCCACGTGTAAAAAAATTTAATTAAAGAATAATGACAAGAAAATCAAAAAACACACACAAATTTCGTAATAAAGTTCATTAAAAGTATGTGTTTTTAATTTCAGGCTCCACGTGCGAAAGTAGCGTCCACGTGTCAAAAATTTTAATTAAAGAATAATGACAAGAAAATCACAAAACACACACCAAATTTCGTAATAAAGTTCATTAAAAATATGTGTTTTTTTAATTTCAGGCTCCACGTGCGAAAGTAGCGTCCACGTGTAAAAAAATTTAATTAAAGAATAAGGATAAAAAAATTACAAAACAAAATTTCGTAATAAATATTTAATGTTTTTTTTAAAAAAATTTCAAGATCCATGAGCGAAAGTAGCGTCTACGTGTCAAAAATTTTAATTAAAGACTAATGATGAGAAAATCACGAAGCAAAATTTCATAATAAAGTTCATTAAAAATATATTTTTTTTAAATTTCAAGCTCCAATACTAAAAGTTTGTTTGTATGGATGCGTGCTTGTCTTTAGGTATATATATTTAAGAAATCTCTGTTTGAATATTTTTTATAATAAATTAAAATGAAGTGAAGTGAAGCTGCTACCTCGCTCATGTATCCTAATTATGGCTAGTTATACTGACATATGCATTATTATAATTCTATTTTTGAAACACCTATGAGTGAGGGGTTTATAAACATCGCACTCAAAAGCAACACGATGGGTAGTGGCGAAGGACCTCGTAACTTTTGAACCACGGTCACGGAAGGGGGACGACATCTGAGTTGAGAAGTCAACTCTCCTAACTTTTATTTTACGCTAAAAACCGTCTATGGGAGAGATGACGAACCTTTATGGATCAACGAACCATTTTTTCTCATGAATTGTTTAATGAGGTATAGATGTACCGTCAAATAATTTTGATTTGTAATTATTAGGAAAATAATAAAACTAAATACTAACAACTCAAAACTCTTTATATACTACGAAAAAAAATACATTTTACACTCTATAGTAGTAAATGGTTTAGCTATACATGTAATTAAAATAAAAGTAACATTGGTGTGACTTCTGTTGTTGCAGATAAGAGGACTAATAACTCATTTTAGGATTGTATAAGATGTTACTTTTAGAAGAATGCACGCTGAATTGAAGTTATAATTAAAATAGCATGAGCCAGCTTCTTCAAACAGTTAAATGTATCTGAAATCCGTTTCACAGACGACTTTCTACATACAATTGTTCCAAAACATAAAACACTCACTGCTTTGTTGTCTTTATTAATCATGCCATGTTTCTTTCGGTCCACCAAGTTTGAAATTCTCTGTTACACTTACTGTCTTGTACTTATCGGTTTTTTTGCTGAACTAGCCATGTTAAATAACGGTTAAAAACGTAAATATAACACAAATAAACTTTAAAATACAGTTGTGTCAACGAAACTTACTATGCTATGCTCAGACAAACTTCGTAGTCCACGGCGTAACTAATAACGCAAGAATATAACAAACGAGTGTACTCCCTCCACACCATCACCAATCACTCACATTTGATCGTAATACTTCATATTGAACTTTGTTATTTTGCGCTAAAATGCAAACCGTTTTGATCGGAGGCGTGCCATTGGTTCGCCATCCCTGGTCTATGAGATAAAAAAGAGTTCAAGAAAAAATAACATTCCCTACATATAAATAACACTTGTATAAATTCCAATCTTACTTAAAAAGTACAAAGTCTTTATTCATTAGCATTTAATATTGGAACTAACTGATTTTTAAACAATGAATTAAACGTAAACATAGAATATAGAAGGAATGTTTTTACATATATATGGTATAAACATACTCTCGCAGAAGTTTAAATTGAGTAAATATATTAAATATATTTTTTAAGTCACATATTATGTGTTTTTCAGTTTAATGAATATACATTGCATTTCTTAAAAAATGTATAATTGGTATATATTTTCAAACACAAAATGAATTTTCCGGTACAAAACTAAAGAGAAGATTCAATGCAAAAGTAGTAAAAAAAAAAACAATAGTCAATATATATTGCAGTTAGATCGATTTTAACAGTATGAAACTCTTCTTTTTTATCACAATCAATTCTAGAGATTTTTCCAACAAACAGAAAAGAATGCAATTCAGTTAAGAAAATAGCACTTGTTGAACCAAATACTAAATAAAACATTAAGAAAATGGCAAATTAAAGATCTCTAAACTGTATCGGGAACTTATTTATGTGTTTCATTAATTATTCGAATACAGTCGATTTTTTTCTTTTGAGTAGATGGCCTAAAGATATTCTTCGCATTCAAGTGGAAAACGCGATAAATGTTTTCAAAAAGTCTACAACTTGGCAACTAGTAATCGATACTTTCTTTAGTATTATATATTTAAATATATATATATATATATATATATATATATATATATATATATATATATATATATGACCACAAAGAAACGTTGTAAGAGAACTCGTTGCTTATTTTACACTTAACAAATAATTTTGTAATTGATGACATTATTCAAAGCGTTTTTTATAGTAATTTTTAATTTCATAATGGTTTACTTTATGGATTTTATTGTAGAATTTCCCTTGACTGTATAAAACTACTTACTACTATTATATCGTACTTTTAACAACGATATTTAAAAGTAAAGTTTGTAAACTAAATTTCTGAAAACTAGACTTTTCTAAAAAAATCCTCTTGAATTAATCGGAGTAATAATGGAATTCCTTTTTTTATCATTTTCAGCAATGAAAACATTTTTAGAAAAAAAAAAACAATTTAATTTCTTACAGGAAAGCACATATTTGTGAAAAGAAAAGAAACAATATTATATATTTATCATTATTTATCAATGTATATCCAACATTTATAATGTCAAATAATGATGGATTAACTGAATAATGAAACATTTCCTAAATGGTAACCCTTATTAATAGTTTACCAATAAATGGGAAAAATATTACAAAATAAATAAAAAACATACATATATATATCTTATCCTTATTAGTTATTTCAAGCTGGTAATAAATATTGAAGAATGTTTATTTTTATCATATTTATATTTTAGTAAATATTCAATAAATAAAAGTTATTGATATCGGAGATTATGGACATTAAAGCCAAAAATATGAGGTTGAGAGCAAATTTTATTTCATTATAATTCAACATATTATATTTTTCAACTTTATTATAATATTATATGTAGATAATTTATTACTATAATACTAACACAAATGTTTTCTTTTAATTATAAACTGCAATTATTAATGTATCACTGAAGAGTAAGTAAGCGCATACAAATTATCGGCCAACTGATCGTGTACAAATTAATGTCAAAAATAGTATCGATTGCTTAAGAAATAAAACCGCAACAAAAATGGTCTTAATCATTTTTCTGTATCCCACTCAATGACCGTAATGTTTCTAGAACCCATCCTTTGCAGCGGATCAATATTTTAGTAACAACATGTTTCTAAATTAGTTGTTTTTCTGTTTTCTAATGTGTTAAGCTGCAACAAACTAAAAGCTACACGTTATGTATAAAATGCTTTCTTAGTTTAATTGGTTACTTGTAGGGTGTAGAAATTCTTTATAACAAATATGTTCTCGCACGCTTAGTAAATATATTCTTTTTAGATAAGTATAGAAGTAATAATGTGATGGATCACACTATTGTTAACGTATTTTGACCCAATGTAGCAGGAAAATATTGTATTAAATTGTAAATATTTTTTACCAGTACATTTTCCTCACAGTTCTCACAAATAATTCTCCCACACAAGAAGACTACTTTATTTATCCAGCTTAAATAAATAAAATAAAAACTTATTGACTTCATTGAGTTCATGAGAGAAATATATGAACTCTACCTAAATTATTAAAGCGCGAATCGATTTTTACTCTTCCAAAAAACAATTTAATGATTAAGATGAATTTTGCTTGAAAGAAATACAATCTGAGTTTTGATTTTAGGATGTGGTTATTATTCTTTGGTTTAAGGTAATTAAAAACAACGGAGAAATCATTAAAATGAATTTTTGTTCAAGCTCATTTCTAAACCCAAAGGTTTTAATGATGAGACACAAACTTGAAATCATTGAATTTAAAATGAAAAATGTGTACATATCCTTTTAAGAGGACTTGGCACCCTTTGAGCAAACTTCTTTATTTACGTATTTAAAAATTATATTTTAGCATTTTATACAATGTTTCTATTCCAGAACATGTTACCAGATGAAAATTTTCATATATTATTCACACAATTTTAAAAATTTTAATTTTTTGAAGAAAATTGGGAAAATTTTAAAATCCTACTCCTTTTGTAAAAATTAATTTTTTGACCTGAAATTTTTTTATAATACTCTTATGGATGATCTAAACAACTTTAGGGATCAATTATATATATATATAGAATAACTTCATTCGTTTTCGAGAAAAAAAATAAAATGTTGATATACAGGCTAAAAATCAACGAAAAAGCCAACATGTCTTACATTTTATTTTTTTTTTAAAAAAGTATTCAGTTTATAGCAAAATCGATCCCTAATTTTATTACATGCTTTATTTTCAAGACACAAGAAAAAAATGGAAGTGATTGGTAAATAATTGTCGAAGGAGTAGCATTTTGAATGCACTAAGGTTTCGAAAAACACAAACTGAGAAAAACAGGTTTAAAGTATAACATTCTGAAAAAATAATTATTATAAGCTTAATTAAACTTAAAATACCACTTTAAGATATTAGTTATACGTTTTTCTTTAAAATAATATTGCATTTTCATATTTTTTTCAACCAACACATTTTTATAAATGATCAACTTTTAGAGAGTACTAATTGCCCATGAAAATTCAAGAAAAATGTTAAAAAAAAAAAAAAAAAAAAAAATCTGTCACGACAGAAATTTTAGCTGTTTTTCTTCTTATAATATTAAAGTATTACATTTGTATGAAAAATATATCAGGAAGAAGAACTGAAATTATAAAATTATTAATATAAAATGCCTTAATTTAAAAATTTTACATGCACACATTTCACAAGGAAGAAAAATTACATCATTGTATTGCCTCGGAAATATTCTGCTTTCAATACTACACATTCTTTTTTATAGTTATTATTTCTATTTCTGAAATAGATTTTTTTTATCATAAAGCATTTTTTAGCTTTTTTTTTCTAAAAAGGAAGTGTGGCTGAATTGCCTAATTTGTTTTCAAATGAAGTTTTAGTCAACTTCTAACTTTCCGACATGCACAAGTGATATATCAATCGAAAGATAATAATGCAAAGAATAAGATTAAATGAAAATAAAAAAAACCATAGGTTTGTGATTTTTAGGGTACCAAGTCCTCTTAAGTTAAGTCTTAAAAGCCAGAAACCTCATTAAAATACAATATTATTAACGTCACAAAAGCAATGTATTATTAGTGAAAAAATAGCCTGTAGTTATTAATTTACATCTTATTTAAAGTAGAATTTTAGCTAGATTTTATTGATTATATTTAAGTTAAATCATAAAATGTCATCCAATGTTTTACGTGAATATAATTTAAATGTTTAAAATTATCCAATTTTTAACGAAAATTCCTCATTCTTACTTAAATGTTTACTTAAAAATAATATGTTTATCCGTTTAAAATCCAAGTAAAAATTTAAATTTTAAAAACCGAATGAAGCAATTTAAAGTGTTAAACCTGATTTTACTGTTTTATGTGTTTTTAAGTCATTAATTTCTTTAATAAATATTTAAAAATAGAAAAACATGAATCTAAAAATATCTTTGGAGCATTGTCTTTAGAGAATTTATTTTACAATATATATATTTCTATTACTCTCACAACGTATACTTTTTATTTCTATAACTTCTGCCATACATGTTCTGTATGTAAAATTTGCTTCGAAGTATGACTTCAAAATGGTTATAATGTCTGTGAGAATGACCAAAATTTCAGTTTTAGTAGAACTATCTACTTTTTCCTTAAAGGTTCATATGCTTAAGATTAAACCATATACTTTTAATTGAAAATTTGAATAGATTTACATGAATTAAGTGTTGTGTGATTTTTTTTCTGAGTTTTTATATTGAAGTCTTCCAAGTTGATCATTTCAAACTATTACGCTGATTTTACATCAAAACCAATGAGAGTACTTAAAAATATATCTTTTATAAATATATTTATTTTTTTATTTATAAATTATCCATATCTATAAAACAGATATTCTCTGAATCAATATAACGCTTGCATTATGAGTTCACACTTCAACATTCTGCATTAATATACTGATTAAGCAAACAATCGATTTACATTCTTTGGAAGTTTGTATTACATTCGTCAAAGCTTCTAAAGTGCAATTAGCAGCTCTTTTCATGGAAAATGTAATTTATCTTTTTAAACATTTTAAATTTATGAAAAAAAATTAATTTAATATAACTGATAAACACACAAAATCAATTTAAATATATTTAATTTAATGAGATAACCAATTATTAATGAAATATATGTGCGCATTGCTACTGCTATTAATATATAAAAGAGAAAAACATGTTAGAAAAATTATCAGTATTTTAATGACGCCTACTTATTCTTTTTCCGGACGCAAAGCTGAAACACTTGTTGAGCTCTTGAATGAAAAAAAAAAAAAATGTAATTTGTTTCATCAGTTTTTGGTTCAATGAAAAGGGATGATTTACAAATGTGATATGGCTTTAGAAATTAAATTTCCCTTTAAATTCAATTTATTTCTTCTAATACGACGAAACACTCATTTTTGAATTTATTTCGCTTTTATTTTCAGTTACTTTCGATTTCTTACGAATTTTAGGAAAAATGAGTATCATGTTCAAAGAGCGTATTGAATTAAATTTCTAGTCAAATAAAATTCTTTAGAACCAAAATTAATTTATAACCATTTTCTTTAAGATCGAATATTTTTCAATCAGATATAAAGGCTTAGTTTTAGGCGTTTATATTACTTTACTGCAAGAACATAAATTTGTAAAAATTGTTTGATTAGTAGAAAACAAAATAAGTTTTATATAATTCATAGTAATTACTTTCTTCATATATGCATTCAAAATGTCCTTTTTTATCAGATATGATATGTAGAAAATATTTTAGGCAAATAATCATATTTCTTAAATTTCATATTTTTGAATTAGATTTTAACTTTACAACTTTTGAATACATCATAATAAATCACGCATTATTTAAATATCTTCTTATGTATCTCTGTAATTAGTTTAGTATTTATTCTATACCCACAGAGATAAAACTAGTATTCATTCGTTTATACTTGACAGTAATAGTAAAAAATTCTTATTATAAATCTGAAGCATTTCTAAACTACACAAAGTGTTGATAAAATTTTATATCAATTTCAATGGTTGAAATTGCATTGAGGGATTTTAGCTGTTTCTGAAAGGCATGGTCTTAGTTGTGAATAAAAGCTTAGTTATATATATAAATAGTTTAGTAGTTTGAATGACATGTTTCCTTTCAAATGAAACAAATTGAATTAGGAAAGAATTACACTTGGATAATTTTCAATCATTTTTAGATATAATATTATATTTGGCCTGAAACCAAAATACTTTTGCTGATCGTAAATTTTAATTTATAATTCAAGAAACTGATTTTAAGAGAGAGCTTATGAAAGTATATCAAAAGAAATGAACCTCTTTTACATGAGTACTGAATTGCACTAGTTTTTGCTAAATCTCTCTCGATAAATGAACTACTTAAATAAATTATTATAATAAAAGGGGGTCTCGTGTATTAAGCAAATGCAAAATATTTTGTTGCATATTTGAGGAAAATGGAATGTGGTACAATATTAAATAGTTCACAGAGACATGTTTCATTTACAAAGCTCAAATATATTTTGAAATACCAAATTTAATCGAGTTTTATCAAAGGGAGATTTGTGTGGTGTTTTCTTTCAGCTCTAAATTTTTCATATAGATTGCAACATCCCTTTGATGTTTTCTATAAGATCTGTAAATTTACGCAATACTTCGAGAAATAATGCAACCACACACCTTCAAAAATATCTTTAAATATCCTTTCGAACCAGCTATGAACTAAAGTAAATTTGCATAAACTAACTATTCTTCCACCAAGCATTGGGAAGTTGAAATTGCTTAACATAATAAACATTTGACGGAAAGTATTTAGGTTTCAGGGCAAATATTTAGTTATATCGGAAAAGGATTTAAAATTATCCAACTGTAATCCTTCTCCAATGCAATATGTTTCCTTTAAAAGGTAGCATTCAAAACAAATTTCAAACACTCTACCTCACAAAGCGTATTTAGATTTCCAATTTTACGCCTTAGCTTAATTTTTACGGAATAAATTAAAACCTCAAAATTTTATCTTCTAACACTTTCTCAAGAAACTGAGAAATATTATAATCCTTAAACGAGCTTATTTTTCATGGAATTTTCATTAATTATATATAATAAACAGGATGATTTCTTGTAATATTATTAAAGAGTTTTTTCATAAGTTTTTATATTAAATTACTTGTAAAGAAAATAGTTTCAATAAAGCAAAATTCATTAATTTAAGCTACTGTCACTCACATTCATTTTATTTTATTTCTAATCTTAAAAACATATTTATACTAATTAAGCTTAGATATTTAAATAAACTTATTTTTTAAACAATTTGGTGGCTGTTTTAATGAACACATAATAAACAATTAAGTGTTTCGACGTTGTTTTCCAAAATAATATTCATAAAAACTTATTTACCTAAAATTCTCTTAAGCTTTAGTAATATATATTTTTGCAATGTTTTAATCTGAAGCATTGAGTCATGCAACTTTTTGAAATCTTATCTTTGAAGAATAACTTACTAAGCGTTAATGAGGTCCCCTGTTTATGAATAATTAAAAGTATTAGAACAATACTTTTATTTAAACCGCGAGTTAATGTACCTACTGCAATTTCTATTATGATCCGGAAATTTTTTACTCCATCCCGCGTATGATGGAACAAATGATCTCTACAGTGAAATGTAATCATATTTATCTCTATTATGTAGAACATAATGTGTTGCAATCTAGCTGTTTGAAGTAACAAATCCAGGACTCTTTAAGAAAGACGAGCAGCTTGATATAAGGTCATCTTATGATATTTCTTGTTTCTAATCGCGAAAAGGAAATTAAATTTCTCATGTAAACAGGTTTTGAAGCTCATACATTTGTATAGGGTGTTTTTTTAGAGGTATAGAACTTTAAATTGCAATAAAACAACGATGCCATTCGATTGACATGAATTTTTTTTTATTCGAAAGTTAATCTTGTGGCATTGCATTTTAAATATGATCAATCAAAGCGTAGATTCGTCGAATGGGCCCAAAACGAGATTGCCATTGTTCCCGATTTTCATAAGCGAATTTTGTTTAGCGATGAAGCGCACTTCTGGTTGAATGGCTACGTCAACAAACAAAACTGCCGCATTTGGAGTGAAGCTAATCCACAAGTGTATGTGGAAACACCGTTACATCCAGAAAAACTGACTGTTTGGTGCGCTTTATGGGCTGGGGGAATCATTGGTCCGTACTTCTTCAAAAACGATGAAGACCACAGCGTTACAGTCAATGGTGATTGTTGCAGAGCCATGATTACTATCTTTTTCATTCCTGAATTGAACAATCATGATGTCCAGGAGCTGTGGTTCCAACAAGACGGTGCAACATGTCACACAGATCGTGCCACAATCGATTTATTGAAAGACACGTTTGGTGACCGCCTAATTTCACGTTTCGTACCTGTGAAGTGGCCTCCAAGATCTTGTGATTTAACACCGCTAGACTATTTTCTGTGGGGCTATGTAAAGTCATTGATCTATGCGGATAAGCCATAAACGCTTGACCATTTGGAAGACAACATTCGCCGTGTTATTGCCGATATACGGCCACAAATGTTGGAAAAAGTCATCGAAAATTGGACGTCCATATTGGATTACATCCGAGCCAGCCGTGGCAGTCATATGCCAGAAATCATATTTAAAATGTAATGCCACAAGATTATCTTTCGAATAAAAAAAATTCATGTCAATCGAATAATACATCGTTGTTTTATTGCAATTTAAAGTTCTATACCTCTAAAAATAACACCCTATACATACAAACTTCAGAGATAAATTTATGTAAATGTGATTGTTGAAAATGCTCTAGATTTTATGTTTCCCTTTTTCACATATGGTACTGTGATTTCAAATATACATTTATTTTACTGATAACAAAGCAAAATTACTGAGTTATTAATGCACAATTTCTTTAACCTTTGATGTAAAATTCTGATTTTAGCGGTTTTATTTTTGATGTCCATGGTTATACACAGAAAACTCTATGAAACAACTTTGATCATTATTCATGTTGCGTTATTACTCTTGATGATTCTTTGTCTTATTTTAAATCATATATCAGACAGATAGTTTTTTTTTATTTTTATAGTGTGTAAAACTAATTTAACAGATGGGTAGCATTTTTACTCTGAACATATTTCTCAACTTCAACCATTGTTTATTTTCATGTGTTTTAGAACAGTGTATTCTGTTATTCTAAATATTATAAACAGGCGAAAAACCCTTAAATCATTAAATTAATTGATAATGCAATTGTTTACTTATATTTTTTTTGCCCTTTAATCGAAAATTTATTTCCGTTTCATTACACCAATTACTTTAATTAACACTCTTAATATACTTATTACCATCAGCTTATTAAAGCCTTCACTTTATAACTTAAAACAACTAAAATAAACTATATATCGCTTCGGTCCTATATTCTTTATCGGTTATTGTTTTATCAAATTCAAATAATTAAAATGAAAACTCTAAAAAAGAAAAAGTTAACTGAAATTTCTTCTTTTTCCTTTTAAGCTTTCATATAAACAATACTTTGTTTTGAGTTATTGGTACAAAATCATATCCGTAAGTTTACAGCGTTTGTTATTCTTTCTTACAGTTCATTCATAATTGACAACAAAAGCTATAGATAGGGAGATTGATGTTTTTCCAATTTTTTTCCCTTATTTTTGACGTTAATTAACAAAGTAGGAGTTTAACATAGCTGATGTAGCACACATTTGTGTAATATCTTTCAGTTGAAAAAAACAGCAACAATTTATACGTTTTATGTACCCTTAGCAACATATGTGTGTGTATCATTGACAGATCGATTCTCATTAGAGTTGTCTTAACGGAGTATAAAAAAACGAAATAAATAAAAATGGAATAATTTCGCGAGTTTCAGAAATGAATGAAGCTTGCACATTACTTATTATCATTATCTTGTTTTGTAACGCCTAATATCTTCATATTCTGTAACATCCCCTACATTGTACGGTAGTTCTTTTACAAAATTCGGAACAAGTCATGCAATATTAATATTTTCCAAATTGTGAAGATATTTCTTTAAGCAAAAATTGTGTAAATATATTTAACGTGTGTTTTTTTCTCACATATTTGGTTAATTATCTGTGTAATGAAACTCATTCAATAATTCTATGAAAAATTATTGACTTTTCTTGGGGAAAATGACAAATGTTACAGTGAACGAGCCGTTTTGTACCAATAAAAAAAATTGCAATTAATTTCTATAATTCATCTTGTATGTTTCGTGCAGAAGGATAGTCATTATTACTAGTAGAAAATGTGTTTTGCTTAAAAAAATTAATTCACTGTTTGTAAGTTTATAAACATATATGTACGTAAATGTAAGATAATTTATAATTTTCAATGCAAAAATAATGCATACTATAGAGTTTTATTTCTTAATTATTTAGTTAGTTGTATTATTAAGTCGAATTGCATTTGAACTAAATATCGAGAATTTAGATAAAAGTATGTCTTAAATTTTGAATAAGTAATAGAACAAATAAGTCTCCTCCACCACACCTTCTAGAGAGGTTGGTGCTCGTGAAATCTGTCAATGCTCAAAACCCTACCGTGGCGTGATGTGGTTGTTTGAAGTGGACTGAGGGTGCCAGTTCAGGTGTAATCCTCATCACACTTGACCGAGGCTTAAAATTACGAGGTCCGTAGTCAATGATTGCCTTTTTGTGCAACGTTAATAAAAACTCCTAACTCCCCCCCCCTCCCCCTCTTCTTCCGTACACACATGTTACATTTTTTAGATTTGTAAGTTTTTCCTTTGAAACGTGTGCTGCATGAACATAAAAAAGCAAAAAATGTCATCATTCACAACTACCATTTTTTTTAAAAAAAAATATACGGTATTTGCGTATTATTACAGCAATCGCCAACTCTAGTAATAACTTGCCAAGTTGGCAACCCTGATTCCCCATGTGTCGTACGCGCTGAATTGCCAAACGTGCTTCGTTTCATATAATGTCGCCATTGGGGTAATACGTAAGTACTTGGTACTTTTAATACTTCTTGTAGTGAAACTATAAGCTCTTATTAAATGATATGTTGCCACTTCAGTGAAGGGCACACACACACACACAGTTTTATTTTTTCTAGTAATTCTTTATGAAGTGTTTTAAGGAAAAAAAAACTCTTGTACTTTTGATGCAATGTATGTATATGTATTTTTGTAACTCAGCCATTGCCTAAGCATTTATTGTTGCATATCTATGATCAAATGGTAAGCATATTTTTTTTTGTTTATTCTAGTATTCCATGTAAGTCCCAGGTTGGCCAACTACTGTCCGGAGAGCTGCATGCTGTTACTTGTTGGAGTGGCTTTAGGTTTGGTGCTATTCAACGCTGGAATGGTTGTAGGCCCATTGACACCAACAGTATTTTTCTTGTTCATGTTACCTCCAATCGTCTTTGACGCCGGCTACTTCATGCAAAATAGACTGTTCTTTGACAATATCATCACGATTCTTGTCTACGCTGTTATTGGCACTATCTGGAATGCTTTGTCCATTGGTGTATCTCTGTGGGCAGTTGGATTGACAGGTATATTTGGTTATGAGGTGTCACTCGTAGAAATGCTTCTGTTTAGTTCAATTATATCCGCTGTCGACCCTGTTGCAGTATTAGCCGTATTCGAAGAAATTCATGTGAATGAAGTCCTTTACATCATTGTCTTTGGAGAATCATTGCTAAATGATGCTGTTACGGTGGTAAGTGTTTTTAGATATAAGTTTTCTCACATTTTTTTTTATTTTTAAAACAATGAAAAGATGAAAGTAAAAATTAATGATAGCAATAATTAACATAATTTATTATAAAGTTTTATTTAAAGTAAACTTTTTTTTACGAATTCCATAAATAATGGAATTATATATAATACAGAAAGGTAATTTTACAATTATCACTGTTGTTATAAGTTGTGTATATTACATAAAAATTCTTCAAGTAGTTGGAATAAAAAAGCGTTATTCATTCTCTTTTGCATTATGTTGTAGTTCCTAATAGTAATAACATTTTCTATCAAAAAACTAGATTTATAGTTTTTTTTTTCAAAAATTTCGTGATAGATAATTAATTCAAAATTTAATAATTATTTATTAAAAGTTATAATGATTTAACGATTCGTCAAAAATATGAACCGAAATGACAAAGAGAAATTTCGTTAAAAAATATCTAACATTCTAAATCGCGGTGTAAGCAGGCGGAATAAGGAGTTCCGCCCTCTAAATGATTACATAACCTAAACATTTTACCTAAATAAACATTGTTGTTGCCGCGAAAATACTTAAGGCACTCTAGTAACGTATGAACCTAAGAAACAGTAATCATCCTCTGAAGATGGAATCAGGAATCTTAGAACAATAAATCTCTAAAAAAAATTACATATTTGTAAAACCCGAAATCTAGGTTTCAATGACAAGTTAAACAAAAGAATCAAATTTTGTATAATCATACCTCACAACGCCTTTCTCCTTACCCTTAAGCCACTTCAACGTTTCCGGATACACTTCTTGTGTGTACTCTCGAATACGGCCTTGACATCTCTCTACATCTCTAACCTTGGATGGAATCACTACGCAGATCATTTTTACTTTCCACTTTCGCTAATTCATTATTACAATGCAGAGACTATTTCGCAAATATCCTTTTTAACCACGAAGAAGTAACTAGCATGGTTGGGCGTTAGCTTTTCGTTACATTTACCGAATATTTTGTACTTTCACATAGGAAATTGTCAATTTAAAATATGTTATTTCTGATTCCTAGTGATTCTGAACCTTTCTCTTTGTTGCGGTACACGTTTAATTATTTCGAAATTTGGTGGCACATTAACAATAAAATAAGTTTAAAAATGTTACCTCAGTGATTCTCAACCTTTTTTTTAATTGCAGTTCACTTTTAACAATTTCAAAATTTGGCAGCACACTAACAATAAAATAAGCTTAAAAAATGTTACCGCAGTGATTCTCAACCTTTTTTTTTCTGGTACAATTTTAACAATTTCAAAATTTGGCGACACACTAACAATAAAATAACTTAACTCAGTGGCGCGACATCCCGTGAGGGACAAGGCCTACTATGCCCAAATCAATATATGCGATCTTGAACCCTGAGGTGAATGAGCAGATGTTCCGGTCAGGTGGTCAGTCTGACGCGAAAACCCCCAGTGTTAAGTTCCCAAAGAAGCTTGGTACTCATTTTATCGACCCATTGAAGGGATGAAAGGCCGAGTCAACCTTGCCCAGCCTGGGGTTTGAACCTCGAACCTGTGGTGTGAAAGCGGGGTGCAATAAACACTCAGCCACTGGGATTCAACAATAAAATAAGCTTAAAAATAATGTTGCCACAGTGATTCTCAACCTTTTTTTTCTTTGTTGTGGTACGCTTTTAACAATTTCAAAATTTGGCGGCACACTAACAATAAAATAAGCTAAAAAATGTTACTTATCTGTAAATACACTATGTATAAAACAGTTTATAATAATTTTCAAGGTTAAATAAAATAATAAGTACGACAAAGACAACAAAATGCTTATTGAATACTTAATTATAAATTAATTATAAGAATACATTTAATGGGAAATTTGAGCTTATTGATTTTTGATAATTTCGTTTACATGTGGTCGTAAAAATGATAATGCCACTTTAATTTTGTCGTCTACTTTTAAAAGTCTCTTTTTCATTTTTGTATTTGTTAATACCAAAAATATGAATCCAAGCAAACAGGATGCAGAAAATTGTAAAAATATTTTTAAAGCTTTTTGGGCTTTTTTTTTTAGATAATCGCATCTAAGTTTAATTTTGAATTAATTGACTCTTCTGAATGTTTTGAAATTACATTTTGATTATTACACAGTTCGAATTTAGTTTTTCCTTTTCATATTCAAAGTTAATTCATATACAGATGTATCCGATTCCAGATGTAGATTACAAAACCAATCAAATTTTTTTATATTCATCTATCCACGAAATGATAAGTTAAATATATACCACGAATACTTTTAGCATGCTTCTACAAAACGGCCGAATGATTCGGGGGTTCAGGATTTTATTTTTTCACAGAATATAATTAACAATTTTTAAAAAATACATACCTTAAAGCGGCATACCTTAAGAATTTGGCGGCATACTAAAGAGCGGCGGCACAGTGGTTGAAAATTACAGGAATATCCGTTTTTTATCTGTAAAAATAATTAGAAATAATACAGAAAATATAAAATAATATTTGGATATTTTTTTTACTGCACCAAAAATAAAGCAACCGCTCGGATGCGATTGTGAAAAAGGAAATTAAATTATATACCTTTTTTTTAATAATAGTTATTTAATTTAATTTTTTTTTCTTTTAAAACTTGCGTGAATGTGACCTCCCCAACTGTGGAAATCTAATAACATTTTCGGTTTTTGTCGCGGAGTTTTTTATGTTTCATGCAACACGTAAGGGAATTAATTGATTTTCGTGCGGTAAATAGTTTTTAATTCAATGAAATTTTGATATAAATGTATAGTTATAGATGTCACATTAAAAGAGTTTTCTCAAAATCAAACTCATTCTTTAAAATCGGAAGTTAGTCAAAACGAATACAGAAAATAAAAGCATTTTTAAATAATTAAAGTGACTTTATAATGCGAAGACAGTTCTTTTTTAATTTTAGATTTCAATCTTAATGAGGATTTGAAAGCCTAAAATGAGCAAGCAGCGTTTTTAAAAGCCAAATATATATATAAACAAGATAAATCAATTATAAATTATTTTAACGACTATCAAAATAACTCATTTATGCCTGATTGCTACCAAATAAATCAGTCCTTCAATTTTGATTCGGCTTTAATTCATTAAATGCTAAAAAGTATATTATTTTTTGAAAGAAGACTGCAAAATTATTTAAGTACACATATAAATTAAAATGTGTCTTGAGAGAAATACATTTTCTATTATCAGTTTCCAGTGAGTGAGTGAATATTAACGCGCGCGCGTCGAACTGTTCAAATAAATGAGGGCTTTTGGTATCAGTTTTCAGATTGTATAGATTAGATTATGAAGAAAATCGACGTCTCAATATAAGGATATTTTTCACTTTAATACATTTACAGGAAATTTACTACAATTTCTAATATAAAAATAAAGTAATGTAATGAAAGTGAAATTAATACTCCTTTTTACATCTAGAAAAGAGTTTACTTCCTTTGACAGCAATATTAGATTCCTTAACTAACACAGTAAATTAGCAATAATAAGTAAAGGATTCCTTATAAACTTTTTTATTCTTTTTTAAAAATAATTTTGCACTTCAAATACATTTAAAGAAAATTTACTACAATTTTTAATATAAAAATAAAGCAATGTAATGAAATTGAAATTAATACCCGTTTTTACATCTAGAAAAGGGTTACTTCCTTTGACATCTATATTAGATTCCTAAACTAACACAATAAATTAGTAATAATAAGTAAAGGGGATTTCTTATATATATATATATACACACACACACACATATATATATATATATATATATATATATATATATATATATATATATATATAAAACAAAAAAAACTTTCTATTTCTTTTCTTTAAAATATTTTTTCTCTCACCAAAACAAGCTGTTCCACATAAACGACAAATTCCTAAAGTTATTTTCTGAAATCTTTCTAAATTATACATAAGATCTATAATAATAGTAATCTATAATTATATTTAGATCACAGTACAAAAATTTATAAAATCCTTTATGAAACCTCAGAAAGTTAAGCAATTTATAATAATTTTGAGTGTTATTTTATTGCTTATTAAATAAAAATTATACTATTAATTCAAATATTATGCAAGAATAACGTGTCTTAGAACCCCGGGCTGGGCAAGGTTGACACAGACTTTCATCCCTTCAGTGGGTCGATAAATTAGTACCAAACTTGCTTGGGTTTCATGTCAGACTGACTACATGACCGGAACATCTGCTCTTGCAACTCAGGGTCCAAGGTCATGTATACTGAGTTGAGCACAGTAGGCCTTGGCCCCCACTGAGTTAAGTTAAGAGGTCTCAGGGGTGTGCTGAGAGAGCTGAAAATATAAACAATTTTCAAATAGATATAATTCTTTGAGGTTAAAATTAAATAATTCGACTCTTTTACCCATCTTTATAAAGGAATGAGGCTTCAAAATACAGTAAAATGTTTGAAATATAATCATAATTTAAAAAATTATAGGCACATCAAAATAAGAAACATTTCAGTAAGAAATATTATGTAAATTTTGCATTGTGCATGATATTTTCTAAAATAATAGCTCTTATTACTAGTAATAAGTTGATTTATAAAGTGAAATATATCCTACTTACACTGTAGCATTTTATATAAATAGAATAATATATATATAAATAATACTTTTTTTAAAATTAAAAAAATCACAATTGATTTTTTTTTTTTAAATTCCATTTCTTTTTACAATTTTAAGTAAGAAAGGTATAACACTAAAACTAGGTACAATTTAAAGAGTATAATACATTTTTTAATACTATTAGTTTTATACAAAAAAAGTAACTACACTCTATAACAAAACAAAAAAAAAAAAAAAAAAAACGACGCACCAAGAATGAGTTATTCGATAGAAACAAAAATTAGTGGGTAGAAAGATTATGTACAGAATAGAAAAGGATTAAAATTTCAGATAAATGGATTGATTTATTTCAGAGTTGCATAGTTACGAAGTAACATGCTCAATAAGGTCTTGACCCATCTGTAGCCTAGATGCAAGCGGCCATACGGCATGGCATAGAGTGATAAAGCACCCTGATGGTCTCCTGCGGTATTTTTTGCCCAATTTGCTCCAATTATCGGACCAGTTCATCAACATTTCCTGGTAGATGCAGTCACCTTCCCATCATATCCAAGACATGCTTGATTGGAGAGAGATCTGGCAATCTGGCTGGCCAAGGAATTGTTTTACAAGCTGTAGACAGTTCATAGCAGCACGAGCCGTATGAGGTTTGGCCTTAGCTTCATAAAAATAAGCCCAAGGTACTGTAAAAGGAACGGTAGCAAAACAGTTCTCAGAATGTCGTTGACGCACAGTTGTGCTGTAAGTGGACCTCTAATGACGACCAAAGGGGTACGGCTGTCAAAAGAAAAGGTGTTATGATCCCAAATCATAACTCCTGGTTGAGGGCCTGTGTGGTGAGCACTATGGAAAGCAGAATCGGCTCACTGCCCTGGGCTTCTCCAGACATGCCTTCCATGATCGTCAGGACACAGTTGGAAGTGGGATTTGTCGCTAAACACTATACGTGCAAATCAGCATGATTCCAACCTGATCAAGCAAAGCACCGCTGTTATCTGGCTCGACAGTGGGAAGGCGTAAGTGGCAGGTGGCGTAGCGGTTGGTACGAGCGTAAATTTCGTTCTATTAGCAGTCTGTGAATCGTCATGGTGGACACTCGTGGGCGGGTCTTACGTCTGATTGTTGATAACGATTAATCTGTTGCTGCCAAAGCTCATCTGACAGTTAATCTGTCATCCTAATCTGCTGTGGCCATAGGTCGACCGCTACCATCGTGACGCTGCCATCTACCATTGTCCACCCATTCTTGCCTGCATCTTCTAATGGTCGCATTGCTTCGACCCACATGACGAGCGATTTTCCGATTTGCCCAACCTGCCTATTTCAATCCAATGATACGACCTCTTTCAAATAGTTGCTCGTAATGAGCTCGAATCCTGCGCCAATCATTTTTTTCAGTGGTTGAAAGGTATCCTAAATGGCAATGCAACAGAAATTTTGACATTCCGATTGAGAATCACTTCTTATAGAAACCTGCTGAGTGTACAGTTTCGATGTGCTGTAGCTTCCGCTATTCATTCATTGGACATTAAATTTTAATCATTTGCATGTGCGATACAAATGTCTTTGTATACGAAATTTCATTACAATTGGGCAACTCCTTCTTGGTGTGTCATTTTTTTTGTTATAGAGTGTATTTTCGAAAATATCACGCGTGCAACGTAAAACTTACTTAATATTTTCTTGTAGGAAAGTTTTTTTTCTTGTTTTCATGAGCTTGTTAATTTTAAGATTAAGATTAAACAGTTTACACACTTTTTTGAAACCTCATTCCTTTATAAAAAAAAAGTTTGTAAATTGAATCGAATTATTTAATTTCAACCTAAAAGAATTATATCTAGTTGAAAGTTGTTTACATTTTCAACTCTCGAGAGAAAAATTAACATCTCTGAGACCCTACTAAAATTACAAAAATCTTCAGAGCTACATAATTACAATGGTTACTAAAATCTACGTCTCTGAGTGTGGGCTCTGTATCAAAAGTCCTTGTGGATCCTTTTCTGGAGCTCCTTAACATCTTTCGATCTTTTGCTCACACATTCTGGGTGCCCTTAAGTGGTGGAGGGCCCCGTATTATTGATACAGCTGATACGGCCGTAGCTACTCCTCTGGCTACTAAAATAGGTGTGCTTATTAGTTCATGCAAGGTTCTTGCATACAAATTAATGAAAAGACCATTTTAGTCAACAAAATGAAAAACTAATTCAGTAAAAGAAACAAGAAAAAAGTACGCTGAATGAGACTTTGCCTCGACAAAAAATTTCAGTGAAGCAAATAATAAATTTTAGTAACCTTGAGAACTTAACAGCATCGAATTCCTCTAAATCCCATGGAGTGACAGAATAATCTGATTTGGAACAAATTCTGTGAACTTGTATTGATTAAATTATGGAAATCTGATTTTTATTGGAAACGCCTCTACTTCTAGTAAACAAGTGTTGACACTCATTTGAATTCAGTTTTACTTTTACTTTCTAACATGTATAATTACTTGAAATTAGATGCTATTTATAGGTTGTGCTCTGATATTTTAATTATTTTGCTTCTTGTTTAAATAAGGGCAAGGATTTGTTCTTGGCCTTTATTTTTCTTTGAAAAAACTAGACCGTGATTTTTGGTAAAATTAATTTCTGTTGTGAGAATTGTCCGTTATAGAAAGTAAGATGCTAACCATGCTTATTAATTTGTATCACACACACGCACACACATTTATACTCTTATTTTATTTTATTTTTTTATTTTTATGAATTATTGTGTTAAATCTTCTTCTTGTTTATGTGAGGTACACGAAAAAATAATATGCAAAATTCAATTTAGTTTATCTATTTCCTTTTATAAAAAAGCATTTCCAGGAGATTTTAATTTCAAATTTACTTAAAATTCTTTAATATTATAGATCCAATAGTCATTCAAATATGTATTTCATTCGAGGTAAATTAATTCACTTTTCTTTCTACATAATTATTAAATATGTAACCAAAAATTAGTGGTTCTCGTGTAACTTGATCACAAAACCAGATAATATATGAAAATAAAAAGGTTTTTGCAATACCCGTATGAGAGAAAATATGTATCAAGTTCTAACGAGCTAAACAAAATTGATAAATTTAACTGAATTGAATTGAATAAACCAATATTAGTTATGAGTTGAATTAAGTAAATTAATTTTTTTTTCTTAAAGCATTAAATAGAATAAATAAACGTTAGTGACTTGATTTATATAAATGTTCAAGAATTAAAATAAATTACTTGAATTAAATTTAAAATGATTGCAACTTTCTTACATTAGACAAATATATGAGACCGCACCACCCTGAGGGTTATGGTCCTGAACTCATGGCTTGCTTGTCGCGAGGTTTAAGTCCTGATGCCACTAAAGATCCGCCGTGTAGAGGACACCGATGCACGTTAAATTTGTCGAGGCTCAATGTCCTCCCGTTGGTGTAAATTACGTGGTCCGTCGCCAAAAGCCCTCGTGCAGCTGAACAGTGCGACGTTAATCTTCACTCACTCACTCACTCCCTTGGTGTGGTATGGTAGTTTGGAGAGGCGGTCCGTAGAAGATATATAGGCTTCGTTTTGCCTTACGGTTTAACACAATTATAATTCTAAAACTCTCTATATAAATATGTACTCACGTCTCAAATCTAAATTGATTTTTTATTTATTATTTTTTAGATATATTGACATGCAGGCAAGGAGCTTTTTAGAATTGTTTGTGTGTGTGTGATTGACGTTTTATAACAAATTATAAATTTATTTTTTTCTTCATGTTTTTTTCAAACTTTTTATGCAAATATGAAAGTGACAAAAAATCTCAGAAAAATAATGAAAAAATGGCATGAAATAAAGTGAAAATATTGTGTTACAAAAATAACTGTTGACAGAGAAGAATATTAAATTATTTTTAAGTAATGCGCAATTACCTGAGTTCTTTTAATATGTTATGTAAAGCACTATACATTTTTAATATTTACTGTTTAAGAACTTTAGCTCATTTTATCAAAATAATTCAATTTTAGAAAGATAATATTTCTCCGTTTTACATTTTACCTATATTTTAAGGCTGTTTTTTTAAGTATTTAAATTATAAATCAAAGCATGTTTGAAATTACCTTCCTCATCGTAAGAAATAATTTCTCCTAGCTGCTAAATTGCAAACATTTTTTTTCCTTCTTAACAGCGCTTTAATTTTGTTCGTAAATACAAGAACTATTTCTGAGATTGGATTTTAATTTTTAAAATAAGATTTTTTTCCTTTAAATCATATTTTCAAATTTTTATAACGGTTTTACTTAAAAAATAAAAGAAATTTAAGTAATAAACAATTATTAAAAATTAAATATTAAAACTCTGTTTTGCTTTGATAGTCATTACGATCAAACGACGTATACATAATTATCTTTTTCCCTGAAAGTAACTAAAAAGAAAATTTTATAGAATAGTATAAGGAGTTCCAAATAAATTATTGAATGCCAGAAAATATTGCTTATCATGACACTGAATCAACAAATGTACGAAATATTAAAATATTTTGTTAGAAAAATTTTAGATATTTTTCATATTTGCAGATATAAAAATAAGGAAGAACTAAAATGTGACTCTCTCTTTTTTCTTCAATAATTCATACGAAAAATTTAGCATGATTAATGCAATTAACTGTTATATTACATCAGATACCACACACACACACACACACACACACACACACACACACACACACACACACACACACACACACACACACACACACACACACACACACACACACACACACACACACACACACACACACACACACACACACACACACACACACACACACACACACACACACACACACACACACACACACACACACACACACACATACACACACATATATATATATGTGTGTGTGTGTGTTGTTTGTTGTTTTAGAATATATATATATATATATATTCTAAAACAAAGAATGTATATTGTAGCATGTTTAATCTGACCGTGCTCCAGATCTTAAATTTAATTGGGATATTTAAGGATCAACGCATCATCTTGTTGTTGCGTATCCCACCTGATTGACAGTAACATCAGATCAAGGCACATGCTATTCATCGCGACGATACTAGATTTACGCATGCTATTAGCCGTAACTTTGAGCACCTTACAGGTGACAGTGCGATTTGGCTCATTAGATTCCAAAAATACTTTACTTCTGGTAGTCGAGTGGTATAACAGCAACCGGAGTCAATTCGCTAGCTCAATTGCTCCTGATGTCACTTTAAATTCATCGTGTAACAGAGTTGATGTACGTTAAATCTCAATTGGGACTCAAAGTACTCAAGTTGAGGTGGTGTGGAAATTCGGAGATCGAGATGTCCACTCAAGTGTCATCCTTGTACTTGACTATGGTTAAAATTATAAGGTCCATAGCCATTAGAACTGTTGCGACTTGAATAAAGAAATAGTCTAAGAATCAAATGAGATCTGAATTAAAGAGTTTCAATTTCAAAACATAATTTTAATATAAAATTTGATAAATCAATTTGAGTTATTCAGGGGGTATCAGAAAAGACGGTAAATCTTATAGATTGTAGTTGGTTTTGAAATACAATGCGTTTTTAATCGTGAAATATGGATTCGATAACACAGTAAGTATAAAAAATATTGAAGACAAATTTTAATTACAAATGCATAAAACAATTATTCAAAGAAGTGATTACTTTTATAATTATTTCTCATAAGTTGGATATTGGTATATCATTTACTAGGTATATGGTTTGTCATTTATACCTTTATATTGGCGTTGGTTGTAGCCATACGATCTTAAGTGCAATGAATAACCTTTTGGGATATAAAATAGTGTACGGTACGTTGTTTTGGTTGAAACAATCTGGTAGGAAATATGGACCAATCAATTGACAGGTATCTCTAAGAAAACCCTTTTTTTCTGCTAACTGTGTGTTTACTTCCTGATATTTATTACCTTACAAACATTCTCAACTTTACCGCATTTTATCACCTTTTAACGTTCTGGGCATATTTTCTGTTACTCGTGTAAAGTCAATTTCGCATGTAAATTAACATAAAAGAAAATTAAATTTCGGAGGAAAATAAATAAAAAAAATCTTTAAAATTTCTTTTTTTAATCCTTAATTATTTCAAATTAAGATACATAATTCCTAATATTTTTTTTTATTTTAGGTTCTGTATCATATGTTTGAGGGCTATACAGAGATGGGTATTCCCAATATTCTTGCAATTGACTACTTCTCGGGAATCGCTTCCTTTTTTGTAGTCAGTATTGGAGGAACATTGATAGGAATCCTCTTCGGTCTAATCACAGCATTTATTTCCAAGTACACCACCTCCGTACCAGTTATTGAACCTATGTTTCCTTTCATTATGGGATACATGTCATACCTGACAGCCGAAATGTTTCACTTATCTGGGATTCTCTCGTAAGTACAACTTTTTAATTATAAGTACCTAAATTTTAAAAAAATCTCTTTAGTGAAGGATTTTTGCAGTTTTTATTTTGAGTTATTCTCTTTAACATTTCATATTAATAAATTAATACAAAGAGTTTTGACTGAAATTTTCTGTAAATTACCCCCCTTCCTCTCTCTTTCTCTTTACACATACATATGAATATTAAATAAAACTTCATCTGTTTCCTTCCTTCACTTTATTTTTTGAGAACAGAGTTCCAGCACTTAGGTAATGGAATCTTATTTTAAAAATTTAAAAACTAATCTGAAAATATTACTCAAAGAGTAAAGTAATGTTATGTAACAGGAATAAATGTTAAGCAATATTATGAATTACAAAGCAGCACTATTTAAAATAATATTATCATTACTTTGTACTGTAAAGTATCTTTATGCAGTTATTACATTCTACAGATAGACGTATATGAAAAATATTGAATAAAAAAATTACTTATGTTTAAAATTCTTAATCCACTTAAAATCGAAACAAATGCTTAAAATTAACTTAAAAGAGCATAAATTACAGAATGAAGCAAAAATATTGTGACTAATAGATTCCTTTGAAATTTTCTGAAAGAAATTTATATCAAAGCTGAAAATATAAACTTGTTTTAATTTATTTATTCAATTTACTTTATTGAAATGTAATATATAAGTAGTTTCATTTATTTTTCCAATTCCTACTATTATTTTGCTCTCTCTTTATATATATATATTTATTTATGCATATCTTGTTCGAATTTTCAATCGAAAATAAAATACTTTTTATTTATTCACTGAAGTTCAAATAGATTGTTTTAAACTTGTAGTGGATGACACTTGGTATTAATACAATTTTTTCAGACATTAATTCATTAATTAAATTCTATTTTTAATTTTAAATTTATTCTGCGTTATTTCTGACGAAGTTAGAACTACGATCAACAGATGGCGCCAGTAAGTTTTTCTAACGAATTTTTTTAGGCTTCAAATACATTTTTTTAAACTTGTAGTGGATGTCACTTGATGTTCATATAGCTTTTTCAAATATTAATTAATTAATTAATTAAATTTAATTAATCTAAATAAATTTTTTGTTGCCTAAGTAGGGTTTGACCAATTTTTTTTATATTACTTGTTAATAATTATTGCTACCTGATAAGGATCTTCATCATTACTCCTATGCTGCGAATAGGTTTCATATCTCTTTCCTTGTCAAAAGACTGCCTTTAAAGGAGATCTCTCCGGTAAAAGTGATAAATATTCACAGAATTCATCCTTGTTCTGCGTAGCTCTTTCTTTCCTGGCTATGGTATAAATAATATCCATTCCTTGACAGTGTATGTGAGCTGAATGGCAGCTCAGATGTCGTCCTCATCACTTGACCAAAGTTTAAAATTATGAGGTTCGTTGCCAGTAACCATCATGTAACTTACTTAAAAATCACATCAAGTCAAATTGATATTGTATATTATGGAATTTTAAAAATATATAGGAAATATACACTGCTCAAAACAATTAAAGGATATTGTAAGTTTTATATACACTGCTGGACAATTGCTAAGGACGGATAACACTATCATTCATAGCAACCACAAAACGAAAGGAAGCAAAATGTGGAAAATTAGAATAAGTGCGGCATATTAGTAAGAAGAAGTATGAGTATGCAAATTTTTTTCCCACGTCTTTTCATCACGTGATAGCGTTCATAAGAGCTTTAAAGGTTTTGACGCGAGTGGACAGTTGTTGTTTTTCAAGTCAAAGTTTTACAGGAAAAAAGATTTAATAGACGAACTTAAAATTTTTGGCATGTCTTCCCGACATCACATAGATGATTTTATGCGTGGCCGAATTATTGGAAAAATCGAAGAAGGGCGAAAAATAACAGATGTTGCCAGGGAGTTCGACATCGCTCACAGCGTTGTTTCACGGCTGTGGAAGTCATTTAAAACTACTGGAATGTGTAATAGACGGCACGGGGGAGGTCGTGTTAGAAGTACGAAGCCTGCGAAGACAGATATATCGTCCTATCAGCAAAAAGGAACAGGTGCACCACAGCTCAGCAGGTGGCAAATCAGTTTCTTGCTGCCTCAGGAAAGCAGATCTCCCGAAAAACTGTTGCCAGACGTTTGAGGGGAGGAGGACTATACGCACACAGACCTGTTGTGTGTGTCCCATTGACCAGACAGCACCGTACTGCCGTTTGCAATGGTTTCGTGAGCATCACAATTGGACTGAACAGGACTGGGCATGCGTACTATTCTCAGATGAGAGTAGGTTCAGTCTGTCATCGGATTGTAGACGCCAACTGATCTGGCGCGAGAGTGGTACTGCTTATCGTCCAGAAAATATCCAGGAAAAGGAACGATATCCGACATGCAGTATCATGGTGTGGGCCGGCATCATGATCAATGGCCGCACGTGCCTACATGTGGTTGCGAATGGGACTATGACGGGCCAACGATACATTGATGAAGTTTTACTTCCTCATGTTCGTCTTTTCCGTGGTGCTGTCGGTGATAAATTTGTTTTTATGGACGACAACGCAACATGTTATCGAACACTCGCTGTTCAGGATTGTCTAGACAGCGAGGGTATTCAACGTCTCGTATGGCCAGCGCGTTCTCCAGATCTAAACCCCATTGAAAATGTGTGGAATGCTTTAGGGAGGCAAGTTGCTGGTCGAAACTATCCTCCGACAAACAAGAACACCCTCATCCGTGCACTCACAGAGGAATGGGATAAATTGCCTCAACAGCTGCTGGATAATGTTGTGCAAAGTATGGTACGACGTGTGGAATGTTACATCACACTCCACGGTTGACATATCCCGTACTGATACCTTTCTTAAAGGTGCCTGCTGACTTTTAGATGCATTGTTCCATTTCTCCGTACGCAGATCAAATGAACATTTTTTTCTTTCAGATGTTTCACAGCTTTTGTACTTTCTAGAACAATAAATATACTTTATTCTAATGTCTGAACAGTGTGGCAACTATATTTTATCCTACTAGGCCTCATGTCTCGCTTAATGTTATGCTACATAGCAATTTGTGATCCGTCCTTAGTAATTGTCCAGCAGTGTAAAATAAAGATATAAGCGAAATTTTTTTGCCGAAAATGGAAGAAGAGAATCACAAATGCAAATTTTCTGATTTTCAAACTGTGGAGTATGCTAATTTTGAGTTCGACATCAAAAACGTCGCTTCAGCGGCAGCTAATGAAATGTGACTTTCAACTGAAATGAAGACAAGGATGATCGGCATTCAGTGACTGCTTTGTTTCGATGAGTACGATGTCTCAGCGAAGTCATTTAACCGTTTCAGAAGCTTGGAGAGTTGTAGGCAGGTTAGAAGGGGCCAAACTCAAGCCGAAGTAGCGCAAGCCTTTGGACTGTCACAAAGGGTGATTTTCAGGATTTGGAACCGTTTCTTGGAGACTGGAAGTTCAGGCCGAAGACCAGGACAAGGTCGTAGACGGGCAACAATGCCCAATGAAGGTCGTTATTTAGTGTTAATGGCTCGGAGACACCGAAATATGAACGCTACTCTTCTACAACAACACATTCGCTCGGTTACTGGCACCACGGTTTCAACTCAGACTGTCCGAAACCGGCTCCATGGTGTAGGTCTGTATACTCGCCGACCGATGGTATGTGTTAGACTAACATCAAGGCATCGTCGCGACCGCAGGGAGGGGGCAACAGAGCATAAGAACTGGAGGAGAAATGAATGGAGCAATGTTCTTTTTTCTGACGAGTCCTGTTTTTCTGTTCATCCGAATAATAGGCGTATTTTCATCTGGAGGAAGTGTGGCAGTAGGAATAATCCTGCGTCCGTGCACGAAAGTGTCAGATTTGGCGGTGAGGGAGTGTTGGTGTATGGTGGCATCTCCATTGACGGGCGCACAGACCTCTACATCATTCGAGATGGACCTCTGACTGCTAGCCGATATAGTGATGAGATCCTCACGCTGCAGCAATCGGAGATGACTTCATTTTAATGGACGATAACTGCAGGCCCCATCGTGCTAACCTGGTGGAGGATTTCCTTTTCGAGGAAGGAATTGTACGAATGGAATGGCCAGCGAGTTGTCCAGACATGAATCCAATAGTGCACGTTTGGGACGCTCTAGGAAGACGAGTTGCTGGCCGCCAACCGCCCCCACAAACTCTCCAAGAACTGGAAAGAGTTCTTCTGGAAGAGTGGGACAGAATACCCCAACTCTTGATTAATAGCCTCATCGATTCCATGCCTCAAAGGTGTTCAACGTTGCTGGCCGTCCGTGGAAACCATACCCTCTACTGAAAATGATTTCCTTTGAAAAAAAAACACCTTTTCTTATTCTTTTTTTCTCATATGCACAAATTGTGTTTTTTTCCTTTTATACACAAATGCGCAATAAAATGCATTTCTTTTTTGCCAAACATGTGTAATTTATTCTCATATAACCTACTACGTCTGTCGACCATGTATCAATCAGCTAAAAAGTTTCCCAGCCACAAGATCCACCTAAAACCGTAATATCCTTTAATTATTTTGAGCAGTATATATTGCATTTTTATAATTGCTGGTAAACATGGTAGATGAGTGGTTAGGATATTGAGCATCCGTTCGAGTCCTGATTTCTTTAAAGACTCATCGTGTAGATGCGCTGATACACGTATCATCTGCTGAAACAATATTTTGAACGAAATACATATAATTTCTTTAAAAATTTTAATTCAAATGTAAATTTTGAAGTAAAATATATTTTTGGTTTTAAAAGTACATTATTTTTTATTTTTGTTTAGCTTTATTTTGTACTAAAATATTGAATTTCTGTAAATTAAAATAAAAATAAGATGAAGACATTCTTTTTAAATTACTTTTTTTAAAAAAATAAACTGTGTTCAACTTATTTTTTTTCCTTGCAAATAAAACACTTATTTTTTTTGCTTACTTATCCATAATTATCCTTATAATTCTCTATCATTAAATAATGATTCTAATTTTTTTCACCGATATTCAAATATTTCAACGTTAATTCTTTCTATTCAGTATCTAATAAGAAACATAAAAAAAAATCCTTTTATGCATATTCGAATATTTTTATCGTTCATTTTACTACCAAATATAGTCAATGTTTTCTACTTGAAATTAGATGTATGTAAGCAGATTGCTCTGAGAGAGAGATGATAAATAAACGCTGTAAGGTAATACTTTTGTTTGTGAAAACGAAAACTGTTGCTACGCACTTAAAATTCTTCTGCAATCATTTTATTATTTAAAGTAGATGACACACCAATAGCAAAAAAAAAAAAAAAAAAGCCGAAGAATCTTTTCATTGTTGACACCCACAAAAACAAGAATATTTACATGAATAAATTAGTTTAATTGTGTGAGAAACATTGTATGTATGCATTTTTTTATACCTAAGCGTTGTTCGCGTTACAACTCCGATAAGGAAGTGCATTTCATTGACGTGTGCAAATAGAGTTTGTTGTAGTGAAATCTCAATATGAAGGAATAAATTCACGTTGGGTGGGGAAATTTCAAATGTAATAAGCTGGTATCATTTAACTTACTATGCAAAAAGATTATTGAGTACTTGAATGAAAAGTTACAAATTACATATCTCGCCAGATAATTCAAAATTTCCCTATTTTAGGCATAATTTCGAACATGAAATCTTTAGCAGGTGCAATTTGGGAGGCCATTTTCGCAATACTGTTGTAACAGACGATAAGTATATCGTCCCAACAGTGTGACGCCCATTTTTAATGGTGTCAACAACATCGAGATTGAACATTGATTTTATGGCATTAGATGGCTTCCTGGTGAAGGGCCCCACCATGTACAATTATTTGTCATACCATCTGAGGTAGCAGACACTGATCGATACATTAATGAAGCTCTTTTGACAATGTTCATCTTTCCCATACTACATGGGTGATCAGTTACATGTTTGATAACGTCATGTATCATTGCATAAGTGCTATACAAGACTATGTAGACAAAGAAGATATTCAACGTCTCCTTCTAGCCATCACGTTCCTCAGATTTAAATCCGGTTTTAAGATTTTTTCCGGGACGTCTTATTGCACGATTCCAATATCTAACCAAAAAGGACTCTCTCCTCCATGCCTTGAAAGAGGAATGGAAAAACTTGTCTAAACAGCAGGAGTTGGTGTTGTTTACAGCATTTCCCGGCGTGTTGATAGTTATATTGGACTACAAAGTGAATATATATTAAGCTAGCATGTGTCTTGAGTGAGCTTGTGGAAAGTCTTTTGTATGATTTGTATATAGTCACGTTTTGAAGTTAAAATGTATGTGTTCCATCTATAATTCAAACCTTCTGTATTTAGTTTCAAAATAAATCGTTGATGATTTTGTAATATTCTTGCTACACATCACATCTCCAAATGTGACATTCAACAATTCCACTTAACTGAATAATTGCTCCACGTCTTTAGGTTTTTCCCACCGATGTAGTATTGTTTTCAAATTATACAGCTTTAATTGTTTTTCATGTAATAAAATATAAAAAAAATACTCCAAATAAGCATTTGTATCTAAGCAAAGTGTCCTCGCATACAAAATGCTCTTTTTTCATTTAATATTAAATACTTTGATCAGTATTCTGTTTTATTATTAGACAGTGTTAAATTGATTTTTTTCTGCTTATAATACGGTAAATACACTGGCCTCAAAAAGTTAAGGTACAACCGGGTTTTTGTGTCTAATTTGCAAATGAATGAATGTAGAAACAAAAATTTGGAGGATATGTGCATTAAATAGTTTTTTTTATTGAATGCGTCATAGAAATTTGTATAAGTGTATTGCAAAAACGATTTATAACAAAAAAAAAAAAAAGCAATCTCTGCGGAAAAGTCCATTCTTGAGAAAACAGCACATCACAGTGTTATGTGGTAAAATGGCATAAAAACAATACAAAAATGGGTTCTAATAAGGAATGTGTTCACCCCTAACTTGAATGCATTGGCGGCATCGATTTCCCATGCTGTTTATTAAGTTGTCGGACAGCGGAATAGGAAGCCAAGACCAGACACAGAGTAAGCCTTGTTTCAGCTCATGTAACGACCTTGGAGGAGGATTTAAAGCAGCAACCTCTCTGCCAAGATAGTCCCAAAGATGTTCTATCGGATTCAGGTCTGGAGATCAAGCTGGCCATTCCATTCGTTCCAAACCGTGATCCTCCAGATACTCCTCAACAATCCGAGCTCGGTGAGGTCGTGCATTATCATCCATCAGAATGAAGTCGTTACCAATAGCAGCAGCATATGGGCGGACATATGGATCAAGGGTCTCATCCCGATATCTAAGACCAGTTACGGTTCCTCCATGGAACTCGTGCAGGTCAGTGTGGCCACCGAGCGAGATCCCTGCCCAAACCAGGATTCCACCACCTCTATAACTGTGTCTTTCAACAGTGTTGGATTGATGGTATCTAGTGCGCTGTTCCCTCCAGATCAGTAGACGCCCTGAATCACTCTCCATTGTAAATCTGGACTCGTCTGTGAACAGCACAGAAGCCCATTGTTGCTGCGTCCAAGAAACATGTTCTCTTGCCCAGCATAAGCGGTTCCTTCGCTGTCGTCCGTTGAGGGGAACGCACACAACTGGTCTTCTTGCATACAGACCTGCATTGTGAAGACGATTTCGCACCGTAGTAGCGGAGATTCTTCTTCCTGATGCTTGAAAGTGGTCTGCAACGAGCTGCGGCACAGTAGTGGTTCTTCTCCTTCGTGCCGAAAGAGCTAGAAAACGGTCTTCTGCAGGTGTTGTAGCTCGTGGTCGGCCTGAAACAGGTCTTCTGGACACAGAATCTTCGGATTGGTATTGATCCCAAAGTCGCTGAGTCGCTACGAGACACATTGAGACGTTTAGCAGCATCAGCCTGCGACAATCCCATTTCCATTCATCCAACTGCCCGCCACCTTAACGAATTGGGTAAACGACGTCTCTGAGACATTTTCTAAACTCTATTGACTATTGTCACCGAAACTGCCAACAACTGTTGAAAATCAACACAACTTACACACAAAAGTATGAAAGCTTGATATTTGCATATTTTTCTCTCACTCATAAATATACGTTCTTTTCTATAAAATAAAAGTTGTAGCAATCGTTTTTGCATTAATGTTTTTAAAGTTCGTTATTATCATTCATGTAAACTATGCATTTTATTGTTACTGCCATTTTTTTTATGGTGAGCTTCGAAAAACATGTTGTACCTTAACTTTTTGAGGCCAGTGTATGATGTAATATTTGACATATGTAAAAGAATGAACGAGCATATTTTCTTTTACATAGGCTAGAGGTCAAAAGGATGTCTATTTTAATACTGTTGCCTAGACAGATAATCCATTATATGAATCAATTCATTTTTAAATATGTTACGTAATTATCAAATGCATATATATAGTTAATTATTCTCTATTATAGAGACAGAAATAAATAGAACACTAAAGGTAAATGAAACTTAAAAAACAGATATTCGAATTTAAAAGAAAAATATACGTGGAGGAGGTAGTATAAATATTCTAACTTAAGGACAGCCCTTATATATAAAATAATTTATATAAAGGATGGGTGTAGCAAATTTGTGGCTATATATATATATATATATATATATATATATACCTCTTTATGGATCCCCTTTGTTTCTCTCTCTCTTTCTCCTTTCTCTTTCCCCCTTTCTTTATATACTCTTAGACGAAATCCTATTGAAAACATTGGATAGAATTTCGAAATCTCTTATAAGAAAAATACAATTTAGCTAAAATTGCATTCAAAATGCATAGCTCTCACTGGATCTGTGTACAGTAAACGTTATTACCAGATTCTAAACCCAAATACAAATTCAAAACATAGTATTATTGGCTGAGTTGTAGCACTTAGCAAAAGTTATAAAATTATTAGTACTAAAGCAATTATATAGCACGTGTGTAACGATAAATACTACAGTTACATAAGAAACTCTAAGAACAAATCTTTATTTGTCTATAAAATATTTTACTAAGGTTAAAATAAAATTAAAGAAATAAATAACTTTACCTTGAATAAGTAGATAACTATAAGTATATCTAACTATGAAAAATGAATATTCATGATAAATCTATAGTAATAAACTTTTAATCTTCAGAAGAATTTAAAACTTACAATTTAGAATTTCTCTCTCTTTATACAAATAACTATTAATAAAATTAATTGGGCATTTTTAAATTAAACAGTATTTAATAAAATTTTCATAATTTGTTATTTTTTCTGAATTCTTTTTAAACAAGAAATTTGGTACGTTGTATGTAATTAATAATAACTTTTCTGAATATTGATACATATATATTGCATTCCCCCCATGAGGTATTTTTATGATATTACATTTTAAATTCATCTCTTTTGTCATATAAAATATATGGCATACATTAGGTTAAAAAACTAATTAGAAAATGACAATCCAAATTCGTCCTCTCACTGACCTTTGTCTTTATTAATTATGATTTTTAATGACTTCTTGGATTAAGCAACACCCCGTTTAATGGGGTACATATATTCAAATAAGCGTTTTAATATATATGTTACCGTTAAAGTATGATATCCGCTATTTTATAGAATAACTAGGTATTTCATGAAATATCTAGACGTCAGTTAAAGTGTATAAAATTGTTGAATTCTACGATTTAACTAGGTATTCTATAAAATAACGATTACTTGATCGTTAAAGTATGAAAGACCGTACTCGAAAGTCCTTTGAACCGATTCTAGCTGCTTTTAGTCAATTTTGAACCGCTTGCAGCTGCTTTTCAATAACCTGTGTTTGTGAGTACCTTTTATTCCGTTGCTTTTAAATGTAGGACTTAAGCATTGTATTTATATGTTAGCGTTCTACAACAAATATTTTTTGCAACCTGTTTTCAAGCAATGACTTCTGCGGGAAAGGGTACAAACCGATAAAAAAGAAAGATTAAATGCAGGAGAGATTTGAATCTCTCTATAAAATAAGCGTGGGGCATTTATTCGTGAAAAATTATTAATTTTGATAGAAAAATTAAAAAGTGCTAAAACAGTACAGAAAAAAGTACCGCGTGACTATTTGCTACACCAACATTATAATATCTGAAGTTCAAGGAGAAGAAAAGTTAATTGTATGGCAGCAACAGATGCAAAACATTTTCTTTTTTTTCTCTCCTTTCTGTTTAGCTAATGTTAGCAATATGAGCAATAATAAATTACATAATCTGCCGTTCCTTATTATTTATAAATTAATCCTCCATAATAGGAATAAAATGCATTTTTCGAAGGGTTTTAGCTATTTATGATCAATTAATTTATATATAAAATATTTTTGAAATTATTTATTTTTCACTTTAATTGTCTTTCATTAGTTATTCCATAGAACTAGGTAAAGTACGAAAATTCTCATCTATTATATACTTTAACTGACTTTTCTAGTTATTTCACCAAATTCCTAGTTTTTCTATGAAATAACTGAATTATAAACTCTAACGGTAACATATATACCAATATGTAAAAAATAATGCTTATTATGCTCTTAACAATTTTTCAGACTTATCTTTTGCGGAATTACCATGAAAAACTATGTCCAAGAAAATGTATCAACCAAAAGTGAGATTACAATAAAGTATGTTACTAAGATGTTGGCTACTTCTTCTGAGACCATCATATTTGTTGTTCTTGGCGTCTCTACTGTTAATGATAACCACGAATGGAATACGTGGTTCGTCTTCTTCAGCATCCTGTTTTGTACCATATATAGAGCAATCGGTAAGTTTTCACTTCTCTCTCTCTCTCTCTCTATATATATGTTCATGCTAATTTAACTATAAATCTCTCTAACTATTAAATAATAAGTTAATAACTAATTGCTATTTTGACATAGATGATGAACTGTTGTTAGATATAATAATAATATTATTCAATGCTTTCGATATAATTTTTTAAATTTTCGAAAATCAAGATGTTAAACATTTTTTTTGTTCATTAGTCAAAATTTTTTTACACTATCCCTAGTTTTCTTAACTTAATATTAAATAATAACTAATGAATTGCCAAATTTTTCAAATTCATTCAACAGAATTATTTTTAACGAAGCCCGAACTTATTATTTTTTATATTTTTGTATTGTTTTATATTACAGCAATGGTTAAACTGCGTTAATTAGAAAGATGCATATTAAAATAGAACGTACGTAAGTAATGCAGAGAGATGTATATAAAACTCCCTTTTTAAATATAATGGTTATTCAGAAACGGAAAAACTATTTTATGATTCATGCCTCAATAGATCTAGTTTTTAAAAATGCTATTGATTGTTTTATTGTTCTTTGGAAGAATCTTAAGATTTTTATTGCGGTGAGAAATTTTCATTCATGTAAAATGTTGTATTTAACTATATTTTCTAATTTTTTTAACTCTCAGTAAATGAAATAACGAAAAATATATACTAGATGGTAAGCAAGAATAAAAATCAAAATATAGGTCTAAAACCGTGGTTCCCAAAATGGTCACTACAGACCCCCAAGGGTCCATGAAAAATTAAAATTGGTATGGGGGTTCCTGAACAAAGTCAGGTGGTCCGTACGGGGTTTAATATAAAATTTTAAAAATTTTGATCCATTTTTGTTTTTATGGAAATTTAAATAAATAACAATACGTCACTTGGATATTCCCAACTGGGTGTTGAACCCTTTTGCACGTGGACTCACTCAGATCCCAAACACAGATAAATTCATACTAATACAGGAACATCTTATTGAAATATCCGCAAATGAGGCATTAAGGATTAAACCAATGTTTGAACAAGGATACCACAAATTTTGGTTACAAAAACAGATCCCAATTTTATATCCTGCATTATAGGTTATTGTACAGAAGTTGTTGACTACTTTCTAGTCTTCCAATTTGGTAGAACGTAGAGTCAGTGCCGTAAAAAACTATCACAAAAAAAAGAAAAGAAAGAAATCGACTAAAAACTAGCGCTCGTTGGGATTTGCGGTTTCTATTCACAAACATTGAGACGGACATAAATACGCGCATAACATCTCATCAAGTACATCCAAGTCATTAATTATTTTTATTTTATTTTAAACAAAAGTTATAATTTCGATAAATAATTCTTCAACAAAATGTTTTTGCAAATTTGTAATTTTTCTAAAATGTATTTATGTACTTTTGCTCTCGGGGAAGTTTTGACTTTAAAAAGGGGTTCGCGTGGGCAAATTTTTACTATAAAAAGGGGACCGTAAGCAAGTCTTGACTATAAAAAGAGGTCCATGAGTTAGAAAAGTTTGGAAACCACTGGTCAAAAACAAAAGGGATTGATTAAGAGTTTTACTTTCATAAACTTAAATGTGGCCGAATAATCATTAAGATTTGAACCATATGAATCTACATTATTCCATACCAAAGAACAATAGGAATAAATATCTCTGTCACATATCATTCCATCTGTTCATTTAATGGAAAGCATTCATTTATAAAGAAATGGGTATAATGCAAATTTCCACAGGATATATGTCGTAATAAAGACTCGAATTATTCAAAAATATTTATTATAAATTTCTTACAAATTGTTAATTCCGTTTTCAAGGTATTGCGTGATTTTTCGTTTAATGATGAATGATAACATGCGATTGATATTTATTGCGTATACCAGAATCGGGATTGATTTACAACATCATTATAGTCAATAATTAAATTAATTTACCTTGAAATGAAAATAAGTTTTTTTTAAAAAAAAGTAATTAATTTGCTTGGAAACTTTACTCTGTGCCTTTTAAGATTTGGCTTAGGATGCCGCAATTTTTTTCAACCATAATGAACTCTTTTGTTCTGAAATTACTGGAAACCATTTGAAATTGCTTAGAAAGCATATGTTTCCTAATCAACTTTTTCTCCTTGAATTGATGAAAGATCTTTTTTACTTGTTTCCAAGATGATAGATTAATTCTAGTGGATGTGTCGCTCGAATTTCAGCAAATTTTCTATGATTTTTTATGTTTCGTGGGGAAAAAGTAATGCTTATCGAAAATTTCATTTGGTAATTAAAATTTTCGCTGTTTCAAATGAAACTTGAATTCACTATATACTTTCGAAGAAGTATTCAATAAAATAATGTTACAAAACGCTTTTAATATTGAAAAAATATTTCAATTAGTTTATTTCAAAATAATAATGTCAAAATGATTAATTATTAAATGTAGTTTGTGAAATATTTGCTTTTTTAAAAAGTTTCCACTTGTATAAAGTTTCAGTACGGTAAAAAATTTCAAACCCTAGAAGTTAACATATTTACCAGAAATCTGGCAAACAATAATAAAATTGCTTATTTATGAAGTTTAGAAAATGTTCGTTATTTGCGTGCAAAAAAGCATTTTCCGTTTCCTAGACAGTACCGTAACATTTATTTTTTGTGTATTGAGTACTTAATGTGAGATTATTTTCCTGATCAAAGGTGCTATTTTATAAAACCGGTCTGGGGAAGAACAATGAACTTGTTTTCAAGTAATAATCTTGAATCTAAAATGAAACACAAAATTTATACATGAACTAATTTATAATCAGGATAAGAACAAAAATTTGTTTTGACATTGCTCATTAAATTCTGCTTTTATTCAGTTTTATGGTAAGCCCTTCCAAGAGAATTTTTAGTATTAGAAAAAATTAAGAAATTAATCTTATTTGTGAAAATAAAATCAGGAAATTCGTGTTGTTGTTGTTTCTAATGCCACCTGCCTGACGTAGTCAGATCAAGGCCCACGAAAATCATCGTGGCATGGGGCTAGAGGTACGCCTGTCGTTGACCTTGAGCACCATACAGGTGATAGTACGATTTAGCTCGGCGAAATTCCCCGAAGGAATGATAGATGGCGACACTACCTCTATGTCCACCTCCACAATTTCTGTATGGAAACTGAAAGGGAGGGAAATATTCTCCAGTCCCTACGTTCGTGACTCAGCCCACAAGACTACGGACCCACTGATTTAACGAGCACGTACTCCGTGTGTACTTGGTGGCATCGGGCATCGAACCCAGGCCTTCCGGTCCGGAGTCCGATGGTCTAACCACTAGGCAACCCACTTGTAAGCAAATAAAGTCTTGTTAAATAAATTGTAATTCTAAGCCCAGTAGCTACTTTACACTGCTGGCCTTTAAAAGTTGCAACACCATGAAGGAGGGATGATACAAAAGTCAAATTCACGTAGAAGAAAGAAGATAGATATGTAAGTGATAAGTATTTAAACACAATCGAACGAAGCAGGAAGGAGTCCACAGGGAGGCACATGGGCTCTGACGATGCAAAATTATACTAGGAATTTAATACTCCTGAGAGCACCCGTCAAACAGGCATTCTTGGAATCTTCAACATGCCGCATAATCATACGACATGGGCAATGTCAACATTTTGCAACACGAAAATCTACCGACTTCGGACGGAGTCGAACCCACAAACTTGACCATACAAGGCCAGCGCCTAACCAACTACACCGCCCAGCCGGCTGACGCTGCAACATAGAACATGACAATAGTGGTGTGCCCAACGACAATATTGGATACATACATGAGTAGCACCACGTTCTCGTTCCTGATCCATCCTGGTTCTGAGTGCAGCAATATGATACATGTACATGCAAGAATTTTATATATCATATTGCAAATATTGGAAAATAACAGAAGTTTGTGAACTCATCCTTTAGCAACATTTAAAGGAATATTTTACAATTTTTTTCGTGACAGATATCACTTTAAATCACTTTTCTGCCAAACATGTGTAATTTATTCTCATAGAACCTACTACGTCTGTCGACCCTGTATCAATCAGCTAAAAAGTTTCCCATCCACGATGATGATGATTAAAATCCCAGCCACAAGATCCACCTAAAACCGCAATATCCTTTAATTATTTTGAGCAGTATGTATATATAATATATATATATATATATATATATAATATAAATATATATATATATATATATATGTATATATATGTAATATAATATATATAATATATATAATATAATATAATATAATATAATATAATATAATATAATATAATATATATATATATATATATATATATATATATATATATATATATATATATACATATATATATACACGTGGGATTAGGGGTTAATGCCAAAAGAACGATTATATTTTATTAACTCTATTTTTTTTTTCAGGAGTGGTTGTGTTGAGTTTTTTTCTGAATAAGTTTCGACTTCATCCAATAAATGGAGTTGAACAATTCATAATGTCTTATGGTGGATTGCGAGGAGCTGTAGCTTTTGCTTTGGCCTTGATTATTGATAAGAGGATCATTCCTAGTAAAGATATGATGGTAACTACAACCATAGCTGTTGTCTACTTTACAGTATTTGTTCAGGTAAGTACATTATACTAACGCTTTAATATTATTCTACACTTTACTTTGTTCTGCAACTTAAAATTTTTTTTTTATTATAGTAGTAGGGTAAAACCAGGAACAGTCAATACGGACTGTCATTTCTCGATTCTCCCAACTTTATCTTAATATCTTTAGTCTCAAAGTGTATTAGTTCAGTGGGTCAGTCTCGCACGCAAAGCCGCACTTAGTATGGTACTATAAAAAACACCAGTGACTTTATTTGATTTCTTTTCCGAAATTTTGTAGTAAGAAATTGCAGGTCTCGTGAAAGGGAGGGACACTTAATGAAACTTTTTACTTGCCTATTAAGACATTAGTTGCAAAAATGTTTATCAGATAAATTTATATATATTGAATCAGTATACTCTGCTTATAATACATTATTACATGCAAGAATAACATACAAATATACAAACATAATGGCTTTACAGTTAACAGTAATACCTATTTAATATCGTAATTATTCACTGAATTTGTTGCTTTAAATATTTTCCCAATAGCATTTTTGAGAAGTGGGGCTGATGCACGTTGAGGCTCAAATTCCTTATAAGAGTATGCTGTAGAAGTTAGGAGAATATGGTGCCAGCTCAGGTGCCGTCCTCGTCACTTGATCTGATTCAAAATTACGGAGTCCGTAGCCAATGACTTATTTTAGATTCGTTGTGCAACATTAATGAATAATTAATTAATATCAAATTTAAAAAAAAAGAGAGACATCAGTTTAAATCCAAAGTAAGTTAGATTCATTAATAATTATCAAATGTCATTCAATTGTTGGCATGATATTTTGTAACTTATAATGTATGTGAAAGGTACAACGGTCGTATCCTTTTGACTGTATAGCATGACTATTATCCATAGGTGAAGGGGAACTGTATTTTGGGTTTCTAATAATATACCGGTTTTTTCGTATCTGAAATAAAATTTAAGTAATTAAAAAACACATTCGGGTCACCAATTTGTAGGGATATACTACAGTTTTGGAAGCCTAGTGGCTGAGTGGTAGCGTATGACTCTTCCACGTTACAGGTTCTGGGTTCAAACCCCGAGGTGGGTAAATTTGTGACTCTGCCTTACATCCCTTCAGTGGGTCGATAAATGAGTACCAAGTTTGTTTGGGAACTAAGCACTGGGGGTTTCGTGTCATACTGACCACCCGACAGAAACATCCGCTCATGCACCTTGGAGCCCAAGATCACGAAAGCTGAGAGGGGTGCAGTAGGCCTTGGCCCTCATGGGCTGTTGTCAGTGAGTTTAGTTTAGTTTATGGATTGAGATGGGAGACATTGAATTTCTGTAATGCGTGTTCAAACATTCGCTTACGATTTAACCATGTCACACAAATCATATTTTTTCTCTCTCATAGGGCTACGTATTGCTATTTCTACCTTAAAATCATAAAGGAACAGATAAACTTTAATACCGTTTGTTTAACAAGAGAAAAAATATATGACACATTGCTACACAACATTCTACATAGAGGAAAAAAAGTATGAATAATAATATAATGTTGCCAAGGGGACAACAAAGGAATTTTAACAATTTATTTAGTTCACTTGACTTAATGTAGTCACAAGTTAGTATCTTATTTTAATAAATCAAAATAATATCCTTTATTTTTCAGTCACTTAAGTAAATTGTAATATTTTTCGTGAACTTCGCCAGCCGCAACTGAATTTTAACATGTTGATACCGGAAGTCTAATTAGAGCAATTTCCTTATATTATTATCAAGAATAATAACGTTATAATAAAAAGCTTAGCGTTCTTTTATGTCTAAGTGTTGCGTTCTTTATTATTGTGCAACATATTATAACCTAAATGCTACCAGTTTGCTGTTTATTATAGTATCAGTATAGTTAAATTTGTTATAAATTATCTAGATTTTTTTCTTCAATTTCTTAAAAATAATTCATTATGTTATATTTTTGCAGGGTATGACAATTAAATTTTTCGTCCGAATTTTGAAAGTACAACGAAAGAGCGATAAATCAATATCAATGAACGAACGTCTTCATGGCACGGTAAGCATTCAATTTTCTATATTCTGCTTTAAATATTATGAGGCGTATAATTTCAACGAAAAACTTTTGAGCATGGATTAACTGCATTTTCTTTTGCAGTTCTTATCTCTCTAAAAAAACAAACTGTTCAAAAATAGTATCATTGCTATCCCTACAATAGGTTTTAGCTTGTTATATATTTAAGCTCAGTTTTCTTTGTTTGCATGCATGTGTTGAGCTTGTTTATATTGAAGTACGTGGTTCATTGACTTCGAAAATGCGTTTCTAATGCACTATTATTGATTATTCGCGAGAAGGAGTTCGGAAGTAAAGGGTTATTTTGTACTTTTGACTACAAACAATCCAGTCAATAATGGTTGACCAAATGATAATGAAAAACCTAAAGGGACAAAAAAAAAAAATTGCAAAAGCACAGGTTTAAGGTATCCGACTGCGTTCGGAACGTGATTTTGCAAAAGCGTATAAATGGATAATATTTATAATATTTAGTGTCACTTAGATTAGAAAATTTATATAAAATAGTTTAAGAATACTATTACAAATAAAAAATTATTTAAGTACAATATTTTGACAAAAAATGAACATAGAATGACCCATTTTCAAAATGTTCTCCTTTTGTGAAAAATGCTTCTATTAGAATAATATTTTGCCTGTGCATAGATCAAACCTCTCTACAGAGGCTCAGCTGGAATTTTTGAAATGTAAAACTTAGAAGTGGGTTTATTCATATTTTACCGCAACAGAGGGGAGCAATTTTAAGAAAAAAACGCCGATAATTATTTCAATGGGTTGTAACTCTGAAAATAATGGAAATTTTTCAAAAATTCTACTTAAGCCTCTGTAGGGAGGTCTGAGCTATATACAGGCAAAATATTATTATAATAGAAGCATTTTTTCCAAAAGGAGAACATTTTGAAAAAAGGTTATTCTAAGTTAATTTTTTGCCGAAATATTGTATTTAAATATTTTTTTATCAAAATGTCCTTATAAAACAATTTTATACATGTATTCTAATCTAAGTGATACTAAATATCATGAAAATTATCCATTTATGCGCCTTTGCAAAATCACGGTTCCGAACGTAGTCGGATACCTTAAAATAGCATCTCTTTAAGTCTGAGTGCTTTATTTTCACTTCATTTGAAAGTCTATTTGAGTTCTATGAATATCCATTATGGATTTTATTGAAATACAGTCCCTAAATTAATGCTTAACAAAAAATATGACATTTTAAACTATTTTTATATGTTTAAAATTAAAACAAGTTTCTGAATAGATTGTAGTCGATATCTCACGAAGCTCATACGAAGTGCTTGTGAGATTCATGAAAATACAGTAATCTTTTTTTATTACTTAAAAGGGAGACCACTTAACGTATCTTCAATTTCTTCATAGGACTAAGTTTAAGGAACATTTTTAAAAAAACCTTGACTGGGCGTACAATCCCAGAAAATTTTTAAGTGCATTAATTGCGCTATTATTTCAATGAGAGCATTTTAAATACTTTTGAGTAGCTTTTTTAATTTATTTATATGGAGTAACTTGGGAAAAGCTTCCAAAAGATGAAAATTCATGTATATTTTAAAGCGTACATTTTCTTTGAAAAACTTCTTTGACAAGCATACACAAAATTTCTCATTAAAACATTTATTTATATAGTATTAATATGTTTTCAAAGCTTCACAGTTATACGATGAATAGAATTTTCTAAACTGTCCCTCTTGTGTGTTTTAGTACACATTGTTGTGAAATTGCGATTTAAAATAAACACTTTTATCTTTGAGTAATGCGTACTACCATCATAGTTTGGACTGCTGAAATGTTTCTAATTTAGTTAGAATAAGCATTTAAACTGCATTAGAATCTGGAGAAGCCATACTTTACTTTTCAATAAAAATGAAGAAAAAAAACAACTGTTTCACTGATTTTCGTGAAGTGACCACCTTAATAATCAAATAAAATTTCTAAAGTCAAACAGTATTTATATAAAATAATGTAAGATTATATTTTCAAAACGAATTGACTGACAAGCGTTAACCATTTTTTTCTTACAGAATCGGAAAGTATGAGCATAAATTTTCTTCTTGTACCTTTTCCTACAGATAAAAAATACGTTGAATCGATGACGCACAATAATATAATGTCAAGGGAAAATACAAAAGTATCGGTTACAATGTACCTAATTTATTGTTAGTTTACTTTGCTGGTCCGATGTTATTTGTCGTGAGACAAATCAATCCATGTTTTTAAGTTCTCATATCTTTAGGACATCAAAGTACAAGAAACCACACGAAACAAGCAAATGCGGTAATATAACATAGTTCCAGCGCTCATTTTCCGATATCGTCTTCTTCTCAGTTCATCGTTCATTCAAAGTTCCTTTATTATTATGATTGCAGCGCCATCTAGAGCCAAATACGTCATCAAGCGAACCTTACAGTGTTAAATGTATATATAGTAAACATGTATACATTTAACTGTTATATATATATAGTAAAATATGAATAATTTTATATACAAGTCAGAGCAGAAAAAAACCTAATATTGTTTGGGGTTAAATAATATTAAAGGGTCTAAGATTTATATAAAAATTAAAAATATATTCAAATATAAATTTAATAAATTCTAATGAAACCCAATTGGGTTAATTTATCGGTTATGCGTTTCCTAGAACTATTATTATAAGTGTTTTTTCCTCCATATAATACTGTTGTGAAGGTCTCTCGGGACCTCACTTTGAGAACGAGAATAATTTTGAGTTACAAAAGAACCAGTAGCCATTTTTATAAATAACTTTCTTTATTTGGTTATCTTTCCCAAATAGAATCAAAAACTTATTAACAATAATTTTAATAATATTATGAGGTTTTAAAGATAATATCCTTTAAATTAACTCAATTAATTAATGATCTAATTAATTAATTTATTAAATAAAACGATCACGCAGAAATTACCACGATAAGAGATCCCAGAATTATATTTAATAATGTTCTTGTTGAACATTTAACTTTAATCTGACTCTTAAAACTTTAATGAGACTTTAAAGTCAAAATAATATTTACCACTCGGAATCACAATTCTTCATGAGATTATATTATCATCAACAATAAGATTTCAACTCAAATTCACTATAACTCTATGTTTCAATGTCTATCTCCTACTGCTCTAACTTTACTATTTCGTTTGACTTAAATACTGAATCTAATCTGCATAACAAGGAATCCTGTCCGCTTTTTGGAGTTGATTGGAAATAGGTAGGGAATTAAATTTCCCTAAAAAGGTCGGTTCAGAAGGTTAGTGATAAAGTTCCGTATAGATTCGTCACAAGCCCCTCCAAAAAGAAAACGGGATTTATTCGAAGGACTCATATGTCCTGAAAATAAATTACGTAAATCCTATCTTTGTCCTACAGTACCGACGATAATAATTTCTAACTGTATATTACTGAAACATCTTCCGTAATGAAAAATGACAAAATTAAGAATTAGAATTAATTGCCAAACCTCATAATATTTTACAAGTTTAAATTAATCCCTGCACTCTATCCATTCGGCTAAGGAGGCGTGGGAAAAACCACCCTAGTGGTGGCAAAAAACCAGCCCCATAGAGTATGACTTATTCACTATACAAAAAAAAATACAATCTTCTGTTGCACTGGAACATCGAAGACTTCAGGGTCAGCTACCCTGAAAGATTGATATCCATTTGAGAAGTAGGTAAAAACAGACATGAAGTTATACATTTGTTACATGAATGTCATATACAATAAATATCTGGTTCCTTTGCCTTCCCATTCGAAAAACTTGATGCGCTAGTTAGTGTTAATGGTTAATCCTATCTAACTTCGCCGCGCTCCAAGGCACCAGATGTGAAACAAAACATACATAGAAACACACATAGCATATAATAATAATCATTTTGTAATAAACAAATAACACAAACAACCAAATGAATTGTCGCATCTTAGCGAAGTCATACATCGAAGTAAACAAATGCAAAATTTACAGATGTTTTCTCCAAAATACAAAAAGTAACACAAAAGTCGTTTTTTTCTGGTATAGAAAAAAAAAACACACAATGTAGTGTCCACTTTTGTCAGTCTTCTTAATTTTAGAGTCCGCCCGTGACTTGCTTTAATTGCAAAAATTCTTCATTTGTTCGCATTGTGAAGATAAAGAAACAATACAACCTGGATTTTGTCTGTTAAATCCTATGCACTGGATCTCCATTCAACGCTTCCATACTGAGGCTTCTTCTGCGGAATGTGCTGCCAGGTATGCCGTTGATTTCGATGTTGCTGAGCTCTTCAGGAATTCTGTCTTTTTCTTGTATACGGCTCCGTAGATAGTATGGGCAAGGTCTCCTTGTATTGGTTTGATTCGACCGGACTGGTTTCTCCGCTTGTTCGTTGCGTCTTCTCGTTGTCGCTCTGGTCTGACGGGTCTGTTTATCACGTCCACTAACTTCCATTCGGGATCCACCTGTAGTCGTAGTAGTCCTGCGATCAGGCAACTTTGATGGACCTGCAATGGACTCTACTCCTGGTGAAGAGGTATTATGTTTTTGAAACTTATAATTCTTGGACGAGAACGAGGAAGGGATCGACCTCTTGACTCCTTGTCCTTGCTCAGGAGCGCGTCTTTTCCGGTCCTGATGATCAGATCCTTGTCGTGATCTCTTCTTACATATCTTGGACCGTTTTAAAGCTTGGTCCTTCGACGCAGTACTATTAATTTTACGTTTATTTCTGGGGATCTCCCGTGTGGTGTTACCCTGCCGTGATCTACACCCCTCACTTTCCTGACTAGAGGTTTTCCTATGCTCTTTAAACTGTCCTTGATGTGATCTATTCGACCCATGACTAACTTATTGTTCGTCATACAGAGTTTCTACCGGACTATCCGAACTAATCGTGTCTGACTGACGAGGTCGGTACACTCGAACCTGATCAATATTAACAGTTATATTTCTTCCGTTTTTCCAAATAACTAAACTATTTCCTTTTATTTCTAAAACTTTATAGGGACCTTCAAACTTACGCATAAATTTTCCCACCTGTTTCCTACCCGCAGCACTTAAGAAATGTGTTTGAAGTAAAACCAAATCGTTCACTTTGATGTGAACATCCCTCCTTCTGAGATTGTAATGTTTTTCCCAAGACTTATGCTTTTTTGCATATTTCGTCTTGCCTCATCGAATAATCTTTCGATGTTACTACCAACATATTTCGCATCCTCCGTGACATTTATGAGCTTGCTAAACGGAGTTATGATTTTCCTTCCCAAAAACAACTCGGCCGGAGTTTTATTTGTCGTCTCATTTACCGCCGTGCGCAATGCGAAAGCGAACTCGTGTAGAAATTGGTCCCAGTTTTCATGATTTTCTTCAACAAAAGAAGCTATCATTTGAACTAAATTTCTATTCACTCTCTCCGTGAGATTAGACTGTGGTCGGTACGTTACCGTTTTCATATGTTTGATGTCCAACCTGTGACTGAGATGTTCAAATACGTCAGAAATAAATTGGGGGCCGTTATCACTTATCAAAGAAATCGGAGCTCTGTAACGCGCTATATAGGTATTAAAAAGGCATTAGCTATTGTCTGGGCTGAAGCTTTACGAAGAGGAATCAGCTCACACCACTTAGTGAAGTGGTCAGTTATAACTAATATGAATTTATATCTCTCGGGTCGGGATGCGGGGTAGGGGCCTAATAAGTCTAGCGTTACAATTTCATTTGGATATTTCGAAACTATAGGCATTAAACGACCAGCTGGTAGCGCATTTTTATAATTAAACTTTTGACACCGGTCACAGGTTGAAACATATTCAAATATATATTTTCTCATAAATGGAAAATAGCACGTGTCACGAAGTTTAAGATATGTCTTCCTCTTTTCCGAGATGTCCTGCCAGTGGCAGATCATGAAATTCTTTCATTATATCCTTTCGAAGAGAACCAGGAATATAAACTCTTAGTTCTCCCAGATTAGAAAAATACTTCGCGTAAAAGAGGAGACCATTTATTAACTTGAAGTCCTGGGACCAACTCTCGCATACCGTCGCATTAACAGAACCGTCATCAGGGTTTTCTAAGTATCGATAAATATGTCCTAATTCAGGATCTTCCCTCTGTTCCTTAATGAATTGTTCACGGGAATTTATTGCGAGGGCCCTAAGAGCTGCGCACGAAATTTGCGACCCCTCGACACTGTCTACTGGATTTCTTGATAAAAGATCTGCGACCACGTTTTGAACACCAGGTCTGTGCTCCCATTCTATGTTAAACTCTGACAATTTCAATGCCCATCGGATCATCCTACTTGATAAATTCTTACCATTAGTTAACTTCGTTAACGCTGCGTGATCTGTAATCACTTTCACAGGTAGGGGTCCAAAATAAGTTTTAAACTTATTTAGAGCCCAAATTACCGCCAAACATTCTCTTTCGGTAACCGTATAATTACGTTCTGCTTTATTAAGGGTTCGAGACGCGAAAGCAATAGGTTTTTGATTTTGTTGAAGCACAGCACCAATTCCGACCCCACTAGCATCAGTGAAAAAATTGAACTGTTCAGAAAAATTTGGTAATTGCAAAATCGGTGCCTCCGTTAGTGTGCGTTTGATCTGATCTAAAGAATCCTGTGCTTCTCCCGACCAGTTAAACTTCGCCTCCTTTTTTTTAATTGGTACAATGGTTCGCATATATCTGCGTATCGCGGAATAAATTTTTGGTACCAACCCGTCATCCCTAAAAATTTTGACACTTCTCTATTATTTTTGGGAGGTTTCATTTCCGTAATTGCCCGAATTTTCTTATTGTCAGTTTCGATTCCTTCTTTACTAATAATCAGGCCTAAATATTTGAGTTTGTCACGAGCGAAGTGACATTTTTCCTTATTTAACGTTAGCCCTGCGTCTCGTAATAAGGTAAAAACCCGAGTTAAATGATCAAGATGGTCTTTGAACGATGGAGATGTTATAATAACATCGTCCATGTAAACGGACACGAAACGCCCAATAACAGGTTGGAGGATTATATCGATAGCCCTTTGGAAATTAGGCGCCGCCCCAGAAAGACCAAAAGGCATGCGTAGGAATGCAAAAGTGCCATTGCGAGTGATAAACGCTGTTTTTCTATGTCCTTTGGACTAATCGCCAACTGAAAATAGCCACTTCTGAGATCTAGAGTGGACATAACGTTGGTGTGAGGGATATTGGTGAGTAAGTCATCAATAACCGGTAATGGATATCGAGGATATTTGGTAATTCCATTTAGTTTCCGATAATCGATCGCGAAACGATACGCCTCGGGAGAATCTGGAGGAAGGTCATTTTTCTTTCGAGTTAGAACGACTGGAGATGCATAGGGCGAATTAATAGGACAAATTGTACCATCCCGTAACATCTTATCTATGTGATAATCAATAATGCCTTGTTTGACCCGGTCGTACTTGTATGGTCTCGACACTACCGGTCCCTTATCTCCAGTATCTATCTCATGATATACAACATGCGTTAATCCCGGTTGATCGGAAAATAACCCTTTAAAATTATTAAATAAGGCTTTTAATTGCCTCTGTTGCTCGTCATCAAGTTTCGATTCTGTGAGATCAATATCAATGAGTTTCTCCTCTTTAGGCATTTGTTTGATCAGATGATCGGGAATGATCAAGGATTTCTGATCAAAATCTAATGTTAATCGCGACACCTTCATAAAATCAATCCCCAAAATGCACTGATACTGCATGTTAGCAAGTATATGGAATTCCCAGGGTTTCTGAAATTCTCTGATTCTAATTTGTAATTCGACTCTACCCAAATGACTGCACGGGGCTCCTTGTGCTGTCACGACTCTGTCTTTCGTCTTTTGACGAGGTCGGTATGAAAAATAATTGCGGTATACCTCCTCCGAAATAAAAGATTTCTCCGCTCCCGTGTCCCATAGTGCTGTAATAAAGGTTCCATTTAATAGAATAGGGACATACGGTAATTCGACTGGGGTCATTCTTATAGAGGATACTCTGATAGGCCGATGATCCCAAAGTTGAGGATTTTCCGTACCTCGCGATCGATTACCCCCATATTCACATCGATCGCTTAAAAGTTTAAATTTCTATTTCGTTCATTTTGACCTCGAAATGAACTATTTCTCGACCCACTTTGTCGACCGCCTTGACTGTGGAATGGTTGATCCGATTGTCCACCTTGGCGTCTACCCTCGAATCTGCGATTTGTGAAACCTTGGTTTTCGAATCGATTAAATTCCCTTTGTGGTCGGCTATTATTGGCGTATCTCTCATTATTTCTGTTTTCCCTCCAATTTTCCTGTCTATGCCGGGTATTAAAACGATTGTTTTCATGAGGGCCTGAACTTCTAAATCCCTCACTCGAACCTCTGATTTGTCTATGCATAAAACGTTCTTCGTATTTATCAACGATTTGTAGGAGATTGGCAGTATTTCGTGGATGTCTAACTTCGACATAATCCAAAATTTGAGGTTCTAATCGACTAACGACGTGATCTATTAATTTTTCCTCCGACATTTCTAGTTTAAAGACTTTATGAATTTTCAACAATTCATAAATAAAGTCCGAAGGCTGTTGATCTCGTCTTTGTGATGAGGAATAAAATCGCGTTTCTAGTTCTGACCTGTTTCTGACCACGGGAAATTGTTCCGACAATGCCTGTTTTAAGTGCGCGTAGTCTGTTGTCTTATCTTCAATGACTCTATAACCTAGAACTTCGAACCAGTCGAGTGCCCGTCCTTTGAGATGACCCTTCAAGTAAGCACATGCCAGTTGTGCAGGTATCTCATAATACGCGAGATTATGATCAATATTCTCCAAAAAATCATCTATGTTCTCAATTCCCGAAAAATATTGTTCCGGAATGATTCTAAAACTGGATCCGACTCTATTCTCGGGATTTATACGTTGGGCGCCATTGTGAAGGTCTCTCGGGACCTCACTTTGAGAACGAGAATAATTTTGAGTTACAAAAGAACCAGTAGCCATTTTTATAAATAACTTTCTTTATTTGGTTATTTCCCCAAATAGAATCAAAAACTTATTAACAATAATTTTAATAATATTATGAGGTTTTAAAGATAATATCCTTTAAATTAACTCAATTAATTAATGATCTAATTAATTAATTTATTAAATAACGATCACGCAGAAATTACCACGATAAGAGATCCCAGAATTATATTTAATAATGTTCTTGTTGAACATTTAACTTTAATCTGACTCTTAAAACTTTAATGAGACTTTAAAGTCAAAATAATATTTACCACTCGGAATCACAATTCTTCATGAGATTATATTATCATCAACAATAAGATTTCAACTCAAATTCACTATAACTCTACGTTTCAATGTCTATCTCCTACTGCTCTAACTTTACTATTTCGTTTGACTTAAATACTGAATCTAATCTGCATAACAAGGAATCCTGTCCGCTTTTTGGAGTTGATTGGAAATAGGTAGGGAATTAAATTTCCCTAAAAAGGTCGGTTCAGAAGGTTAGTGATAAAGTTCCGTATAGATTCGTCACACTGTGAAAAGTATATTTTGATTCAATATGTTCCTTTGCGTGCTGAACTTCACATCACGCATTTACTTGTGTTGTTGTTGCTATGTTTACAGTTAAAATATTAAAAATGTGTTTTTCAACTCAATCAATGTTTTACAGCTGTGAGAAAAAATTTAAAATTTTTTGTGAAATTATGTACCAGGTACTTTTATTAAAGAATTCGCTTTTGTAATTAATTGTTTTTTGTAAAGAATTCGTTGCTTCACTAACTATAGAAGACATTGATTAATCGGAAGACTATGTATATACACTCTGTCGCAAAAAAATATATGCACCCAGAAGAAATCAAGCTACAATCACGAAACTCGGCAAGAATGTAGTCTGGTAAGAGATATCAAATGATTAAAATTTCGAAGCCAATGAGACAAGGCTAAGTGTGCTATGCGCATATTAGTTGCGCAACTGGGAGAGTTTAAAAGCATGAGTACGAGCGCCGTACGGCTATCCAAACGAATCTGATGACTTTGATAGACGATATTGAGACTTAGGATGCCTCTAAGACGTAACCGGCGGCAGTACGAGCAGCTGACGGACTTTGATAGGGGCCGTATAATAGGCCTCAGAGAAGCAGGTTGGTCGAATAGACGTATCGGCCGCCACCTCGGTCGGAGCGATATGGTAGTTGCTCGGTGTTGGCAACAGTGGATCACAGAAGGTAGAGTGTACCGTCGCGGAGGGTCAGGACGTACCAGGAACACAAATGATCGCGAGGATCGTGCAATCAAAAGAGTGGCCACTTCGGCACCAACAACGTCGCTAGCATCGATTCAACGCCACTTACCTCCTTCCAGACATCCAGTGCCATCAAGAGAAACCATAAGGAGACGACTGACCGAAGTTGGCTTGAGGAGCCGACGTCCGCTAAGACGCTTACCACTGACCCCACATCATAGGCAGTGTCGACTGGATTTTGCCGACCTCGGGCAACTTGGAGTGTGACAGACTGGAGACGTGTCATCTTCAGTGATGAATCCCGATTCAGTCTCAGTGCTGATGACCACCGCACACGTGTCTGGAGGCGCACCGGCCAGCGGTCCGATCCGGCATTTATTGTCGAGCGGCATACAGCAATTTCACAAGGTGTGACAGTGTGGGGAGCAATTTCTTGGGACACACGATCATCTTTAGTGGTCCTTCAAGGCACTTTGACAGCTCGCAGATACGTGGACGATATTTTAACGCCGATTGTGCTACCCATGCTATCAAGTCGCCCAGGTGCCATTTATCAACAGGATAATGCTCGTCCACATACTGCGCGACTCTCCCAACAATGTCTTCAAGGATATGACGTCCTACCATGGCCTGCCAGGTCACCAGATCTTTCGCCAATAGAGCATGTCTGGGACGCGCTGGGAAGGCAACTGCAGCCGTCCCGAGATACAGGAGAATTAACTGCGCAGATGCAAAGACTATGGCAGGATCTTCCACAGGGGGTCATAAGTGATCTAATTGAATCGATGCCACGCCGAATTTCGGCTTGTATAGCTGCCAGAGGTGGCTTTACTACTTACTGATTTTTAACCTTTTGCAAGCTGTAACCGCTTAATAAAATGATATTTTGTTCTGAATTTTTAATCATTTGTTTATTTTCATATACACTACATGCATACCAAATTTCGTGAATGTAGCTCAATTTCTTCTGGGTGCATATATTTTTTGCGACAGAGTGTATAAAAATAAAATCATATTCAGTTGCATTTTGACTGAAAAAACCATTTAAAACTATAAATCCTATACTTATTTTTATTTATAAGTCAAGAAATATATATATATATATATATATATATATATATATATATATATATATATATATATATATATATATATATATATATATATATGGGATTATTTTTCCGACTTCAAATTATATAACTCAAATGGATTATACTTACAAAAATATTTTTGTGTTAAAAGGGTCTAATTTTTATTAAAAATTTTATTTACAAAACATTTTTTTCTGAATAAAATGTTCCATATTTTATTCATATGTTCATTTATATCCGAATTAATACACATTTCTGATGTAAAATATAGTTTTCATGCGTCATCTACTACAGTGTAATGTCAGAGAATTTTTAAATTTTTATGTTAAAGAGGAAAAATTGTGTATTTATACTTGTAATTTCTTAAAATTTTAATGAAAAAATATAATAAATGCATGCTTATATTACAGCAGAATACAAGAGTTTAAGATATTTATCAAAATATTTAAATAATCGAAGGTCTTACGTTTCGAAAACTTTTTTTCATGTTTTGGAATTTATGCTTAAAAATGCTTTAAAGAAATAATTTGTGTCCTCCTTACATTCTCAAAAAGCACCATATAAGCTATTATCAATAAATGTCGTATAATTTTTTTAAATGTAGACATTTTGCATTTAAAACTCTCAGCTTTTTCCCCTCCTGTCTTAAAAGCTTCATGTTTCAAAAACGATTTCCATTATGATACTTTAACCTAAATGCAGTATTAATTCTCTTTATTATTTATGTTTTAAATTTTTAACATTTCTTTCGCTTCTTTTATGTAAGTGGGCTTTAAATGCTTTTAAGCGAAAGAAATATATAATTTGCAAGGCTTTTATGCTCAATACTGTATAAATCTTCCATTTTGTAATGTACAGGTCATAGATCACATAATGGGTGGAATCGAAGAAGTTGCAGATCAATTTCTTGGAAACTATAAAATGCGAGACAGGTATGTATTAATAATTTCTTATAAATAAATGTTTTTTTTTTAAAATTATTTCAATGAATTTTGCTGTATAATTACAAATTTAATTAATACTTAAAGGCTATGACTTAGAAATAATTTAATTTTTGTTTCTGCGTTCCTGAATAGTTTTCTTAGGTGAGATTAATAATGAAAAATGTTACTTAAAAATAATGAAAATATTTTTTCGTAAATATATGTTTTCATAATTAGGCATTATTAGTAAATAAATATAATTAAAAGTTTTCTTTTGATATGCTTATTTAAAAATCAAGATGATCTAAAGAATTTATTGATTTGATTAAAATAAAAAATATATTCTATTCATTTTTCTATAAAAATTACTATCCCATTTATTATATTGTTACATAGATCAGAGTTCATGGATTTTATGCTATGAATCTCGAAAAGCAAAACAGTTTCTTTAGAGAGATAGTTTATTGTAGATAAGCAATCCGTTTAGCAACAAAATTCTCAAAATAAATCCCATAAGGTCTTCACACCTTCTACAGCCTTCAAACAAAACTATCTGTGTCTAAAAATGCAAATACGTAATGATAAAGATTATTCGCAAGCAATCGCTTGATAATAGCAACTGAAGTCTTCAACAGCAAAAGTAATACTGACTCAGCTTCAGCAAGCGACTGCTATTTATAATCCGGGTGGCTGCCTTCTAACTCTTTCATGAAAAATCCACTTACACCATAGATAGCGATGTTAATAGATTTATCCATCCAGTAATTTCCAGAAACATCCATATGATGACCAAGTCGTCAAAATGTTTTCCAAATAGCCAAATTTGGTCGTCAAAAATGATGCCCACTTGGCTTTATCGCCACTATTTCGCCAAGTTTCCATTGAAATGACATTATAATGCAAGAGACGGTATTTCTTGCGAATATTGCAATTTTTATCATAAAATAAATACAGTAGAAAGCAATATTAACGTATTAAATATCTAGATATAAATTATTTATACTATTTTCAGCGTTAATTACGTAAAATTGGTAACAAAATTTTATGCTAATTTAGTTGTGGTTTAAACAATAGAACATTTAAACATAATCTATTCAATTACTGTAATTTTTGAAGCTCATTCTTTAAGCTTATAAATTAACGCAGGCCCTTAAAATAACTTTACTCGATCTTATTACTATAAATCAAATTTCTCATAATAAAAATCTTATGTACTTTTATTTTCTTTCTAGGTTTAAATACTTTAACAACAAGTATCTACGACCTTTTCTAATCAAAAAATCTGCTGTTAATGAGCCTAAAATTATTGAAACGCACTCCAGACTGAATTTAATTGATGCAGTGAAAAAGCTGAATGATCAAACGAAAGTAACTATTGAACCTGGACAATCATTTTCAACTCTTGTAAAAAACTACACTGAAGTCAATTTAAGGCAGTAAGTAAATAAGAGAATTAATTAATTCTTTTTTTTAGTTGATTGCTGTACCAAAGTACCCAGGTTCGAATCTCCTATAAAGCATAGGTGTTTGTAAATGTATAGTGTCTGTTGTGAAAACAGCCGGGCTTAAGACGCCGCTGCTGTGCAGTGACGTTACGCCTCCACCCCTATGATGTAATTTAATTTTTGGAAAATGATTAAAGTGTTCGATTGAACTTTGAGATTTATAAATAAATGTAGAATACCCTGTGATGAGTGTATTGAATTTGAATGAATGAATTGAATTGAATGATTGAATTGAATTGAATGAGTGTATTGAATTGAGTGTATTGAATTTGAACTTTCATGATACGAGATTCATGATATGAGATTAAAAATTCTGAAAAATTCATGATTTACTTAAGGTATCCAAATACGTTCGGAACCGTGATTTTAAAAAGGCGCATAAGTAGATAAGTTTCATGATATTTAGTGTCACTTAGATTAGAATGCATGTATAAAATTGTTTTAAGGACATTTTGACAAAAAAAATTATTTAAATGCAATATTTCGGCTAGAAATTAGCTTAGAATAACCATTTTCCAAATGTTCTTCGTGAAAAATACTTCTATTATAATTATATTGTTTCTGTATATAGCTCAGACCTCTGTACAGAGGCTCAATGTGATTTTTGAAAAATTCACATTTTCAGAGTTGCAATCATTTGAAATAATTATCTGCATTTTTTTCTTAAAATTTCTCCCCTCTGTTGTCGTAAAACATGGATAAACCCACTTCTAAGTTATATATTTCAAAAATTCTAGTTGAACCTCTGTACAGAGGTCTGAGCTGTATACAGGCAAAATATTATTATAATGGAACCATTGTTCACAAAAAGAGAATATTTTGAACATTGGTCATTCTATGTTCATTTTTTGTCAAAATATTGTACTTAAATAATTTTTTATTGTAATAAAATTCTTAAAACAACTTTATACACATTTTCTAATCTAAGTGATACTAAATATCATAAATTATATCCATTTATACGCTTTTGCAAAATCACGGTTCCAAACGTACTCGGATACCTTAAATCAAAAATATTACTTATCTGAAGTAAAATTATTAAATTTTAATACTTTTATAGATAATGATGATATTTTAAGAATTAAAACTATAAAATAACTCAAAGAGATGACGAGGAATCATTTCTATTTCCTGTGTTATTATCTGAAAAATGTCACTTTACTAGATTATTAATATATTTTGTTCATAGAAAAAATTGTCATGCTAGAATTCAGATGATGAAAATACTAATGAGAGAACGGTTTTGGATAATTGGGGCGAGAAAAAGTATTAAGAAAGTTTTGTATAACTGTATTATAAGTCGTCAACGTTTTAAACTTAAAGCTATGCCAAGTGTACCAGCCCCTTGCCTGTCAACCGAGCGGCGAATTGCGTTGCGTTCGAGATAGTAGAAATTGATTTGGCTGAGCCTCTCATTCTATAATCAGGGGGGAAGATACGGATAGCACTGTTTACCTATGAAAGTTTTCATGCTGTTCATCTAGAATTGGTTAATTTATTAAGGTGACAGTGTTTTCCACTGACAGTTTTCTCTCTGTTAGCCTTTCCAGTGTCGGTTTAAGCTCATTTCGGGCTCTGGGCACTAGGGCCCCCTGGCACTCGAAGAATGAAATTTATAACTGGAAAATCTGATTAAGTCTATCTTATCCGGATCCTTCCAGGCCTCGGGTCTATTTTTAGAACTTTATGAAAAGCGCTTATATTACTTAACTCAGTGAGTAATAAGAAATCTTAACCTACAATCGATAACTAAATTAACGAAAGTACTTATCTGGATTAAGGTATCCTACTACGTTCGGAACCGTGATTTTGTTAAAGCGTATAAATGGATAACATTTACAATATTTAGTGTCACTTAGATTAGAAAAGGAGAGAAAATTATTTAAGTACAATATTTTGACAAAAAATGAACATAGAATGATCCATTTTTAAAATAATCTCCTTTTATGAAAAATGCTTCGATTATAATAATATTTTGCCTGTATATAGGTCAGACCTCTGTACAGAGGCTCAACTAGAATTTTTGAAATATATAACTTAGAAATGGGTTTATCCATGTTTAACGACAACAGAGGGGATACATTTTAAGGAAAAAACGCCGACAATTAATTGAATTTGTTGTAACTCTGAAAATAATGTGAATTTTTCAAAAATCATAGTTGAGCCTCTGTACAAAGCTCTGAGCAATAATACAGGCAAAATATTACTATAATAGAAACTTTTTCACAAAGGAGAACATTTTGAAAAAAAAGGTTATTCTAAGTTAATTTTTTGCTGAAATATTGTATTTAAACAATTTTTTTTTTTTGGTCAAAATGTCCTTAAAACAATTTTATACATATATTCTAATCTAAGCGACGATAAATATCATGAAAATTATCCCCCCACCATTGATGCGTTTTTTTTAAAATCACGGTTCCGAACGTAGACGGATACCTTAAAGAGAGAGAGAGAGAGAGAGAGAGAGATCCTTGTTATAATTCTTCTTGAGGCCCGATAGCACTATCAGATCCAAGGTTGGTTACTTACCCACTTCTTGATGGATTCTACGTCGACAGTTAATCTCAAGAAGCGTGACCACTAGTCGCTGTTTACGTCTACTAACACATGGATCAAATGTTTAACGATCAAAGCTTGACCATTAACTCGTCACTTGACCATGGTTCAAAATTACGTGGTCCGTCGCCAAAAGCCCTCGTGTAGCTGAACAGTGTGACGTTAATATTCAATCAATCAATCAATCAATTGACCATTATCTCACTCAACGACAGGATCTTACATAGTAGTTACATTTGCATAAAATCAAGTCACCTCTACCGACAGTCTTTTTAAAAATAAATTACGGTTAAAGAAGATTTTCTTCAAGGTGGCCGTGGTAGCCGAGTGGTCACGGTATTGGATCGTGGCTGGCCCTGTCGCGAGTTCAAGCCCAGTACCCCTTAAGACCCGCCGTGTAGGGGTGGGATGCACGTTAAGACTATCGAGAGCTCAAACGTCCTCCCGTTGGTGTGGTGTGGTAGTTGGGAGAGGGTTGCCAGCTCAGACGTCACCCACGTCACTTGACCAGTACTCAAAATTACGTGGTCCGTCGCCAAAAGCCCTCGTGTATCTGAATTGTGCGATTTTAATATTCACTCACTCACTATTTTCCCCAAGACTAATTGTAGAAGCCCTGAATAGAACCCATTGCACTGTGAGTGAGTGAATATAAATGTCGCACTGTTCAGCTACACGAGGGCTCTGGTGACGGATCACGTAATTTTAAACCGTGGTCAAGTGACGTGGACGACACCTGAGCTGGCACCCCCTCTTCTAACTACCACACCACACTAACGGGAGGATGTTTCAACTCTCGAATACTTAGCACGCATAGCTGCCCTACAAGGAGGGTCTTTAGTGGTACTGAGCTCGAACTCGCGACAAAGTCAGCCACGATCCGATACTTATACCACGGCTATCACGGCCCTCATTACACTGCAAATAAAAAATATTTCAACTATATATATATATATATATATATATATATATATATATATATATATATATACACTCCTGATTACCGTAAATGCCACACCCTGAAGGAAGCATGCAAATAACATGAAATTTACAACATGCATTAGCGGAGGTGAGATATGCTAATGATTAGATTTTCAGCGCAGACGCATATCACGCGAGCCTGTGGCGCCACCTCAAAGCGCTATTTAGGGCTTTAAAATTTGGAATATTTCAAGTTCAACAATTGTGATTTTCTTGTGGTTTTTTTCAAAAATCGATCAGTTATGTCTCGTAGAAAACAACGATTAGCTTTTGATGCAAGTATCCGAGTTCGACAGAGGAAGGATAGTGGCCTAACGAGATTGTGGATTATCTTTCAGGGAAATCGGTAGTTGTGTTGGACGAAACCAAACAACTGTAATGCGGATATGTGACCGGTGGATGCAGGAGGGTACGACCGACCGACGTGGTCGATCGCATCCACCTCATTGCACCACTTCATGTGAGGACAGGCAAATTTTGCTCATGGCAGTGACGGATTGCTCAGTCACATCACGAATCGTAGCACAGCACATTGAGTCTGTAACGCATCATTCAGTGTCTCCACATTACTATTCGACCCCGTTTACAGCAGAGTGGTCTGTTCGCAAGACGTCCATTGCTTGGTCTACCCTTGATGCAGGACCACAGACGTCTCCGACGCCAATGGAGCGATGAAAGAAGGATGTGGGCGGCACAATGGAATGAAGATGTCTATACTGACGAGTCACGCATCTGCCTGCAACACCCCGATGGTCGGATTCGAGTCTGGAGATACCGTGGAGAGAGGATGCTTAACAGCTGCGTTATGCGCCGCCATACTGTTCCTGCACTGGGTATTATGGCATGGGGCGGTATTGGATATCACTTTCGCACTCCTCTAGGTACTTTAAACAGCCAGCGCTACATCTCCAAGGTGTTGAGCCAGTTGTCCTTCCTTACCTTCAGGGCTTGGCCACAGTCATATTTCAACAAGATAAGGGGCGACCGCACGTGGAACGCATTGTCCAAAGGCTTTTCGTCAATCACCAGATTGAATTGTTTTCCTGGCCGACTTTCTCTCCGGATCTTTCACCGATCGTTAACTTTGGATCCATTGTTGCTCAACGATTGACCCAGATTACACCCCTAGCTGACCCACCAGTTCAACTTTAGCAACGTGTGGAAGCTACTTGGTCTGCTGTACTCCAAGAACACATCGAAATTCTCTATGAATTAATGCCGAGGCGTGTGGCAGTGGTGATCTCCAAAAATGGTGACTACTCTGGTTTCTGATTCTGGCATGAACCACACTTTACAGAAGTCTATAAATTTAATCATTTGATACTTGGTCAACATGTGATCTACAAAATAAATTTGGTTGTGCTATCTCTTGTCTTTTTGGTGTTGTATTTACGGTGGCCAGCAGTATATATATATATATATATATATATATATATATATATATATATATATATATATGATGAATCCCCAATCCCACAAGTGTCAGTAGGGGTAAAATTCCTACCAGGACAACTCAACCCGAACTTTTCACCGGACTTAAAGAAAACACGTGTTCTAAGGACTCACTGGCTGCTGATCAACGCTGAAAGAGCTCTCGTTTTTGCCATGGCTTGGAGTGCAGACTGCTTTACTGAATATTGAAATAAAATATAATAGGACAAACGGCTGCCCGTTGCATTTCTCCTGTCAATCCAAGAATTTCTCCAAAACATGTTATATATATATATATATATATATTTATATATTATGTATATTATATATATATAGATATACACATATTATATATTATTATATATATATATATATATATATATTATACAGGGTGTCCAGCCTTAATGTGTTCCAGTAGCTAATTCCCGAACCGTTCGGTTTAGATATGTACTTCCAATTCGAAAAATGTCTTAAAAATTTAAAGAATTTAGGAAAAGATGCAGTTTACAAAAATAAAGTAAACACAAAAAGTTTAATTTTATTACGATAAAAGCTAGTTGAGTTATGGAACTTTGAAAATCATGCATTTCATGCATTTTCAAGAAGCTAGTAAGATGCCGTCTCCAAAGTGAAATTAATTGGAACTCTGCCATGAAACTTTCGCTCTTGCACGTCAATCTTATGTAAATCGTTTTTAAATTTAAAAGTGCATACATTAAGTTAATAATACAATAAATGAGTACTTAAGAAATGAAATTTATTCAGTGTACGAGTAATACACACAGACAAAATAAAATGTTCTGGACGAAGAAAACATTTCAAATTAGTTCCAAAAAAATACTTATTTCTGTGGCTTCTATTACTAATTCTATTGCGGGAGAACGAGATTTGTACAAATGAAGAGTACTGCGAAATAGTACTGTTGCATGGGCAGTGTAATCGAAATAAGAGAGATGCCGCAAGACTTTATGCCATTAAATTTCCCAGTCGAATATAACCATCTTATTGTACAATTGCCTGTGCTGTTCAACGCTTGTATAAAACTGGGAGTTGTCATAGACCAGGGATAGCGAACCAATGGCACGCGACAGAATATTTTGGGCACGCCATCGATCAAAAACGATTTGCCTTTTAGCTTAAAATAATTAAGTTTACTATGAAGTATTATGAACAAACGTGAGAGATTCGTCGCGACGCCGACAAGTCAGGGAACAGACTCGTTTGTTATGTCTTGCTTAAATACTTCGTGTATTATAATTGATAATGATCCAAAGTTTATCTACGCATAGTGTGTGTATGTAACTATTTCTAAATATATTCAAGTTAGTTAAAAAATATATTCTAACGTATACATTAATAGTTCAGCTTGTATACATCTAATTTATTAATGTGATCTAATTTTTGTCTTGTTAGTCTAATTCAGAAAGTAATTCTCACTGCTTTATTTTTACAAATTTTAATGACCTGAGACAAAAGCGAAAGAGCAGACACTACAGAAATCTCGTACAAGTACTCAATTTCCTAAAAACAAATAAATCTGCCCATGAGCCCGCAGTCGTGCGCAGTCAGTAAAAAGGGGGTTTTTTGGGGGTGGGGGTGATCAAGCGAGAGCACATAGAATAGTCAATTTCGTTGACACAACTGCACATTTAAAGTTTATTTGTGTTAAATTTACGATTTTAGCTGCTATTTAACATGGCTAGTTCAGCAAAAAAAAAGTGCAAGATAGTAAGTGTCGCAGAGAATTTAAAACTTGGTGGGCTGAGAAATATGGCATGATCAATAAAGGCTACAAAGCGGTGTGTGTTTTATGTTCTGAAACAGGGGTATGCAGAGCATCGTCTGTAAAACGGCATTTTGAAACAAATCATAACAAAAAGAACAACAAAATAAACAACAAAACGAACCAGAGAAAAAAGAATTAATTGCAAGTGCAATGAAAGACAGAAATAAACAGTCGACGTCTATAATTAAATATGCAAGCAAAAATTGTCCCACAAGTGCGGCAAGTTACTCGGCTGCAAATGCCACTGCTAGGCATAGTAAACATTTTCAAGAGGGAGAGTTTTTGAAGGAAGCTTGGTTGGCATGTGTGTCCTCACTTTTTGATGATTTTGATAATAAAGATAAGATAATTCAACGCATCAAAGATGTTCCTCTATCTAGAAACACAATAAAAGACAGAATCTTGAAACTGGCAGAAAATGTTACAGATCAACAAAAAAATGACATTAACTCCGCTCCTTTTATATCGCTATGTCTTGACGAAAGTATTGACATTACTAAATCGGCACGTTTAGCTGTCTTTGCTCGATATTGGGTAGGAAACATCATTAAGGAAGAATTAATTGAGATAACATCGTTGTTAACAGCGACAAAGGGCACAAATATTTGTACGGCAGTAAAAAACTCTCTTGTTGAGAAAGTAATTGATTTGAAAAAAATTGTTTCAGTAACCACTGATGGGGCTCCAAATATGGTAGGCAAAAAAATGGTTTCATTTCTTCATTTAAAACAGACGTAGGACATTCGATTCTTGAATGCCTTTTGCATTATTCACCAACAAGCCTTATGTGCAAAGAGTGGTTTAACATCTCTTGATAATGTAATAACTTTAGTCACAAAAATAGCCAACCTCATATCGTCGCAGGCTTTAAATAATAGAAAATGTGATGATTTGTTATACGAAGTCAATTCGGTGTATAATGGCTTACTAATGTAAATTAATGTTCGCTGGTTGATCCGCGGGAGCGTACTTCAAAGAATTGTTGATTGATTGGAAGAAATCAGACTGTTTCTACAAAATGAGAGCAAAATTGAACAATACCCACAGTTGATGGATATTATGTGGCTTTTAAAATTGCTGCTTTTTACAGACATATGCCAACATTTCAATGAATTGAACATAAAGCTTCAAGGACCGAATAAAACAGTTATCGTCATGATGGATCTCATTCGCGCTTTTGAAGCTAAACTATATATTTTCAGAAACGATATCATTACAAAAAACAACAAATACTTCTCAAACTTGAAAAAAACCCATCAAAGATTTAGATGCCCAAGAGAAACGAAATGAAAAAACAGTTAATGATGAATTTATTTCCATAATTGATTCTTTAATCAAAGAATTTTCAGCGATATTTTCTCAGTTCAAAGAATTATTGGAAACGTTCACATTTATTATGTACCCTGATGTGATTTCGTCTGATAAACTGAACTTGTCTCAATTCGATCTGTTGGAAATTGAAGAACCTGAAATGCAACTGTGTGATTGATTTCCAGTCTAGTTCAATATGGATTCAAAAGTTTATTGAAACAAGGAAAAAGTTGTAATTGATTGAAGTAGAAAGATTGACAAGCAATATAAGTAAAAATGCCAGTAACGAAATTTTGGAAACATGGAATTTGATTCCAGACGCATTTAACTGTTTGAAGAAGCTGGCTTATACTATTTTAACCATATTTTCACATACCTATGCCTGCGAGTCATTATTTTCAGAGATAAATAACATCAAAGACTCGCTTGGAAAACGTTTAAAAGACGACTCTAATTCAGCATGCATTCTACTAAAAATAACATCTTATAATCCTGATATAAGTTATTTGTCATCTAATCTACAACAGCAGAAGTCACACTAATGTTATTTTAATTTAAATTACAAGTATAACTAAAACATTTATTACTATGCAGTGCAAAATGTATTTTTTCGTATTCAATAAAGAATTTTGATTTGTTCGTATTTAGTTTTATTAGTTCTTCAATAATCATAAGTCAAAATTATTTGATGGCACGCCTATAAGTCATTAAATGTTCCTTTAAAAAAAATGGCACGTTGACCCAAAAAGGTTCGCCACCCCTGTCATAGACCTATTCCCTTGTCTTGTCTCACACCTTCACACAAGCTTGCGGATACCCGCTGAGGATGTTCTAGGATATGTCCTGACTCTTTCTGAAAGTAGTGTTCATGATGTTAGCAAGGCTTGTTCCTATTAAAAGTCGACGATGTGGAACATATTACACATGTACGGTGCATATCCTTATTGTCCAGTTCTGGCGCAGGAACTAATGCCCCGAGAGCAGGAGCATCGTTTTGATTTTTGCAATTTCGTGTTAAACACATTGGGTGAAAATCCAGATTTTTTTAATGAAGTTTTGTGGTCGGATGAATGCCAGTTCTAGAGGCAAGGCACTTTTAATACACAGAATACGCATTACTGGTCCCTCGAAAAACCACATCTAGTACGACCGAATCGCCACCAAGTGCGGTGGTCGGTGAATGTGTGGTGCGGAATATGGAAGAGCACCTTAATTGGCTCAATGTATTTCGATGGGCCTTTAACATCAGAATCATACACGGAAATTTTATCTGGACCGCTAGCCGATTTTTTAGAAGATGAAGTTTCCTAATGGGATTTGTCACGCATGTGGTACCAGCATGATGGTGTATCCACACACAAATTTGCGCAACCATTTACATTTTTAGCGCAGACATTTGACACTCGAATAATCGGCTACGGAGGTCAACAAGAGTGACCCCTGTGATCACCCGACCTAAGTCATTTGGTTTTCTTTCTCTGGGTTTTCCTAAAAAGCAAAGTGTACGAACGTGAATCCACGAGTAAATACGATTTACTCAATCGAATCAGCATGACATGCAAGTCTGTAACACCAAATATGTTGCAGAAGCTACAGGTGGAGTTTCTGACGTGGGTTCGGTACTGGATTTCAGCGGAAGGTAGTCATTTTGAACATTATTTAATTTGGTAATTCTGATATAATAAAGCCCCTGATTCATGATTGGCGCATCATTCCACATTATGCTAAAATTTGAACGGCAAATCCTGTATTTTTTACTGATATTTGTCAAAACAAGCTGTTTTTATCTTTTCGGTACAAGTTGTATTTCTTTAATTTAACTTTTAGCAAAACATATTGTCAATCTATGATGTTTACTACGATGTTTTAATATTACTATGAGGTTTTTCTTTTGCTCTTTCTGTAGACAGTGAATTACTGTTCTCTAAACTCAATTTATATACGACCCCCTTTTCAGAGTAATTCAGATGCTTTAAATTTATGTAGGCATAACTCGGTCAGTTTTTATCGTAATAAAATGAAATTTTTTGTATTTACTTTGTTTTTGTGTACTGTATCATTTCTTGAATATAAGCGATAGGACCTGGGGACCGCAGAAAAATTTAATTTTTGCAATTTTTTTCTAAATGGGTTTTTTTGGTTCTAAAAGCACGTAAAACATCCCTTACCTTTTTCTAAAACATTTTTCAAATTGGAAGTATATATCTAAATCGAACGGTTCAGGAATTAGCTATTGAGTCACATTAAGGCTGGACACCATGTATATATTATATATATATTATACATATATGTTCGATATATTATATATATATATATATATATATATATATATTACCCTTTAAACACATGTCATAAAATCCGGAATGTATTTTGTCTCTTCTGTAGGGGGCATATGTGTATATCTTGCTCATATTCAAGGGTGCTCTCTAACTCCTGAACGGAAATAAGCAAACGTTTACTGCTTTAGAATCAATTTTAATATTTTCACTGATTCTCTATATACTTTGCCAATGAGGAGAGCAATTTAATACTGAAATGTTTAACCAGTCAAATATTTAAATTTAATCGCAAATAAGGTAAACCTTTTCAACAGCAAATTTTAAAAGAGAAAGAGTACGGAAAAAACAATAATATTTATATATTCAGTAGATATAATAATTTTTTTAATAATTCATATAGCTAGAAGTCGGAAGAGCCGCAACCATCCATGCAAAATTGTTGCAAAGGCACAATACCTTTTTAGAATAGCATAATATCTTTTAGAATTGAATAGAATTTCATATATAATTCATTAAAGATTTAATAAATTTTAACGATGAAAAATAGAAATGTATATATTTTATGGTTGAAAAATGTTTCCAAATTAATCAATTCCTTAAAGTTTCTTAAAAGATTATTTCTTACATCAAATTTTCAAAATTAACAATAATTAGAAATTAAATCTTAGCTTTGTTAAGTATTTAATCATAGTGATTTTTTTAAATGAAAAATTTCTCCATTTATAAAGTTGTTTTTAAGTTAAATTATTCATCTGGGCAAGCTAAAAATCCAGAACAGCAATCATTTGCAATAATATTTAATTACATTTTCAAAAGAAGAATTCTTTTCATAAAATTCCTGAAAACGTAATTCTATCTCAAAGTTAATTTTGAGAAAATTGATTGCCTGTTACTAAGGTAAATTCCAGCGAATAACAAAGTAAGATTTGTGAAACGTGAAACAGATGATTTCGCAACGAAGGAGAATTTCTACGGAATAATGCCGTCAAAAAAATATTTAATCGGATTTAAATACGATTTCTCGAAATACCTTAAGAAACATTTTAAACATTTTATTTCTCTGGTAATATGGTCTTGCACCGGTAAAACTAACATTTATTTTTTAAAAGCTCCGAATCCGAGACCTCTGGAGGATTTGAATACCTGGAAAACAATGGTTAGGGGGAGAAACGAAATGTCCTGTTTTTTATAAAACTAATTTACTTTTCCAATGTATTTTAAAAATTCCAATGGTATTATGTTACTCGGGAGTGGAACCCGCACTAAAAAACATGGTTTTTGATGAAATTTGATTGATTGATTGAATATTAACGTCGCACTGTTCAGCTACACGAGGGCTTTTGGCGACGGACCACGTAATTTTGAACCATGGTCAAGTGACGTGGACGACACCTGAGCTGGCACCCCCCTCTCCTAACTACCACACCACACCAACGGGAGGACATTTCAGCTCTCGACAGATTTAACGTGCATCGCTGCCCTACACGGCGGGTCTTTAGTGGTACTGGGCTCGAACCTGTGAAAACGCAAGCCACAGTCCGATACCTATACCACTCGGCTACCGCGGCCTTGATGAAATTTGAAGCCTGGGACTATAGAACATAAGGAATATTTAAATTATTTCAAAATATGTTCAAGTTTCCTGCTATTAGAATAGTAGTTCAAGGGGAGTTGGAAACATCTATATATATATATATACTGGCAATGTGTTAAAGTGGCTGTTTTTGATTTACTTTTTCTCAAAATCTGTATTATGTACATGCTTGAAATTTTTCATGCAATTAAAGTACACTTTTTTCATTATACCGAGATGAGCTTTTAGCTAATTTTGAATTTTTAAAAAATTTATAAAATATTTTATCAAACATTGTGAAATTTGACCCATTTTTCACATAAAAAATTTGTAAAAAAAATTTTTTTGAGTTTTTTACAAAACGCTCATTTCAGTATATATTAGCTATCATTATAAATATATCATAAAAAATGTACATATCTGAACAGTAGTTTCTCAGAAAAGGTGCGTGGAACATCAAAATTTACATTTTGAGATAAATTGTTTTTAATGTATACAGTGACCTTTCTTAAAACACGATAAATTTTGTTTTAACGAAGTGAAAGGGAATACTTTCATTTTCCTCGTTACTTCTTCAAACTCAGTAGTATGAAAAAGATTTATACCTCAATAGTTTTTTTTTCTATTTTATCTGGTCTCTCAAATTTTATCAAAGATTTTTTTTATTCGATTATCTTCCTTTTATCATTGTATCTCTGTTACTTAAAAATAGCTCACTGAGTTCTGTTAACTCAGTAGAGCAGAAAGCTTGAACTGTGCCTTTAAAAGGGAAACTTGATCAGAAACTAAATTATAGTTTTTAAAAAGTATTACTGAAACTTTTGCCACCATCATTAGTTCCTTTTGTTTTATAATGTCAATATAAGTATAGTTAACATAAATTGAAAAAAGTGTTCCTTATTATTCTGTAAATAATTGATTACCTTTAGTATAATTCCCAATATTTCTTTCTATTTTTATTACTTTATAAATGATGTCACTTTAGAGCTTTTTAAAGTATAATATAATTTCTAATAAAAAGTAAAAAAAAATAGATAAATAAATAACAGTTAAGGAAGCTTGTTACAAAGTTTTGAGCAAGTTAAACCTGAAGCATGATTTTTTACTCTCTCTTTTATAATTTTATATATCTAATAAAAAATAGTTTTACATCGATTTCTTCTTTTGTTTAAAAGAATGACAGGGACAAAATTAGATTTGATAGATTTTAATATGAAAAGTTTGAATTTGGACACTTTGTATTGAACAATCTGAGCAGCTGAGCAGCAAAAAGTTGAGAGAAAGAATTACAGGCATTAAAGTAATTTTTAAAATATTATTAATTTACAAGACCAAATTATTTTAATTAATATTAAAATAAAAAATAGGACCTTGTATTCCAGAATGACGAATTTAACCGGGATTCATTTTTTGTGGTTGTAGCGTAGTTGCTTTGTCACTGGCCTTGTACGCCTGAGGTTGTGGGATCGACCCCCGGTGCAAGTCGGTGGATTTTCATGATGCAGAAAATCGACAGTGGCCATGCCATATGATTATGTGACATGTAAAAGATTCATTGAGTGCCTGTTGGCTCGAGTGCTCTCAGCAAAATTAAAATCCTAAGTGCGATTTCGTATCTCCAAAGCTCAGGTGTCCCCCTCTAGGGAGGAAACTGGACGTCAAAATTACCTGCGGTGATTAGTATCCGCCTGTAGGGTGCCACAATGAAAAGAGATACCAGCTGCTGGAGAATGTACTAGGTCTGCAATGGTAAAACACCAATTCGCAACCCATCAGAAATTAAAAAAAATTCTCGCCAGCCCGATTTCCCTAACTTAAACTAAAAATTTGAGTCTCGTTTCTCACTTCCACCTCGAAGGTGTTTTTTTTTTTGTTCCTTTTTATCCTTTTTGAATCCTTTTTTTTTAAAAAAAAATGTTTTACCAATCTTTGTAGCCAAGTTTTTTACTGGATAGTTTTTTTTTAGTTTTTGCATCTAAAACTTACTGCCGAATAGATTCGAAACTTACTTCGAAATGGATCTTTCGAATTATACTGTTAGATATGTAAACACAGAAAAATTTCAAATATGCCATAAGTTAAGAAAATTGCTTTATAAAAAAATATTGGTTAAAAATTTTATTTTTGAATGAGATTTTAGGCAAATTTATCTATGAAAGCCTTCTTTATTATATCTTGGAAAGCGTCTATTATTAAAGAATGAGTTGCATAGTTTTTCGGTATTTCAATTGGAAATATTTTAACTATATAATTTTGTTACGTTTAACATATGTATTTGCCTGACTTTGGTTTTTCAAAAAATGTACCTTTAAAATGTTAAAATTTCCGAATAAAATATCATTCTGAAAAGTTCATTAATATATTCAGCAATATTTAAAATTTTCAGAAGAAAATAATTAGCAATAGATAAAAGCTTTTTTAGAGGAAAATATTGGTTCATATTTGAGACAATAGCATTATAAAATCGAGGAATAAAAGTCAAGTGATCAACTTAAATGTAAGAAGAACTGGTCTAATGGCTTTCTCTAAAAAACATAATGTAATAAAAATTCTGTGCAACGAAATACAAATAACTGTGCATTTCGAATTTTATTCACTGATATAAAGAAAAATATTTAACGTCCTTCTTTAAAAAAAACATATAATGACACTAGAATTCACATATATTTGTTTTTTATAAAATATTTTAAATTAATCTAGCGGAGTTATTTTGCTATTTAGTTTTGCTTAATAACAATGCATTTTAAAAGGTACCCGACTACTTTCGGAACTGTTATTTTGGAAAAGCTTATAAATGGATAATTTTTATGATATTTAGTGTCACTTAGATTAGAATACATGAATAAATTGTTTTAAAAATATTATTACTCTAAAAAATAATTTAAATTCAATATTTTGGCAGAAAATGAACATAGAATTAATTACATTCAAAGCATTCTCCTTTTATGGGAAATGCTTCTAAAATAATAATATTTTGCCTGTATATAGCTGAAATCACTGTACAGAGCCCGAAGTAGGATTTCGGAATTATGTAGCTTAGAAGTGTATTTATGCATATTTTAATACAACAGAGTGGAGAAATTTTAAGAAAAAAAACACCGACAATTATTTCAATCGGTAGTAACTCTGAAAATAATGTGCATTTTTCAAAAATCCTAGTTTAGGCTCCCTGGAGAAATCTTAGCTTTATATAAGCAAAATGTTATTATTATAGACGCATTTTTTCATAGAAGGAATATGTTTTAAAAATAGGTAATTAAAAGTTCATTGTTTGCTAAAATATTGCATTTAAATAATTTTTTATTCTAATAATATTCTTAAGAAATTTCTATGCATGTATTCTAATCCAATTGACTCTAAATTGCAATTGACTCCAATTCACTGCAAATTATCCATTTATACGCTTTTTTAAATCACGGTTCCGAACGAAGTCGGATATCTTAAGAAATCAACCGACTCATTCTCCCAATAGGAAAAAAATACTTATTTTATTTACATCATATACAGAACAGTTTTGCATTCAGAAACAAAATAGTCTTTATTATTATGACGTGACACACAAAATGCTGATACTTACCTTCTATTTCACATAAATAATTAATAATTCCACTTCATCATAATATTCGAATGATTTGTCGTGTGGGCGTTTCGCAAGACATGTGAACAATATCAGTCGATAAACACTTGTTCTATTTCCCTATAATTGTCTATTGTAATAGTTTTATTGATTTATCAATTCTTAAAACATAAGTATCAATGGATAATGTACTTGGTAATCCATTTAGAATGTAACCTAAATTATAATTACAATAAACAAACATGATGCTCATCTTTTTTCTGTTTCAGTTACCTTAAAAGTAGAACTTAAAATCTATACTACTTCACATTCCAAAATACAATTTACTTTGTCTCAGCTGTTTCTGAATTTTGTGACTACAATTTTAATTATGTTATCGGGAGCGTAAATATGAAATTTACATTTAAGTGTATATGAGTTTTTTATGTTTAAATAATGATTTTTTTATCATTTTGAAATTAAAGCTAACAATACGTGAAGACATTAAACAGTTCTCCAATAACCTAATCCAGTGCTTCTCAAACTTTCAATCTTTGTGACTCAATTTTCAATCATAATTTTCCTCACGCCCCCCCTCCATACAATAACAATGTATTGAATGCAGTAATAATGTACTGTGATGCGTTAAAGCTACAATACGACTTTAAGGTATCCGACTACGTTCGGAACCGTGATTTTCAAAAGCGCATAAATGCATAATTTTCATGATATTTAGTGCCCCTTAGATTAGAACATATGCATAAGATTCTTTTAAGGACATTTTGACAAAAAAAATTATTTAAATACAATATTTTGGCAAAAAATTAACTTAGAATAATCTTTTTACAAATGTTCTCTTTTTGTGAAAAATGCTTCTATTAGAATAATATTTTGCCTGTATATAGCTCAGACCTCTGTTCAGAGGCTCAACTAGAAGTTTTTAAATGTATAACTTAGAAGTGGGTTTATTCATATTTTACTACAACAGAGAGGGGCAATTTTAAGAAAAAAACGCGAATAATTATTTCAATTGGTGGTAACTCTGAAAATGTGAATTTTTTTTTTGTGACCCCCTTTCTAGGGGGTCCGAAAAGGTCTCTAATGTTAAGATTTCTCTCTTTTACAGACTCTCTAAGACCTCATGGAAAAATTGAAAGATGTGTCATCCTAGACTAGATCACTAAATTTTTCCCAATAAAAATGTTTAATAGAACATGCATTTTGATCAAAAATATTAATTCAGTTTTTTTATTGTTTGCTGTTACATAGTCATTGCTAAAATTTGATATTTTAAAAATATATATAGAAGACACCCATGTGCAAAGATTTAGAACTGAATTCACATAGCCCGCAAATACGTTAACGATCGTATCCACCTCGATTTCCAAATCGAATTGCGCCTACATTATTTATTTATTTGAAACTAATATTTTGTAATATTTTTATGTACATTTATAATTAGATGTTTACTGTTTCTTTAAAGGGAAAAAATGAAGTGTTAAGAAAGTCTGTATAAATAGCAGAAGCAGTCTTAAGGCCGTATCTCACTTACACGTTACGAGCAATTTTTCGTCCATTTCGTGCAATTTTTACTCAGTTGCCATAGAAATGGCTTTCCAATAACTTTTTGCTAGTGAGCTTAGTGAGCTCAAAAAGTTGTTCCAAATAATGGCTGCTTGAAATTCCAGCTAATAGGGCTCCTCGGCACCCTACGTCATACACAAGTTGACGGCTTCGATTTCATCAAACGCATCAGATATTGTGTATAAAATTTTAACGACATATAATATTTTAAATAGAATGGTGTTCCCCTTATTACTGTTTACGTCCATCAACAGAAGGGCGAACGAAATAAAAAATTTAATTTTGGATGTTCGTTTGCCGAAGCAGAAAAATTGGTGAGTAATTTTTTAATGTGGAGATAGAGCGTGGCTGACGTCAGAGCATGTCGTTTTGCTTACGGCAACCCTTCACCCTCAGATAGGACGAAAAATTGGTCCAAAAAGTTGCACCAAAAATGTACGTGTGATATAGCCTTTAGGTCTATTGAGGAACTTTTAAATCACCCAGACATATGTTGGAAATCGAGAAGGGGTTTTCAAAATTTTGGAGGATTTTGATGTTATACTGATATATAAAGAGGGGCTGCGGCGATCAAAAGTTTAAGAACCACTCCTCTAGAGGAAATATTTCCAACACACTTTTTTTGATTTGAGAACTTTTTTCTGTTAAGGAACCACGATGTGTGTAAAGCACACACACACAAAGAACCACTATTCAGAGTTAAGTGAATTGAGTTCGCGGGAGCGAAAAAGGAAGATAGCAATTGTATGTGCTGTTGTTAGATTAAATTAGTGTTTACATTTGAATTGTCAATGCATCCAGAAAAAGCGATGAAGAACATCGTGGTGTGGGCTATCTGTGTTTAATAATAAATATTTTTTAATTATAAATAAAAAGAGTGTTCTAAAACTACAATAGCTACAATACTTCGTTCTACAATAGCTTTATTAAGAGTTAATATTAATTGAAAGGTTACGCGAAATGAAAGTTGTTGTTTTTAATGAAGGGTCTTCGTTTAAACAAAGTAATCGATGGCTCACTAAACAATTTAAAGTTTTTATTTTTATTTTATTTTTTAAGAATGTGAAAAGAACAATTATAAAATTATCATAAATTTAAAATTGTTTAATTTAGAACTAAATTTTTTGAGATAACAGAAAAATATATAAAACATTTTTTATAGGGTATATATAAATATTTAATGTTTATCAATTAAATCGTACTAAGACCCCTTAAATTAAAGATTTATTTTTCTGTAACACTAACTGGGAGTAAAAGTTTTAGTTATTATGATCTGGATTCTAATGAGAGAGAGAGAGAGAGAGAGAGAGAGTCTTTAAAAAGCATAGAAAAATAAGCTCTTTATTGAAAACTTTGTTTACATCACAAATATATATATATATATATATATATATATATATATATATATATATATATATATATATATGTTTTATTTTTTTTTTTCTATCTGTAAGAAAGAAATTTTCTTTAAAGTAAAATGAATTCTTTTATTTTAAAAAGAAATAATTAACTGGATAATGGCAGAAAATTATTTTTATTCAATCAACAAATATAGCAGTAGAGAAATAGTCAGTAAAAAGATTTAATTGAATAAACATTGGATTTTTTAAAAAAATAAAAAAATTCAAATTTATGAACGACTGATATCAATAAATCCACAGAAATTTAGCAAGAAAATTTTCTTTACAAAATACATTTGTGTTAGTTTCAAAGGAATATTCCTTTTTTATAATTTCCCTAAAATTCCCTAAAAGCCTTTAACATGAATATTGTTGATACTGTAAAAAACCTTTTTTTCAACTAAACAGATTTATCTCAATCAATTTGAAATACACTTCGTTAAACATAATAAAAGAGTTACAAGGAATAGTCTGGCTTTTAGGTGAATACATTAGTCACTAAACCCTTTCATGTAAGCAAATTACAAAGATTTGCTGTTTTTTAAACAGATTGAGAAGAATTATCATCAAACTGATTTACAACGCAGTATAATATTTTTTGTCAACAGCTCAATAAACATGCAACTTTATTCGTGAAAATATCTGATTTCTTCGCATACAAGTAAATGCATTCGTGATAGTACTGAATTCTTTGAATGTTTATCTTGTAGAAAAAACTAAATTGTGAATCTTTAGAAATACCTATACAAACAAATGTAGCTCCAAAATAGCCATTTTAAAACTTTTTATATAATCATTGCTAAGTAAGTGCGTGGTTTAAATTAGTTTGTTTGTAGTTCATTGAGCCACACAATCTGGCATTGTTCCCATTGGTTCATCTTGTTTTTAGTTAGGAGTATTCTTTATATTTTAATTTATGACCTTTAAATGTTTTTAGTTAGGAGTATTCTTTATATTTTAATTTATGACCTTTAAATAAGTCGCCAACATACATATGTTTAACTGGCTATACTTGATTCAAGTTTATTACATTATGTATATTTCTAAAGGAAAGTAAAAAATGGCATAACTAGTTGCCATATCTCTATTTACTAATTTGTTTAATTTCTGATAAATCATATATGCAACAGGAGACTAATGTATATAAATTTTTGTGAAAATCTATTGAGCGAGTGAATATTAACGTCGTACTATTCAGCTACACGAGGGTTTTTGGTGGTGGACCTCGTAATTTTGAACCATGATCAAATGACGAGGATGATTTCTGAGCTCGCACCCCCATCTCTCCTAACTTCCACACAACACCAACGGTAGGATGTTTGAGCTTCAACAGATTTAACGTACATCAAACAAAAATGTAAAATTCTAACCAAATTTAGAAGATTTTATTCTTTTTCTAATTGGTAAACTAGTAGTGTACCAATAGCGATGAGCAGAGAATAACGAACAGGGGCATTGTTATCCATTATTAAAATCGCCTTTGACAACTAGGTTTGTGATTCTGGTTCGTCTATCTGAACAGTTTATACAAGCATCTGTGGATGATCGCATGCTGAGATGCGATAAATGTATTTATGCAGACTGATATTTTTCTTAAAAAATCATCTAGTTCATTCAACTGAATATAAATCTGCCTTCTACAAATAGTTTCATTCGAAACTGAAACAGAAAAGTGCTACAGTATATCAAAACATGAAATCGAGAGTCAATGTACATGTGATAATAATTATATGGTCGACGTTAAATTAGAAAATTTTGACTGGTTGGTTATAGTAACAAAATGACTGAAGATACATCGAACCGAATAAACCGATATTTTCTTTCTGTTTTCGTTCATACCAAAATAACGGTATGCTCCAGTTTTCGGTTCAGTTCCAGTTCGAAGCCCTGGTTTTACATACAGACTGTCTATGAGTGACGATGACAGCCAGATTGTGTATCAGTCAGTGAAAATCAAAATACTTGTGTTTATATGTATCATACAATCAAATATACATTTATTATCAAAACTTTTCGAAAGTATAGAAACTTAAATTCTTATCGGCGTCTAAATTTAATTTGTTTTAAACAAAAACATAAAGGTTCTTCGTCTTATTTCATTTACAGAGATCAGGCCAATGGTGTGAACGGGTCTGCGAATCCTGCATCTCTGTTGAATATTGACATGGGTGAAATTACTTATAACCCTAGTTTTAAAGATCTAAATGATTTTGAGGTGCATCATATCTTGGAGGATGCTATGTTTAAGCCTTCAAAAAGGGTAAGAATAATTTGTAATTATGGTTTTTTCTTCTGTCTTATATACATAAATTTAATAATTTAGACGCATGAAAATATTTACGACAGTCGTAACTTATATGGAAATTTCTAAAGATTGCGGGAAATATTTTCTTCATAATGAAAATCTTTCATATTCTCTTCTACGCTCTGCGTTATATAAATATTATAGCTTGTTCTACTCATTTTATATCCTTCTATTCTTTTTTTAATTTCTCAACAGATATATAGAACTTAATTTTGCTTTATTTTAAGTCTTACATGCGTCTGATGAGTGAAAAACAGCAAATTAATTTTTAATTTAAAACCTTTAAATATAACTTTGCTGTAATTTTAAAATTAAGTGATTTCATGAAACATTTACCTCATAAATTTAAGCACCTTACTTTTTTTGGGTTACAGCATATAGAAATATCAAGAGGTTTGAAGAAACAATCATTTATATATATATATATATATATATATATATATATATATATATATAAGAAATCTTGAGTACGGTTACTAAAAATAATCAACCGTAAAAAAAAAAAAAAAAAATGAAAAAGATATTCGCTACAGTTTATGCAGTTTGCCTTAATTAAAGAAACTTTAAAAAATTAAAAAATAACATTAATTTTTTTTTTTTTTAAATGGAAACATTTTTCAAGTTTTGTTTATATTTGCTCAATAAGCTCTTTGAAAATACTGAAACTTTTTAAGGGGTACCAAATTTCAATAAAATTATTTTAAAACTCAATATATTCAGAAAGTATAAGAGGAAATATTAATTTATATAATTCATATGTTTTATTCTCATAGATTGGATTTTTTAACATAAAAATTCTAATGAAAACTGAAATCCCTTCTTAGTTTCAGACGCGTCGCTACAGTCACTCGCAATTTAATGAAACTGACATGAAGCCTTCTTCAAAACGAAATGAAGTACGTTGGCAATTACGAAAGATGTTCAGCGACAGTAAACGACGTCGTAGGAAAACCATAAACCCTTTTCCTTACCCTGGAAATCAGATTGAACCGATCAACACTGTATACCTTCGTTCGTGTAAGTATCGCAAAGACTAATTTTATATATATATATATATATATATATATATATATATATATATATATATATATATATATATATATATATATATATATATATATAATATAATGAATGTTTGTTGATTCTTTATTACTTTTTTCACAATCTTATTTTTCGCAATATTTACTTATATTATAACAATACCTTAAGGCTATTTCCGGCTAATGTTAAATAATAGAATCTGAATTCGGAATATATTTTAAGATATAAAAGTACTCAAAGATTATTATTATATTCTGGCTACACTATCCTGTAGGGAATCATTTATTTTATCATATTACTCATTTTTATCCTAGTTGACACATTTTTTTCTTTTATAAAATGTGTTTTGCATTTTTTTTCCTATACGGTAATGCTAAATAAACTATCCCTTCACATGTTAAAAGGAAAAGTTATTTATTTATGAAATATTAAAAACACTATAATTTAAACAAATACATGAGTTACTATGTCACAAATTTTTATAAAAATTGAAGCATTTTTTTCTGTCTGAAAATGTGTTCCGCGTCAAGTTCACGCTCTCGTACATATGGCGAAAACAGATATGTAATGTGTTAGTTATATTCGAGTTAAGAAAAAGTCAGCTATATATATTTTATTTCTCGATTTGTGATTAGGAGATAGATTAATTGCATTAAGTTAATTGATGACTTTTATCTTTTTTTATCATTGTTATTTATAATTTTGAAAAGAATTATAGACAGTTCTTATGAAAGTTAATGTGATACTAGATTAAAATTTATATTTTCAGTATTATTTCACTGATTGTTACGACACGTTGAGAAGCGATTTTTTTTATTGAATTTTTTTGCCAAAATGATTTTTTATCAGCACTTTTCAATAATTATTTATTGTTTTTGACTTTTTTAAAACGTAATAGCTTTCCAACCACGTACCCCGTATAAAATGTAAAGTAACTTTTTTAAGCAAGCATAATGAAAAATTTACGATTTAAGAGAACTATAATAGAGTTCTAATACATTTTTTTTAGAAAATTTATATGGAGCATAATATATTCGATTAAGTAACATTTACATATGTCTTAGAAATAACCGGTAGTAGATTGTCAGATGTATTTAAAAAAATATTTAGTTTTTGCACATCTTTTTTTTAAACAGTTGCGCACCAAAACCGACCTTTATATACCAAGTAGATTCTATTTTAAATACTTTTGAATTGATTTCATTTAAGTGTGAGGAAATTTTAAAACAATTTGTAGAGTTTTTCAAATTATGTAAGTTTTAAGACTGTTTAGTTATTTCATCTATCCTTCCTGAATGTTGTGTAATCTTTAAAACAGCACCAAGTCATCCAGAAGTAACAGTGACGTCTGCAGGAGATTCCGACCCAGATGATGGTGGTATTACTTTCACCGCAGGAAACACATCTCCAATAGGTAAGATTGATTTTTTACAAGAGAGAGACATTTATGTTACGTATTCCTTTCACCATTTAAATGATGTTCTACTCTTCTTAATTTTAATAAGGAAACCTATCCAAGCATTTATAAGACTAAAATACTCGATACTCTAAAGCAGCGGTTGCCAACCAGTGGTCCACGGGCCTCTGGTAGTCTTTGATAAATTTTTGATGGTCATCAGAAAATCACGGCAAACATGAATCACAAAATATTCTAAATATTTTAAATTTTAGAAACTAATCTTAGCGAAATTTCATCTGATTTTAGTGGGTTTTTAGCTACTTTTGCAAATGTACCTAGCGACATTTGAAAATGAGAATTGCTAATCATGGTAAACCGGGCGGAAAAGCATTTCCATTAGTTGATACTGCTGAACCTACCTTTAACCTTCGGATTCGTAAATCGTGTAATTTAGCCACTATACTAAGATGATCACCGTAGTACGGAGGTTGTTACTGGATTATATAGATACCACCACCACACACTCCCCTACCAGTGAGTCGGTGAATAGGTGAACGAACAATACACAGTTATGGCGAGTGTCTGAGTTATTGTTGCATGATTTGTGTTTGACAGCTTGAGTGTTGCGTCAAACACAATAGCTAATAATACATCGAACAAAAGTTGGTATGCATTTCCCAATCAAAGCAATTCTTATTTTTTAAAAAATAATTTAAGTTAGAATTTACACATATTTTAAGGAATTTTCAATTAGCATTCATAAAAAGAAGTATTACACGAATAACAATCATGTTATCACAAAAAACACCCATGCCAACTTTTATTATACATATTTTAATGTACTTGTAAATCGAATTTCATATTTGTACGTCAATTTTTGTAGGAGGAGAGAGAGTAGCATTTTAAAATCACTTCATAATTTTCCCCTTAAAGAATTAAATGGTTAGTTTTTTATGAAATTTTGAAATCTGTTTTCATCGCACATACACATAGGAGACAACCAAAAAATTATGAAAATCATTTAATTAAAAAAAATATGTAAATCGTACCATGTCATCTTAAAATTATGATCTTAGTATCCATAATGAGCATTACACATATCGTCAGCCTAATTATCAGAATACATAACTCCATCTGGGGGTACTACTTTAGTATCGGAGTGCTATGCGCCAAGCTGTTGTTTATGTTCGCCAAGATCGGCGATAGCATTACAATATGGTAACCTTGATATTTTTATCGTGTGGTCATGTTTATCGTCAGTTGTATCGTTTGGAGCGATTAAGAAATAGCGCCAAACAGCGCTTGGCGCATAGCACTCGTATATCAAATGTTTCCTTTGCGGAGTTACGCATTCTGATAATTGGACCAACGATATTTTGATTCGTTTTTATACCCTTTAAAAAACTTTCTTATTGATATCTTGACTTTTTATGTTTGTTTTAGAAGAAGCAGAACAACATCATCGCACCATGGCTGAAATGATTTTACCTTGGAAAAGAGGTGATGACGATCATAATAATCCAGCCAGACCACAAGAAGAGTTTCCTTGTTGGGTAACCAATCGAGATTATATTAGAGCGCATTTGTCGCCACCCCCTCAATTCTTAGAAAACATCCCAGATTCTCGTCACCGCTCAGTTATCAAAAGTTCTATTGAAGAAGAAGATGAAACTTCAGAAGCAGAAAACTATACTCAACCTCAGACCTCACGACCAAGATCTGATGAGTCTAAATCTCTGGGTGCTCATTGCAGCTTACGTGTAGAAGAACATATTATTAAAGAGGTTATGAATGAGGCCTGCCGTTACCGTCGCGGCCGAACTCCTGAAGAAAAAAGAAGATATTTCCGGAATTCCTCCCGAAAATCTCCTGACCCAGATCGACTTTCTCTGGGAAGCATTCAATCAGAGATTTTTTCAAGACCCACTTCGAATCTTAGTATCGAGTGCCCAGATGTAGCTTTGGATATAGAAATTGAAGAGGATGAGAGATGCACCAAACTTTAACTATTACTTTTTTCTCATTTCATTTATTTTTATAAGGGGTGAGGAAATAATTTGATGGGCCAATGTAAATATTATTTGCTTTTTTTTGTGATATCAGTTTAGTAGTTAGCATTGTGTTCACTTCTTGCATTGCCCCTTATAGTCTTATTGAAACAAAAATAGGTCACCAAGTTTCAGGAGCTTAATTATTCTAAATTTTTAAATCAAGTTTGACAATGATTAATTAAAATTGAATCATGCATATTTGGAGAGAAAAGTTAAAAATTATCTGTTTTAAAAATAAATGACTGCATTTATCAGAAACAGTTCCTGGAACTAATTTTTAAAGTAAAATAAAAGTGATTTTAAGTAGTTACTGAGAAATTCTTGCCAAAGAAACTATGATTAAGCATAATTAGTTTAATTATTGAAGATATGCATCATACGGAACAAGTAGGGCAAATATTTGTCCCACAAAAATCGTCTTCCATATCGTATAGACTAGACTAATTTATAAAGTCTGCTTCTTTTCGAAAATGATCATTGCAAAAGAATTTATTAATGGACTTACTAATAAGAATTAATACAATGATCTCCAGTAATGGACATTTAAAAATAAATTTAGAACATATCAGAATTTTTTCAAGCCAATTATTACATGTGTGATTATTTCTAAATCCTGCGCTTAGTAGTGCAATGGATTAGATGTTTCATTTGTCATCATATTTTCATTCTTATAACTAGAGCAAATCATGAGCGAAATTATTCAAGGTGTGGCTTTAATTTTTATAAGAAAGTAGATTATCATCTTACACATTATTTATAATTTCATTTATGCTTCTGTATTTTATAGCAGAGTAAAATATTAACTATGTTACAAAATACTTTCTTATCATGTTTTTGTTTAGCGGATATCTTTTTCTTCATCGTACAGTAAAAGATTGATTTTATTCCTTTAAATATGAATGTCAGGGAATTTAAATTTTAAAGCTGAAATATTGTTTAACCATATCTTAATTCCTACTGATAATGAATAGTTACTAAACGTTATAGTACGAATTGTTTGCCAATAAGTTACGCAGTTAGTCCTTTTTAATTTGATATATAAGTGGATGAACCAGTTAAGTGAGTATATTCCTTGAAGCTTATGGGTTTTATGAGAGTGATGGAAAAACTAGAAGAAGGAACACACACACAGCTAATGGGGAAAAAAAACTAAAATGACGATTCGATTTTAATGATAAATGATGTTGAAATTCTAAGAAAAATGTAGGCTGGTTTGGAAAATTTTTTCACTTTCATATATATGTATTTATTTATTTCTGCATTTCCGTTAGAATATTTTTAAGAACCCTACTAGGTTACACTCTTCAGGTAATAAAAGCGACGGATGAAAAAAAATGGTTAAGAGAGAGAGAGTCCCTACCTTTCTTTTTCATAACATATTTCTACGAATACGAAAGTATAAAAAAATGATTTAAGGACATCAAAAAGTGGAAGACTCCATTTTTTATTCATTGTCTTAAATTGTGCTACTTATTGCATTTTAAAAATAGTTTCACTCTATCTTTTTTCTAAAATAATTGTGAGCTCTTATTTTTTCATCAAATTCAACTAAAATTGTTCTTAAAAAAACTAGTGTTATTATTATTTTTTTATTTAATACTATTTTTTCCGCTAAAAATATTAATTTCAGTCATTTTTCTCCTTATAACGTTTAATTGGAGAACATTAAATGTAGGGTGTACTTTCATTTATTTATTTTGAAAATTTATGTCTTTTTTGTATTTTTACTGTTGGAAAAATGTAGTTTAAGTTTTTAAATGAGCACAATCAGTTAAAAGTTTAAACTAAATAATTAAAATATATATTTAAAGCTACATATAATGAGAATAATTCATTTAAATTTTCAAAAATAATAAATACCGTATTTACACGAATCTAAGCCGCCATTGATACTAAGCCACACACCCCAATTCTCTACACGTTTTTGAGGAAAAATATAAAACATTGCGTAAAAGGTTCATCAAAATCCAATACTTAAGAAATTCATTTAAAAAAAATTTTAATGAGAAATTATAAGTTAATAATTAATTTATTTTACCAATATTAAAAGCTTTCAAGTGCCTACATGAACCGATAATTAATCCAACCGTCAGTATCATGTTCGTCACTTCCACTGTCAAAGCAGGTTTCGGAATTTGTGCCGATGTTGCCATTTTCTCTCACGGTAATCATCTTACACGTCATCCAATGTATTTGTTATTGCTACATTTTTTAGAAGAAGAATGTTAAAGAATGTTGTGTCACAGTGAACTCGCCTTGATGCTATTACCGAGTACTTTGGTATATAGGCGATTAAAAGAAAGTGTATGCAAAAAATTTCGTACATCGAGCATACAACGATGGATAGATTGAATACTGGAGATAAACTGCAAAGTAAAATAGGTCACTATTGCAAGTGGAAAGAGTGGACAGTTATATTTTTCCTTTTAAAACTAATTTGATCTCATCCAACAGATGTTTTGCCTTCGATTCTAAGGCCCACCCGATTTTCAGTAGCACTAACACTTGAAAAATAATGCGGCTTAAATTCGAATAAATATGGCAGTTGCAACATACCTTTACCTCTGGATGATATTTTTGCGCGCACTTCCGTTAAGTGTGCAAGAATCCTTCTAAGAAATGGAAAAAGAGAACAAAAATAAAATTAAATATTTTGTATTTATATCTGATCTTCTCCGATACGCATACAGTATATGCTTAGTTTACCTGCTCCTAATCCACCTTTTTTTATATATAGAACAAACTCGAGTATTATTTACCCGCGATAATTCGATTTAAGAGTTTTTTCTCACACTTTTAAAAAAATGCATGTTTTGTTTTTTCACCGTAGCAATAGGAAAGTTCTGTTTTTTCTTTCTTTTTTAAACAAAAGAGATGAAGTTCGTAGCTTAATGTTTGATGCACTGACAGTGACATCAGTTATTTCTGTATTTTGCCAGTGGCCATTTATGACTTCCGTCAGCTCTAGTGAGAGAATTTCTCATTTCAAAAGCTCAACAGTTTCGGTGTTATGTCTAGGGGAAAATTTTTCGCACCGTGTGATTTCTGAGATTTTTATTCATGTTTGAAACTATTAAATTGTTCTTAGCGTTTCACCTCTATATTTCTCAGCTGTACGTCCTGTCTTATAACAAAACAATGCACCGTTGTTCATAATGGTAAAAAAAAAATATATAAGTGTGAAAAACCACGCAAAATCTGCAGCTTTTTAAATGCTTTTCTAAAGAAAGGAGCATTGGTCTCTTACAAAACAACAAAGAAAAGCAAACTTACTTTGGTCATTTCAGTTCTCCGCAACGGTAAGAAATTCGACGAAATCACCGGAATTGCTGCAAAAACAGATATTATAGCTTTTTATAATGTTCCTCAAGGTGATGAAGATACTGCTGATGAAATGAAAGCCACCTTTTCTGTGCCTATAAGTTTTTGATGACCTTAAATAATTTTTTTCTGTTAAATATTAGAGGAATAAATTGTCAAACTATATTCAAGGGGAACACAAGAATTATAAAAGAACGAAGTTTATTTCTGGAGCAAATGGTTAAAGACCTAATGAAATTTCCTTTGTACGTTAGATCTCAAATTCAAGCAATAGCAATGAAAGAGAGAAAAATGAAGCAGCCTGTTAGGGTACAAGACATTGAGGAAGCTGGGTCAGATATAATAAAACCGGGATTTTGTTAGTACTGTGCACAAAGGAAAAGCAAAGTAAAAGAATTGAAGAGATGTATAAAATACTACAAGCCTGCTTGTCCTAATCAAACCATACATATTTATAACTTCTGAACTAATTGGGATGTGATCAAAAACAAATTTTTTTAAATCAGTAAATTTTAATCAATTTTTAATTAATGTTTCTGATTTTTATGTTTAGAGTTAGTTTTAAGGTATATACAGGTAATGATTTTATTATTAGGCAAATAAATTCTGTATTATAGAAAAAACGTTTAAACTAAAGGGAAAAAGATTAAAAATACATTTATTAACAAATTAATTATTTTTTATTCGAAATTTAATAAGCATGTAAAGAAAGGTTTACCGCGCGAGCTCTCCTGTTACGGAATAAAGCGTGAGATCTTGCGGTTTATATAGAAGAAAAAATCTTAAAAAATATGTATAATGTGTCCCGGAATATATAGAAGATAAAACCTTAAAAAATGTATGTCCCGGAATATATAGAAGATAAAACCTTAAAAATATATATAATGTCCTGGAATTGATCCACATGTCGTACTTTAATCTTGAACTTTCGTGTTGAAATTTTATTAAGTTAGGAAAGCCTGATATAGCCATATTATTTTACTAAGTAAGCCATTCCACGAATACAAAAATCTGATTCTTCTCTATCGATATTAAAAATATCCCTGAAAGACCTGAAACCTCTTTTTTCTCTTCTTAAATGACTCAATACCTTCTAAGAATTTGGTGGAGAATGCAATATAAACCAAATCCCCTTCCTTTCTATGAATTCAAAAAAATATTGCCGTAAAATATTTGAGCCTGCATGTTTTCTCCTATTTTCCGCTGTTTTTTTTTTTTTTTTTTTCAAAGAGTATCAAACTTCATCAGATTCGACCTCTTTTGTTCTTAATTTGCAGCTTACCTAGACGTAAATTTTATTGGATAGTTTGCTATTTAAATCCTTTAAATGCATAAAACAGAAACTTTCCCCGTAGAATTCAATTTAGATTTTTCTATTCAGTACAAGATAAATTTAATATGTATAATAGAATTTGAAAAGGTTTTCAAAGCTTGGGTTGACAAAATGTGTCTTTGAATAAATATAGACTGTAATTAGAGATCTGTGTGGGTACTCTCTCTCTCTCTTTCTAACTCCACATTTTAAAAAAGGAAAAGTACTTTTTAATAAAATATTAACCATTAAATTATCGAGTTTATAAACTTGTTCTTTACCTATACCTATGAATCAATCCATAATGAATTTCTCAAAGGATAATGTTTCTCAAACATCATTTAGTTAGAGTTTTAGAAATATTTGTTGAGGCAATGATATGTATTTACTTATGTTTAACTAAGTTAGAATGTAAACAACTATACAATAAGAGAATGTGATACTAATCTTTCTATGAGACATAGAACATCATTGAGCACTTGTTGATTGCTGTCAAGTGAAAGATTACTTGACATTGTGTTTTAATAATTGTAATCTTAACGTCAAGTGCAATAATGATTTGATTTCAGTATCAGAGAAGGACATGAGAAATTTGATGTCTGGCGTTGAGTGCATATGTGCTTAAAACTGTTTCTTAAGTAAAACTTTAAGAGTACTATACCAATCTTTCTATGAGACCGAACACTTTGTACAACACTAATTGACTGCTGAGTGAAAGATAACATTGTGTTTCAGTAATTATAATCTTAATGTTAAGCGTGTATCGGTGTATTAATCTTAAGGAACATAAAAAAAATGACTTGGTGTTAAATGTATTCTGTGTTAAAAATCTTCTTCAGTAGTTGCAGTCCTTTGCTAATTGTGTATGAAACGTGTGCTGCAAAAAATTCCCAGTAATAAAAACGCAGCTTAAAGTCTGCGTTGTAATTTACATATCAAACTAATATAAGGATCTGGTTCTCGTATTCTCTCTCTCTCTCTCTGTACCAAAAAAAAACTCCTATTTGGTACCTGAAATTGTATTCTTTGGAAAATAAGTGCATTATGTACTAGGTGTATATTATAAGTCTGAAATGTATCACTATGATTAAACAGTAATTTCATTATGTGTCTAACGGCTTTGTACTAGCCGTTGAGTTTTTTTCTCTTAAGATCTTTTCGGTAGTGTTAGTGGTATTTAGGTAAACATGAATATTATGTCACTAAATGTGTGTTTTATGAATATCCTATGCTATTATTAATTTTTATGTATCATCTTGATTTCAATGTAGGGCTGAGGACTCCTTATTGGCCAGTGTATTACGTATTTAAAACTGTTCTGTAGTAGTAATAGTAAAGTGGTGTTCATTTTTTTCATATTATAGACGTTTGTTGGAGGTTGGGAAAACTTACGGAAACTTTAATTAATTTCATGTCGAATTTCAATTTATGGCCATCCACACATTCAGAGATTTGAAATTATATTCCTTTATTTTTTTAGTTAATTTATCTGTTGATGCTAACATTAAAATGTAAAAAGTTGTGTATCACATTTTTAATTGTAATATGTTGAACCATATTTTAAAGGCAATGTAATATGCTCGATGATTCATAATATGTGATACAGCATAGTATATGATGTCATTGTCTGACAAAAAACTTATAATATTATTATTTGTATAACATATACGATCTTAAGTACTTTTTTGCTTATTAAAGCAAGTAGAAATTTCGGTATTTTTTCATTTCGCCATCGCAAATCTCGCCAAGCAGGCTTTATTGGCGACAACACATAAAACGCACATCAAAGATGTTATAAATGTTAGTTCTCATTGATTTTTTTTTCGATTTATTATTTCTTATGAAGACGTTACAGAAAAGAAAATACCGCGACTTAATTTGAAAATGTGGTGGTAAAAGATTACCAGCACGAAAATTTCGTTTGGTGTCGGTTGTATCATATTTAGCGACTTTATTGCTTGAGCCTGCGAAACGGAAAAGTACCGAAATTTCTTTCAGAAAACAAAAATAGTCAATACTATGTTACCGTATTCAAACCAAATTAAAATTTGTTTTTTAATATGTGTAAAAATATAATTAATATCACCGTAATATTTTTTCACAGAACGAAAATTATATAATTTTTTGAAACATCAAGAATAAACTAATATTAATTCCCTTACAAAAATCTTTAATTTATAAAAAATTTTATAGTTTCCACACCACAATGACATCATCAACTACTGCTCCTAATTTGTGTTATATATTAAGGCCCATCATGCTTAAGACTATTTCAATACATCACTACAAGAGAGATGATCAAAGAATTCTTTTTTAATATGAACATATTTATTCATACATTTTGTATCATGATTTTATACGAAATTAGTACTTATCTATTATTAGAATGTGAATTTTAAAGATCAAACTTGCATAAAACTTAGATGTATGTGTAAAATATTCCATGAATTTTAAAATAAAGTTTCTGTGATAAAATATTGTGTCAATAGTTTATTATTGCCTTCACAAATTCATATTCAGAACAATTATTTCTTAGTAATAGCTATAAGATACACTTTACAATCATAAAAATAAACTGGAAGCGTTTTTTCGTGTCGCTATAATCTACATTTACAGTCGTTAATATGTTTTCTACTTTATAGCTCTTATTAATCGAATGCATTTTTTAAATAATAGTATTCAAACCTATTTCAAAATCAAACTTTGGATTAGATAAAAAATATTCACGTGTTTTGTTTAGTTACAGAATTAGTACAGGGTCAAGTGAACGCCTTATTTTGAAAGTAATACGTAACCGGAATCAGTAATTCAATTAGCTTCTGGGTGATTTTCTTATATTATTCATATGTTTTATCTCTCGAAGAATATGTAAGAATCGTTATGTTAAAAAAAGTAATTTAACCCTTTTCATGTATTATTTAGTATATCAAATAAATTTTCAAAGGCCGGTCATCCATTCAAAACAACGCCCAAAGATTACCACTTAATTGAAAAATGTGAAGATAAAGCGATAAAAGGTAAATTTATTTCAAGAAAATTAATTCTCAAGAAAATTTAAGTAAGCGAACGCAAAATTTGATAGCATATTTGTATTTAGATGTATGTTTTAATTAAATAAGTTTATGCTCAAAAATCTGTATAACAATCAAAAGCAAATTACTTAATTGTGCATTTGTATTTCCAAAAGTACTCCGATTTAAAAAAGAAAAAAAATATGAAATACGCACCATTAAATAGAAATAATTTAAAAGGTTTCAGTCACCCATTAATTAATCGAATAATGTGGAAAGAAAGAAAAAAAAAGGGGGCAGAAGCTCTAAAAAACAGGGGTCGTCAATAACTGTCTTCATACTGATGTAGGCCCCGCAGTGGCGTAACGGAGAATATTAGAGCCCCCTTCCCCCTGCAAAGTTAGATTTTTTCGCCGAAAAACCGTACTTGACATCAGTCAGGCTTTGGGCCTCTAGAATCCTGCCCCCGCAATGCGGAAGTGTACGTTACGTCATTAAGGCCACGGCAATCGTGAACTCGCAGCCGTTGTTGGTTCAGTCGAAACGTGAATTTGATTTTTTTTCTACCTCTAAAAGCCAGAAATATAGAGAATCCAATGCACATGAAATTTGTTGTGGCTTTAAGTCCCCACGTTGGTGTGACATGAAAGTTTGGAGAGAAGGATAACAACTTAAAACTCCTTGTCGTCATTTCACTGAGATTCAAAATTACGACGTCCGTCATTAATTTCTCTCGAAAAGCTTTCAAATGTGACGTTTGTAAGCGATCAGTCATATAGCTCTACAGGCATTAACTTGCCAACAGTCTACATCTGCTAGCTTCATTGACAGCAATACGAAAGTAAAGTCACAAAATCAATTTATTGTTCTACTAAAGACAATGGTGTGAAATGTAGGGGAGGTTAAACTCAGTTGGACGGCATTGCGTTATAAGAAAGTTGTGAGTAAGTACTTATTTATTCACGTCATACTATGAAGCTTATTGGTGACGGACCTCGTAATTCTGAACGAGGATGAAATTTTAGTTTACACCCGACTCTCCTATCACCTACACCATGCCGACGTAAGCTGATCCTGGACAGATTCAAAGTAAATCAGTCCTTCGACACGGCTGGTCGTCAGTGGAACTAAGGATCGAATTCATGACACGCCGTCCCTGAGTTCGTGACCCTGACCACTAGGCCAAAGTAATCTTAAAGTATCCGACCACCCTAAAATCATGATTTTTCTTTTAAAAATTGACAAATTTCTTTTAAGATTGTATTTCATAGGCCATCTTATTAGCTTTATAAAAATACCAAGTTTTTTATTTTCCATTCACTAGTACAAAAACTACAAGTGTTTTAGTAAAAGCAAACGCCGTAACTTTACATGAGATGTCAAACTTTAAAATAAGTTTTACTCGAAATTTGTTTTTTTCCAAAATCTCAAACGGGAACAGCGATTGCTCCAAAGGATTTTAAAAATAATTTGCTGAGATTTTTTGTGCAGTAAAAGTGTTTTAATCTTCAGATTTATCAATAACTCTTTTATTATAAAATTTACAATTCTTTATGAGAATATAATCACTGTTTTTTTAAGCAATTTCATATAGTCACTAAGATAGAGTGCTCTAGTTTTTGTAAAAATTAAAATATCTATTATCCTGAAGGTCATTTCAAACATGAATAACAAAGTAACGCATTAAAATTGAAAAATTGTGAATTTGTTCATTTACTATTTGTAAAGAGCGGGCCCCGTTTATGTAATTTTTTGCCAATTTTTACCTATTTTTTTTCCATTTTAGTAGTAAAAATTTATTTTTTTCTTCTAAATTTTAGCTTTATTTTCTAAAAGTGTATTATAAATAAATCTAAAAACTACACAAAAAAAATCTCCAAATCTTCATTTTTTTAAAAAAAAATGTTGTCGTAAGTAGTCAGATACCTTAAGAAAGTTTGGATGGTGAGTCACCAATTCAAATGGCATCCTCCTAATTTGGCTAATGTTGAAAATTACGAGTTCCATGTTAATAGTATATTTCATTGCTATAATATGGCATCAATTCAAAGTAAACAAAAAATAACACACACACACACACTGTAAGAGCTTTGATCATATTCAAAAATAATTTGTAATGGATATTTTTATTATCATATTTGAGAAAAATAAGTAATGATAAAAATTATTTTCTATTTACTAGTTCCAAACCAAACAAACTCAACTCATAGCCATTAGTTCAAACCAAACCATCCTCCCCCCCCCCAAAAAAAAACTACTTATAGTGGTGTAAGAAAAATACAGCTTTATATCCAGTGGGTCTCCGGCTATTTCAATATATTTTCCCTTCAAATTTTTATTCAGTGTTGAATATTTTTAGACATCAATTTGCAGAGTAGATATCTGAAGGAGAAAAGTGAACGAGTTCACTTTTCTCCTACACATATCTTGCATAGCTTAAAATGAAATAAATTACCTTAGGAATTATCTTATTCTTAAATTCAATAAGGCTTAGTTATTCTTAAAATTGATTTGCTATTCAAGTACTATCCTTTGAAATGTTTAAAAATAAAAAACCGACTCATATAAATTCGCCCCAATGTTTTATTGAATAAATGAAATGATGCCATTTCTTATATACAAAAAAAGGATGGAATATACAAACAAAAGAAAATGAGGATAACATTCCCATTGACGAATATGCTTCCAAGATCCCGGAAAGATGTAATCCCGTGCATGGGAATATATCTTTATTTTTTAACTTGTTCCTGTAACCATTTGGTGAACAAACAGAACGGGAATTTTAAATTGATTGAGCGAAGAAAAATACTCTTTGTTTATAATAATTGTTTCTACCATTATAAACAGATAAAAATGTTTTTAACTCTTTATCTGCCACATTATGATTTACCACAATTTTTTTCGTGCAATATTTTTTTGTGAGACACTACATGGAAAATCAACTGATATACATAAATTAAATACTAAACCTTGGGAAATTTATTCCATTAGAGCTAATTAATTAAATTGGTACTTTAAAGTACCATCAATCTACGGAGGCTTAAAATATTGTCATAATACAAAATGACTGTATGAATTTTTAACGCAATTTTAAAACTTAAAAATGTTAAACAACCACAAAGAACTCTAATATTTTACTACACAAAATATTTATTTTTGAAAGTATTATTTTTAAAATTTATGCACTTTTTTTACACATGAAAACAGGTTTTACACATAAACTTTATTTGATGATATTCAAAGAATTTTTTTTATTTTCATTAATACACAAAATACATTAAACATTGTGGATTTTGAGTGAGGTTTCGATTGAATGTTTTTTTTAAGCACTGCATCCTGGGATAGGAAATACTGTATTTTCCGAACATGAACTACTACACACTGGGTCTCGTTCAGTCTCTTGATCATCTTCTTAAGAATCTAACGAAAATTTTTGCCGATTATTTGCTGGGATTTCTTCATATGATGAATCATCTGATAGTGCACCACTGCTCTCTCTCTCTCTCTCCCTTTCAGATGGTAGGATCTATATTAAATCCAAAACCTCTTGAAGGCTGAGCTTTTTTCTCAGACTATTCTAAGAGTGGAAAAACTATAGTACCTTGAAAACCTACTATTATTGTTAAATCTCACTGTTACACACAAATAAATTAAAATGGTAATTATTGAATAAAGAATAGATATTTCATTTAGTTGTGAATGCCAAATAAAAGAAGGCTGAAATTCTAAATTTCAGAATTTTATGAAAAATTTAAAGAACAATAAAAAAACAAAGCAAACAAGTAAAAGTCAAAAGAAATACCCAAAAGAAGGCCAACTCTATTACTCTTTAGTAATGACGCTAAACACAACGAAAAACAATAATAAACTGCACGGAAGAAAAATAAACACTAAGTTCTTTCTTTAACATCCAATGTACTGGCGGTACTTATAAGTACAACAAAGTTATTCAACTATAAAATCACTTATGTACACTGTTCACAAAAAAAGTCACATTGTTTTCTAAGGAACAATGATATGAAAACATATGAAACATATGAAAAAATAAGACATTTGCCTTTTGACTTTAACTACTTTTGTGGAACAAAAATGACAAGTTTGGCAATCAAATCAAAAAGGCAGTAACGCAACTTCATTTTTAAAACTATTCACCTTCCCGGCTAAAATACGCATCATAGAACCCGTGCTGCCACGTATCTTGGAATAGTGGGGAATTTAAAGAGTATTTTCCTGCTAAGTATCGTCAGAATATTAGCAAAAATGGTTATTCTATGTAATTTTAAAGTAAGTGGTACTTTTAACTACCGTCAGTAGATAAAAGGTTATAAATAGTATTCTATAAAATATAGAACTTTAATAAACCATATTTTTTGCACCGAGTTATCTTTGTAATTTCAAATTAAACTATATCTCCTAAAAGAACGAAATGTATATTGAATTTGGGATTACATTAAGAGTACTCAGTACCATTTGTCAAAAATTTTTTCCGAAACACTAACAGTAAAAATAGTTTATGCTTTATATTCATATTATACTATTAAGTTGATTCTGGAAGCAAAAAGTCAGTTTGACCAGCCATTATTTACAATTTTAAAAAACAAAGATTTTTTAAAGACTTTTCAAACTTTTATAAAATGCACAATTTTTAAAAAATTTTAGTCATTTTAAGTGATTTGTGTTTCTTAAATTATTGCAAACAGAAGTTAGTATGGATATATATATATATATATATATAATATTGGCATTCCCAAGTTGTTTTTTAATAATTATTTTTCTAGCTAAACCTGGTAAAAACAAAAAGTTTTAAAATATTAACTTTAGCATTTTTGAAAAGAAAGCTATAGATCTCAGATCCATAATGCCTTACTAACTTTTATAGAACATACATTTGTAGGAATATCTACAAAAAATTTCAAGACTATCTTGAACAGAAAAGAACAAAAACCTATTATGCCTGTAAAACTCTAATTTTTCATTATGTTATTTTTTAACTTATGTTCTGTATCAAAACACTACTTCAATTAATTATGACTGAAAACATTTTTTAATTCAAAATATATTTTTGCATAATATTGATATTGTTTGTTACGATGACATTTTATTAAGCCTAAATTTAAAAAAAAATATTTTCACAAAAGATTTGAAACACAAAGTATTTATTTACAACTTAACAATGATGCTAACTTAAGCTAAAGATCTTCAGATTTGTATTTAAAAATAAACTTTTTTAGGTTTAAATTGGTGAAGTTTAGTTAGCTTTAAATTCGCGCAGAAAAAGAACTCAAAAACCATAATATAATACTGCTATAAGTTTACTATAATGTATTTTGGCACATCATGGAAATATTCAGTTTTATCTGCACACAAAACTTGTGGTCAAAATACTAGTATTCAAAAGATTTTTATTGCAGTATCAGTGAGGGGTTGGTTTTTCGACGTATCATTTTGAGTAGCATTCCATCTTTTCCAAATATTGTTTCTCATAGCAACCTGAGAGAGTTTTTGCCGTGGCATTTTCTCAACAGAAAAATATTAATGAAAAAGCTTCTAAGTTATATAAACTATTTTTTAAGGCAAAGTTGGCCTTGAAATCAAGCTTAATTAAGTAATTATAAGAACTCAAAAATCTCAAAACATAATCAAGCACAAATAATTTTAGGAATGAAAATTGAAAATAATAAGCATTTCCCACTGAAAGAGTTGCTTGTGCTCAAATATTTTTTTTAATTCATTCAATTTAAGAGGGGAACAAATGGTTTAAAAGGAAACCGAAACCAAAACCTAAGCTCAGAAAACTTCAAATATCTTAAAAACTAATTTGCTAGCAGACCTGAAATTTGTGGTGGCAAGCTTCTTAATAATCTGGACCACAAGAAAATGCAAAAAAAAGTCGATCTTTTTCAAACTTGTAGGGTACTGTATAGTCTTAACATCGCAATTTAAAGCAACACGAGAGCTATTTGCAATGGACCTTCAAATTTTAATAGCAAAAGTAACGAGGAAGACACCTGAGATCGCACCACACTCCCCAAAACTCGATACCAAATTGTAGCATCGGTGGCTTTGGCGTACATAAGCCCCTCTACACTCGAGTCTTCAGAGACACCAGGACAGTAAACCACATTCCGAAAATGCCGATCACCAGGGCCACTTTTCCGTTTACGCACAAAAAGTTGGAAGACAAAAAAAATTGAAATTACAGCGAGTGTACCACCTCCTAGAGAGTCACGAGAGAAGCATTTCTGCCCGAAAGATAGTCGAGACTTAAATGAGATAGATCTACAATGGGAAAAGGAAAGCTTAATAGTTTGATGTTGCTATGCACTCAAAATGATATCACAATGGAAATCGATTACAATGATGCCATTAATGATTTTACAATGATCCAAGCTGGAAGAAAACCTCTGTTGTCCAATTACAGTAGTTCAACACAAAATAAAGATGTCTAAAAGTAAAATATAGTAAAGCGATATACGATGAAAAAGATGATAATTAACAATTTGAAAACTTCATACTATAATGAATACTCTATACTGTAATTGTAAGCGATTTCATTAAGTAGTTTCAATACTAGTTTACAAAAAGGTGTATGGATGGTCCATAATGCCGTAAGGTAAGAAATGAAAAGTGCGACCAAACCAAGCCACTATCCTTTCCTTACGGGTACCAGTCTAAGACACGGTGGTTCAAAAGGGGGTGGATAATAGAAAGACTCACCAATAGCCAAGAAAGGGGGAGGGGATAACGGAGTTGAGGGAAATTCCTTGCTTAACCAAAACTGGTTAAGTAAGAACTTTAGGAGACGGTGCTATGGAAATAGTGTGTGGGGGGGGGGGGCGTGTAACAATTTAAAGTGCCTAAGGCACCGGGGTTAAAAATCGCCCTACCGGTCATGAGTTCGCGACTAAAATCACTTGGTTATCAGGCCCATGCGAGCTTTGTCGAAATTAGCGTTGCAAAATTTATTATAACACTTTACTTGAATAATCCTTTTCTTGATTGAATGCTTATTAATATCGCTTTATATAATAAAGTAACACGTCTATTGATGATGGGCCTCACAATTTTGAAGCACATATGACACGAGCGACACCTGAGGTGGCACTTACTCTCCTAACTTCCACACCACGTAAGAGCTTTAAGTCACGTCAACATTAATGTACATCAGCCCTTCTGCATGGCGGGTCTTCAGTAACACTAGGGCTCGAATTCATGTCATGAGTCCACCCACGAGTCTATGACCATAACCACTCTTTTTTCTTATCAGGATAGTAGTTTGTGTTTCAATTTATAAAAGATTAAACAAGAAAGTTTCGAAAAGGGGTCTAATGACTGATTCTCTGAAATAAAATATGTTCCTGTTTAGGTTAAATTAAGGTATCCGAATACATTCGGAACCATGATCTTGCAAAAGCGTATAAATGGATAATATTTATGATATTTAGTGTCACTTAGATTAAATATATATATATAAAATTGTTTTAAGGATATTATTATAATAAAAAAAATATTTAAGCACAATATTTTGACAAAAAATGAGCATAGAATGACCAATTTTGAAAATATTCTCCTTTGTGAAAAATGCTTTTATTATAATAATATTTTGCCTCTATATAGCGCAGATTTCTGTACAGAGGCTGAACAAGAATTTTTAAAATATATAACTTAGAAGTGGGTTCATCCATGTGTTTTACGACAACAGAGGGGAGAAATTTTAAGAAAAAAACGCCGATAATTATTTCAATTGGTGGTAACTCTAAAAATAATGTGAATTTTTCAAAAAAAAATAGTTCAGGCTGTCTTCTGTCCTTACTTTATATAAGTAAAATATTATTATTTTAGAAGCATTTCTTAAAAAAGGAAAACATTTGGAAAAAAGGTTATATTAAGTTACTTTTTTGCCAAAATATTGTATTTAAATAACTTTTTTTTGTCAAAATGTCCTTAGAACAATTTTATACATGTATTATAATCTGACACTAAATATCATGAAAACTGTCTATTTATGTGCTTTTTTAACATTCCTTAAAGAATGTCTTATGTTTTTTCTTTTTTTAAAGTCACGGTTCGCCATTCCTTAAAGAATGTCTTATGTTCTTTTCTTTTTTTTTGTTCATGAAAGATAATTCACTTCACTCAGTGGCGCAACAGCCCATGAGGGACAAGGCCTATTGTGTTCACTTTAGTATACGCGACCTTGGGCCCTGAGGTGCATGAGCATATGTTCCGGTCAGGTGGTCAATTCAACGTGAAACCTCCAGTGTTTTCCCAAGCAAGCTTGCTACTCGTTGTTTGACCCACTGAAGGGATGAAAGGCTGAGTCGACTTTGCCTAGCCAAGAGCTTGAACCTCGGACCTGTGGTGTGGAAGCACAATATATTACCATTCAGCTACTGGGCTTCGTGAAAGCTAATTATGGATACATCATTTGTGCATCGCTACAACATATATTTATCTCTGAATAAGAAATCATTACCCAAAGTAATCGAAATACCATCATAAGATTATCTATCCATTTTACATGAAATTTAGATTATCTTTTTAATGAATAATAGCAATTATAGCACACTGAACGCCTCAAGACACAATATGTAACTTTTTTGTAGTTACGGAAAGTAGTAGTTTTGTAGTCTAACTCAGGTCCATTAAATTTTGTCCATGATGTAAATTAATTCACAATTTCAGGAAAGGTGAATCCTTTTAATGATTGAAACTATTTTATTTACCATTATAAAGACATTACGCTAAAAGACGAACACTAACTACGACTATAAAAATTTAAAATAAAACATAAATAAGAAATTTATTACATTCAACGTCTCGCCATTTACTGCCATCATGTTGTTCCTCTCGAAAGGTCACATCCTACGCTCTAAGATCGCCAGGATGCGCAAATAGGCGGCAAAACGGGATCAACTAAAGCTCGCAACACAGTTATAAAGTAGAGGTAGCCGCCCATCCGGTATAGTTGCTAGTGACGCTGACTGTTGTACCGTAGGGCTTTGGTTCGAATCCCGATGAAGACATGTTTGCAAATGTTTAAATAGTGCCCTTGCGACATGTGGGTACTCTAAATAGCCGTCGAGCAGCATGTCCTCTCGTGAGGTTGGTGGAAGGAGAAGAGAGGTGGCAGGCCCTTGACCACCACCAGGATGTTCTCCCGCAAAATTGGGATGCAACCTAGTCAAATCGTACTGTCACCTGCATGGTGTTCAAAGCTACAGCTATCGACAGGCGTACTTCTAGACTCTTTCCGCGATGAATTTCGTGGACTTCACCGTCAGAAAGATGGCATTAGTAACAACAAATAAGCATTTTACTTCAATCTTGAAAAGAATCTATGAAAGAATAAAATTAAAAGTAATACACACATTAATGTTGCAGTTTAGAAATAATTTGGGTATCCTTATGCTCATATTTTGCGAAATACTTGTGGTTCTAATTTTGTAAAATTTACATTTAGAATTAAATTTTGTAAAATAAGATAAGTACTTACTTTAACTAGTTTTCATTCTTAGTTGTAATTTCTTTACATTATTTTGATTTATGTATTTCATTTCATGTTTTAAATGTAGATTTTTCGTTTCAAGAATGAGATAAAACGTCTTTTCCATTGCTATTATTTTCAAAGGAATGTAAGAAACAAATATTTTCTTAAATTTAAATTTTATTAAAGGGTATTCTTACTCGCAAACATTAAAATATTTTAAAGCACGTCCTTGCAGAACTTAAATTTTGCATAGATATGTATTGCACCTTCTTAGGCATTTAGAAAAGATTATCTCAAAATGACCACAAAAAGGTTTGCAATTCGAAATTCGCAACGGTTCACAAAAATAGTGCCATCTGAACAGTGAACAGAGACGTTTTAAACTCCCAGCGCCCAAGGCACTTCAAATCATTACACCTTCCTCCCCCTCACTATTTTCAGAGCATCCTCCTCCTTCAGTACTTACCTTGTCAGTTTTGGATCGGGTGGGAGTTTTCCTGAACTCTCTCGCTCTTATCCCTTTATGTGTTTTTGCTGTTCGAAAAGTCTTTCCATAGTCCACCATCTTTTGACCCACTGTGTCCTGAACTGGCAACCGTAAGAAAAAGATAGGGCATGGTTTTGATCCCACTATTTCATTTCTTACCTTACGGCATCATGAACCACCCACACACCCTTTTTGTAAATTAGTACAGTAAATTAATGAAATCGATTGCAATTACAATATAGAGTCAACATTAATATATATGAAATGTTTTCAACTTGTTAATTATCATCTTTATCATCGCATATCGCTTTACTGTCTTTTACCTTTAGACATCCTTATTCTTTGTTGAGTCACTGTCATTGTACTAGTACAAAAAAAGGGGTTCTTCGAGCTTTGATCATTGTAAAATCATTAATAATAACATTGTAATCAATTCCCATGGTAATATCATTTTGAATGCATAATAATATCAAACTGTTAATCTTTTTTTTCCCCCATAGTAGATATCATTTCAGTCCTGGCCTCTTAAGGATAGAAATTATTCTCTCGTGAGACCTGCTAAGTGGTTGAACATTCACACAATAATTTTATTTATTTTTTTCCCTCGTTTTTTGCCGTCTAATTTTTTTGCACCACCAAATCTTTCGAGCCTGCAGATTTTTTGCCCCCTAGGCATATATAAGTATTTAAAAAACGTAATTTTTTTAAAAGACCCTTACGGCAGTTTTCACCCTATGCACAAGAGCATGAACTTAACGCGGAGCACACATTTTCAGACAGAATAAATGCCTCAACTTTTATAAAAATGTTAAACATTATACCTCATGCATTTGTTTATAATATAGTGTTGTCAAAATTTCAAAATATTTCATAAATAATTAGTTTTTCCTTTTAACATGTAAAGGGATAGTTCATTTAGCATTATGGTATAGGTGAAAAAAAAATGCGAAACACATTTTATAAAGGAAAACATGAGTCAACTCGGATAAAATGAATGGTATGATAAAATAAGCGATTCTCTACAGCAGTGATCCGCAACCACCGGTCCATGAATCAAATGATACCGGGCCGCCTAAAGAACATTAAATTAGTGCCATTTTATTTAAAGTGGTGCATGTCTCTCGAATTTGCGCAACTTTCCACGGAAATCACTTTATATTCCACGTTAAATCACTTTTATTCATTTTTGGTGTAACTATATTTTATTTTGAAGTCATATTTTAATGTAACTAAATTAAAATTGTTAAATCAAAACAATCTAAAATATAAGCAATCAACGTGTCGCACCCTCAGCGGGCCGCGGTAAAATTATCAAACATTGACCGGTCCGCAGCGATGAAAAGGTAGCGGAACACTGCTCTACAGTATAGGGAAGCCAGAATATAATATTAATGTTTGAGTACTTTTATATCTGAAAAAATATTCCGAATTTGGGTTCTATGCTTTAACATTAGTCGAAAACAGCAAATACGAGAATACGAGAGAGAAGCAAATACTTTAATGAGATTCTGCCAAATTACCAAAACAGGACAGCACTTATAGAAAAATTCTAATAAATACATTAAAAAAACATATTGTGACTAGAACTAATAAAACATGAGAGCCGTATAACTTTCTTAAAAATATTTTGTTGGACAGAAATGAACTGTTAATTTAGAGAGTAAAACAGGATAAAATGGAAATGAAAATTACCAACAAAATACACTAAGGCGCCATCTAGTGAAAGAAAAACGATAGAGAACGCAGAATAGAAAAAAACGATAATAGTAAACTGTGAAAAATATATTCATAAAGAATAAAAAGTAATCATGGCATAAAAATATATAATTGATTATTTTTTAATTGATTTTAATTAATAATTAATTATGTTAACAACATTTGTAATTATTAACTTTTATATAAATACCGTATATTCCGACGTATTACTGGCACCAGCGTATATATATATAATGTACAGTTATACTTATAAAATGAGTTTTTTTCCTATACTTAGGTGTACTCTCCGTGTGTAACACACACACTTTTTTTTTTTGCGGACAGACCTGAAATGCGCATTACACTGTTGTTACCTTTTAACAAAAACGTTTCACTTAGAAACAGCTAGTGACGAAATAATTCACTTCATCTTAGTGCTCTTCGGCTTAGCGGAGAACGCCATTAGTTAAATCCTTCAGATGTGTTTATCAATAAATCTTTCATAACAATTTTAAAATGATAATGGAATATATGAATGTAAGAAAGTTAAAGAGCATTTACACAAAAGGAGATCAAATACATATGTAGAAATTTAACTTTTATATGCTCCTCCTTTTCTTTTTAAAGTTATCATTTTTATATCCGGCGTGTAACGCTCACCCATAAATTTGGATCTTCTTTTATATAAACGCAAACACAAAGATATATACTTTTCACATTCATATATACATACAAATATATAATATACACACATATATGAGTATATACATATTGCGACAGTGGTCGCGCGTGCGTGTCGAATTGTCAACATCCCGAATTTGTTGAGTTCAAACGCTAGTAAAGACCCGCCATATAGGGGGGCTGATGCACGTTAAATCCATTGAGGTTTAAAGTCATCACGTAAGCAGGGTGTGGAAGTTTGGAGAGGGAGGTGCCACCCCTGGTGTCGTCCTTGTCACTTGACCAAGGTTCCAAATTATAAGATACATCACCAAAAGCCCACACGTACCTTAAACTGCGACATTAATAAAGAAAAAAATCAATGTGATGTGTGTGTGTGTAATTATAACACATCATGAAAAAGATGTGTGTAAATTTTTGTCATAAAAAACCTCTTATACCAACGCATTAACTTCAGCTGATTGCTATACTATATTATTTGATTGACTCATGAACCTTATTCTTTCTTACATGTGGGTTCAAAAAGTTTTAAATTCGTAGTACTGAAAAAAATTAATTACGGAAAATCTTTATAATTCTAACATTGTTAGTGCATTTTTTAAAAAATAATATATGTGTTTTAAAATAGTATTTGCTTTTTTTTTGTTTTTGTGAATAATATAAGGTTTAACAGACACATAAACAGAAAAATATGAGTTTTGATGGTACTGCATCAGATTTCTCGTTTACAGTTTTTAATACTCAATTGTTGCAACTTAACAATAAACAAAAGTATGACGAATTAGTTTTTGGCTTTCGGATTTTGTTACTTTAACCGTAACGATATGAAACAACTTATTTTCTACAAATCGTAATGAAGGTTTTGGTGAATGTAAACAATCACAAAACCTCTTTTAACCAAAAAAAATGTAATATCAAATCGGCAAAATACTGTAAGAATCCAAAAAAGTAATTTGAAACGTTTTCAAAAATAAAAAGCAGAAAAGCATTGCTGAGAGAAATTTATTGCAGTGAGCGAAAAATATTGATCTATACCTTAAGAAATATTTCATTAAATGAGAAGAAATATAAATTCTTCCAAGAAAGAAATTCTCATGTTCCACGTTGTTATAAAAACGTTGAATGTATGAGTAGTTCATAAAAAAAACATGGAAATGAATTTTATAAAATGCTTCTATTGAAAGAAGCCGTTTCCAGAAGAATTTCGAAAAACACCTATACCCAATTGCTATGGCTTTCTATCAGGATCAAATATTGCTCGAGGCTTCCAATTCATTTCATTTAAATAACTAATAAGTTTTTTGCATGACGCAATTGTTACTTCGTAGTTTTAACTCTCCTTTATTTTAAATGCGTCGTTTTAATATTTTATTGTCATATCAATCATACGTTTTTATAGAATGCCATGATTATTTTTTTGAAGTTTATCCAATTAGGTAAAACACACCAAAAATATGTTTTTCTAGCTTTCTATTTAAGATTTCTTTCTATGTACTATTACGAGAGTAGGCAAACTATATAGAGGAGAAATTAGATGAGTTTGGGTTCACATGTAGGAGATATTTTAATTGTATTTATTAGCTGCTGATATATGAATAAGTATCTTCTAGGTATAAATTACGTTTATACTTCTTGCAAGTTGCATTCTAAATTCTTTATTATACTCAATTCAAGTTATAACTCTTACTTTTGTTATTCTTGTAATGATTAAATTAATTTAAATAATACTTTATAAATTGATTTCGTATGCTCAAAGTCGTTAACTTTTGGCTATTTTGAAAAACTTTGCAAGAATATAAATTCTGACAGTAAATCCTTATTTCAGAAATAAAAAATTCCGAGACTCTATAAAAACGATTTTTTTACAGAATTTTTGAATTTCTAACTGATTGGAAATGCGATATTAAAAATGCTTTTTTTTCTTTCAGTTAGGTGATCGACTAGGTTTGAAACAGTAATTTTCAAAGTGTGCACAAATAAATAACTTTTTGGATATATTACCTGAATCAGAATATACGCATAAAATTGTTTTAAGAATATTATTACAAAAAAATTTTTTAGCAAAAAATGAAGTCACATATTTTCAAAACTGTCTTTTTTTGTGAAAAATGCTTCAATAATAATATTTTGTCTATGTATAGCTCACTTCTGTGCACAGCCTGAACTAGGGTTTTTGAAATACACTGCTGACCACCGTAAATGCAACACCCTGAAGGAAGCATGCAAATAAAATGAAATTTACAACATGCATTAGCGGAGGTGAGATATGCAAATGATTAGAAGTTCAGCGCAGACACACATAACGCGAGCCTGTGGCGCTACCTCAAAGCGCTATTTAAGGCGCTTGGAGATTTCGACAATTTCAAGTTCGGCAATTGTGTTTTTCTTGTCTTTTTTTTCTTCAAAAAACGATCAGTTATGTCACGTAGAAAACAGTGATCAGCTTTAGATCAAGTATCCGAGTTCGACAGAGGAAGGATAGTGGCCTACCGAGATGGTGAATTATCTTTCAGGGAGATCGGTAGTCGTGTTGGACGAAACCAAACAACTGTAATGTGGATATGTAACCATTCGGTGCAGGAGGGTACGACGGACTAACGTGGTCGATCACATCCACCTCATTGCACCACTTCATGTGAGGACAGGCAAATTGTGCGCATGGCAGTGACATATCGCTCAGTCACATCACGAACCGTAGCACATCACATTGAGTCTGTAACGCCGCGTACCATTCGACGCCATTTACAGCAGAGTGGTCTGTCCCCAAGACGTCCATTGCTTGGTCTACCCTTGAAACAGAACCACAGACGTCTCTGACGCTAATGGTGTGATGAAAGAAGAATGTGGGCGGAAGAATGGAATGAAGTTCTTTTTACTGACGAGTCACGCTTCTGTCTTCAACACCACGATGGTCGGATTCGAGTCAGGAGACACCGTGGAGATAGGATGCTGAACTGCTGCGTTATTCACAGCCACACTGGTTCTGCACCGGGTATTACGGTATGGGGCGGTATTGGATATCATTCTCGCACTCCTCTAGTACGCATTGCCGGTACTTTAAACAGCTAGTGCTACATCTCCGAGGTGTTAGAGCCAGTTGTCCTTCCTTACCTTTAGGGCTTGGCCACAGTTATATTTCAACAGGATAATGCACGACCACACGTGTCACGCATTGTCCAAAGATTCTTTGTCAATTACCAGATTGAATTGCTTCCCTGGCCGGTTCGCTCTCCGGATCTTTCACCAATAGAAAACATGTGGTCCATGGTTGCTCAACTATTGACTCAGATTACACCCCCAGTTGCCACACCAGATCAACTTTGGCAACGTGTGGAAGCTGCTTGGTCTGCTGTACCCCAAGAATACATCCAAAGTCTCTTTGAATCAATGCCGAGGCGTGTGGCAGCGGTGAAATCCAACAATGGTGGCTACTGATTCTGGCAAGAACCACAGTTCACAGAAGTCTATAAATTTAATCATTTCATACTTGGTGAACATGTTATCCACAAAATAAATTTTGTGCTATCTCTTGTCTTTCTTTGTGTTGCATTTACGGTGGCCAGCAGTGTATATAATTAAAAACTGGATTTATTCATATTTTAATATTTCAAAGAGTGGAGAAATTTTAACACAAAAAACACTGTTCCTTATTTCAATTAATAATAATTCTAAACATAATGTTAAGTTCTAGATATAAATAAGCAAAATATTATTACTAAAGAGACATTTTTCATGAAAAGAGAGAGTGTTTTGACGATATGTTATACTTTTTTTTCATTTTTTTGAAAAAAAATTCCATTTAAATAAATTTTCTTGATGTAATAGTCTTAAAACAATTTTATATGTATATTCTAATTCTGGTGACCCTAAATATAAAAAAAAATGATTCATTTATGCGCTTTTTCAAAATTACAATTCCGAACGTAGGTACCTAAGTGAGACTGTATTAAATACTCTGGTAAAACTGAATAACTTAAACATATTACTTCAATGAAATAATTGTGATTTAGTTATGGTTCAAATGAAAAACAATTAGTTTTGCTTTTCAAATGTGCATATGAAAAAACGTGTAAGAAACTACTTTTAGTAATAATTGCTCCTGAAAATACACTTTCACAAGACTTAAATATTTAAAAATTATAATTATTACTTGAAGTATTTCTTTTCTTTAAGAACAAAAAATTTCAAAAATGTTTTTATGTTAAAAAAGAAATTAGATTCACACACACATAAACCATTCTCAGTTGAAATTGATATCACTGGTTTACAGGATTATATAAGTATACATCGGATTAAAATTAATTTTCTGTAGGGGACATGGTACGATTTATACATAAAAAAAATCTTTGATTTAATAGTTTTCTCAACTTTTTTGGTTTCCCCGTGTAAATGATTTATGTAACTTTTTTTTGTCCTCAAAAATACAACAAAAAGTTAACCATTTCATTTCTTAAAGGAAAATTTAAAAATTCTTGAAATGAATTTAAAATATTACTCCTGCAATAAATAGATATACACACATGAAATTTGATTTACTTTTACATCGAGCTATGTATATCAAAAGTTTATGTGGATTTTGTGATAATATCATGGATTTTCATAAAATAAAACTTTTTTGAATGCTTATTGAAAATTCTTTTAAAGTATAAATTCTAAATTCAAATATTTTTTTAAAAAAATAATTATTGCTTTGATTGAAAAATGCATACTATTTTTTGTTACATGTACAGTAATACCTCGACTTAACGCTACCTTGACGAAAACGAACCCGGAGTTACGCGATTCTCAAATCTCGTTGATTCGTCTTTTGTTTGAGAGCTAAACTCGATTACTCATTCCTCGCTCCCTGTTTTGCAAATAAATATGTTAGGACGCATTGCGCGAAATCGATGCTTAGCCATAAAAATGTAGTTTAATTTACCATAATATGATCAAGAACTGTTGAATTCCCACAATCCGCAGCTGATAATTGATCAGCGCATAGAAATGCATGAGCAAGACATTGAAGAACTTAAGTCTTTAAACCCAGTTCAATCAAAAGATCAAATAACGGATTAAAATTTGACAAAAAGGCCTCAGTTTCATTCTAAAAGGGTTACAAATTTTAGAAGATATAGAGACTCCAATGAAGAGCATATTTTTTCAACAAAATAAGGAATAAAAAAATTATTAGGATGCTACGAGAAAATTTGCGGGAGCAAATAAAAATCTTTAAGCCGCAAACTACGTTTCATTAGGCTTTATGAAACGTTTTGTATCAAATAACTTCGGTTTTGCGTTCTTGTATTTGTGTTATCTAAGATTTTATTAAACATTTTCTTTTCCAAATTATTATTTTCTTTCGTCTCTGGTCCCAACTAAAAGTAATTAATATGTACTTTTTATTCAAAATTATACTGCAACTTATGCGAATTTGACTTACGCCAGTACTTCTCAAATTTTCACTATTTGCGACCCAATATTCAATCATAATTTTCATCGAGCCCCCTTCCTTACAATAACAATGTATTGAATTCAATATTATACTTTGACACGAAAGCTACAAAAAAAACGACTTTAACCTCTTATGTGCCACCGACGCATATAAACGTCTCGCTCAGCCAAAACACTAATTTTCTGGGCGTATATAAACGTCTTTCCGAAGTACGATCTTTTCTGTGCACTGCTATCCATAAAATTATTCCGAAAGCTTTGGAATGCTATAAAAGGACCTTGACAGAGTTTGCGAAGGATTTACTTATTTCATAGGAATTTTACTTATTTTTATTCCTTTTCTTCACTCCCTCCTCCTCAATACATGACACACGCATGCCTGCGTCGAAAACAGGAGCATTGGGGAGTGATTGGCGTAACTTTTAATCGCCAGTTAAGGGATTAATTAGAAAGTGTACAGATTATGAGGATGAATATTAATTTCTGGATATAAATTTTTGTATGGCAAACCTATGGGGGTCACTGGTAATTTTTAAATATGTTCTTAACTTATTATTTTTTTAATTACTTATAAAATACATGGTGCAGTACTGATACATTTATAAGTGTATTTTATCAATGTAAATATGTTTTATTTTTCATTATGTCAGAGTGTATTTGGTTTGTTTACTTTCCATAAATTAATACTTTTTTTAAATAATCTTTTCATTTCAACGTTTCAATATACGCGCTCCCCTAAAGGGACTCGACCCACAGTTTGAGAAACGCTCACTTACGCAGTTAACATTCAGTCCCACCTATCGCGTATAAGCTCAGGGTATTACTGTATTAATACCAATAGTTAGAAAATACACTAGCCTCAAAAAGTTAAGGTACAACCGGGTTTTTGTGTATAATTTGCAAATGAATGAATGTAGAAACAAAAAATTTGGAGGATATGTGCATTAAATAGTTTTTTATTGAATGCGTCATAGAAATTTGTATAAGTGTATTGCAAAAACGATTTATAACAAAAAAAAGCAATCTCTGCGGAAAAGTCCATTCTTGGAGAAAACAGCACATCACAGTGTTATGTGGTAAAATGGCATAAAACAATACAAAAATGGGTTCTAATAAGGAATGTGTCCACCCCTAACTTGAATGCATTGGCGGCATCGATTTCCCATGCTGTTTATTAAGTTGTCGGACACCGGAATAGGAAGCGAAGACCAGACACAGAGTAAGCCTTGTTTCAGCTCAAGTAACGACATTGGAGGAGGATTTAAAGCAGCAACCTCTCTGCCAAGATAGTCCCAAAGATGTTCTATCGGATTCAGGTCTGGAGATCTAGCTGGCCATTCCATTCGTTCCAAACCGTGATCCTCCAGATACTCCTCAACAATCCCAGCTCGGTGAGGTCGTGCATTATCATCCATCAGAATGAAGTCGTTACCAATAGCAGCAGCATATGGGCGGACATATGGATCAAGGATCTCATCCCGATATCTAAGACCAGTTACGGTTCCTCCATGGAACACATGCAGGTCAGTGTGGCCACCGAGCGAGATCCCTGCCCAAACCAGGATTCCACCACCTCTATAACTGTGTCTTTCAACAGTGTTGGGGATTGATGGTATCTAGTGTGCTGTTCCCTCCAGATCAGTAGACGCCCTGAATCACTCTCCATTGTAAATCTGGACTCGTCTGTGAACAGCACAGAAGCCCATTGTTGCTGCGTCCAAGAAACATGTTCTCTTGCCCAGCATAAGCGGTTCCTTCGCTGTCGTCCGTTGAGGGGAACGCACACAACTGGTCTTCTTGCATACAGACCTGCATTGTGAAGACGATTTCGCACCGTAGTAGCGGAGATTCTTCTTCCTGATGCTTGAAAGTGGTCTGCAACGAGCTGCGGCACAGTAGTGGTTCTTCTCCTTCGTGCCGAAAGAGCTAGAAAACGGTCTTCTGCAGGTGTTGTAGCTCGTGGTCGGCCTGGAACAGGTCTTCTGGACACAGAATCTTCGGATTGGTATTGATCCCAAAGTCGCTGAACAACACTACGAGACACATTGAGACGTCTAGCAACATCAGCCTGCGACAATCCCATTTCCATCCATCCAACTGCCCGCCGCCTTAATGAATTGGGTAAACGACCTCTCTGAGACATTTTCTAAACTCTATTGACTATTGTCACCGAAACTGCCAACAACTGTTGAAAATCAACACAACTTACACACAAAAGTACGAAAGCTTGATATTTGCATATTTTTCTCTCACTCATAAATATACGTTCTTTTCTATAAAATAAAAGTTGTAGCAATCGTTTTTGCATTAATGTTTTTAAAGTTCGTTATTATCATTCATGTAAACTATGCATTTTATTGTTACTGCCATTTTTTTATGGTGAGCTTCGAAAAACATGTTGTACCTTAACTTTTTGAGGCCAGTGTATATGGAGTCATTTGGTACAGTAGATAAATCCTTCGAAATTAGAAATAAAGAAAAACTAGTGATTTTTTTTTTTGTCTTTCTGAGATAAATCAGTTTAAAGTTTTTATTTAATATTGAGATGTGAATAAAAACGAACATAAAAAGGTTTCATAACTCTAGGTATTTTTAACTTTAAGCAAGGGTGGTCAACCCAAGGCACGCGTGCCACACAATGGCAAGCGAATACTTTATAAAAATTTTGAAAGATAATAATTGATAACAATTGTTTACAATGTTATTGAAAGGCGGTGGTTTCTGACAAAAAATCCCTCAAAATTTATTTTAAATACACTAAGTGAAGTACAATAAAAATTTATCGTGTAAAGAATTTGCCTGTATTGTTGTGCGAGTTGTCTTTCCAAAACATTTCTTGCTCGCGAGATTTTGGAATTTGATATCTAGAATAAAACACTGAGTTGTGCCAGGTGAGTAATTGTTATTTTAAAATAAAAATTAACTATCTGAATTAGCTTTTAATACCGACAACATTAAAATAATTTAAGATTACAGAGAAAAGATTGCATTTTTACTACCCTAGTTGGTCAAATAACTTCTTTTGAGGACAAATCTTTGCTTTTTTGGAAACAAAACAAAATTTTTTTCACGAAAGAAGGAAACAAAAATTAACATATTTCTGGAAAAAAATTAACATACTTCACATTAATGCTGAAACTATCTGTCAAAGTTAATAATGCTCCGAGCTGAGGAGGAGATAGATTTAAAAATTTAACATTAATTTTTGCAAGATTCTTTCAGTGCTAGGTTTGATGATTTTTAAGATGATAAAAAAATGCTGGTCTTTTCATAAAACCGTTTTCAATTTTTCTACAAGACGTTAATTATTACCCGCCTGAAATCCAAACCGAAGTTATTGTACTAAAAAGCTAACTATATTATACTAAAAAGCAAATATAAGGAATTCTATTGAATTTTGGAAATTTGTACAAGCAATTTTTCAAATTTACACGATTTAACTGTCAGTTATTGTAGATTTGAATCAGCATACGTTTATGAACAATTAGTTTCTGTTATAAACGTTACACACACACACACTAAACCAAAATATCGTTCAAAATTAACGGACTGATTATCAATAAAATCTAAGTTTGTTCTTTGGTCCCATTTATTATATTATTTATAAATTTCTAATATATATATATATATATATATATATATATATATATATAATCCAATATAAAAAAATTTCAATATATAACTATGTACATATACATACACATATATATAAATTTATACATATATATACATATACACAAATATATAAACAAAAATATAAAAATAAACATATAGTTATATACCTAAGATAACTAAGAGCAGAACCGCATAAAATTAATTGCGATACGATAATAAGAAATATATATATATATATATATATATATATATATATATATATATATATATATATATATATATATATATATATATACTTTTAAAAAATCATAAAAATAATAATCATATAAAATTAGCGTAAAATATAAAAATAACTCAAAGAATATATAATAAAAAGTTTTTTATGTAAGCATGTGGCGCCATCTATTTAATAATTGTAGAATAAATTAGATATTGTCTAAATTAAAAAAAACATTTCAAAACATAATAACAGTAAATAATTATAGTAATACAAATTGTATCATAAAAAACCAATATAAATATTATCAAAAAAGAAAGTTAGAAGGATATCCATGTTCAATACAGTGATTAAAAATTTTTTAAGATTTAAAAAAAATATTAGCTTTATCGCTAACTAATACATTATTGCGATAAATATAGTTAAAAATAATATTTCTATTAAATATATATATATATATACTAGCTGGTAAACCCGTTCTTCGCACGGGTGAACTGAAAGATTAAACAACACAGATTGAAGGATAAAGAAGTTTTTAATGAGTTAATTTTACGTGAATTGCAAATTAAACAAAAAAAGCTTTTGGCGTAACTCAGGTAACAAAAAAAAAAGAGAGAAATAAAACACCTTTGTTAAATTTTAAGTATGTAGGTCTAATAGCTGATAAAAATGATTTTTTTTTATTTATAACTCCCCGTAACACTCTTGAGGGTTGATTTTTGAAAATACCTTCCTAAGCTGATCTCTGCTCAGCAAAAGTAACACATTGTAAGTTTTGAATAATGAACGCTTAAAATAGTATAAATAATTTTTATCTGAAAGTGTAATATATTAATATTACTTTCTGATGTATTTATTTTATGTTATGATGTATATGTTTTATGATGTATTTATTTTATGTCTGTTCTCTTCAGATTTATTCGACCGCAGTTCAAAATTAATCAATCTGACGCCGATAGTCCTCGTGTTGCTTCACAATGCAATATTAATAAATAATTAATCATTCAAGATTAATTTATTATATAGCACTGTGAAATATGATTCCAAGACGTAAAGTGGTATTAATCACCACTTATTAAAATACTTGTAATAAATCATTTATCATAAATTGAATTATTTATCACGGATAGCATTATTTATTTGATAAAATTTTCATAAAATTCCAACTCTTAATTATCTTAATATATTAATCTCTCACTCATATATAACGTTAAAATATAATACAAAATAAAAACCACTGAGAAAAGTAGACAAAATACAAATTTCATTAATATCTGCTAAAATTTTCGAATAATCTTCACTTTCTTAGATTTAAAAAACTTACATTACTAAATAATACCTTATACATTACTAAATAATACCTTAAACGTATTAATTTCGCAGTTTTTCAAAAAGTCAATAATACATTTTATAAAAAGAAGTTTTTTTTCCCCCCATCATTCATTCCTTCAAATATCTTTCGAAAATTGTAAAAAATAACGCTGTTTGAAACATCGTTTAAGAATGTTGTCAAAAATTTTTTAATGAATATTACCCATTTATATCCATAGTATCATCATAGTATATAACAAATCATATTTTTAATCAAATCTTTGTAGAATATTCTTTCAATACTTGTCTTACCGAAACATTAAAAAAAGAGAAATTTTATAAACTGTTTTTTTTCCCTCCATTTGTCATCATCGATTGATTTAGTCCTTATTTCCGATATCAGATGGAAGCACTGATTTTCGGCGCAGTGAATTATTACATAACTTTTCCACATAGCGTTGGGGGCAGTAAAATCCAAGAGAAAATAGGGATTTTTTGATAGGGGAAAAAAGGGATTTTTGTGTACAGGAAGAATCCTAGATGATTGAGTCGCAGGAAGAATCCTATATAATTGAACAGTAAGAATCCGAAAAGTAATGCTATAGTAGTAATGCGAATATGTGAGGAAAGGAATAAAACTTGATATTTATTGATGCAACAAGGTTTCTATTAGTTTCTAAAGAAGCTTAAATGTATCATAATTTTCTAAATAATTGACTTTTAGGATGATTAAATTAAATTTTATGTTTATGTGGTTTGAAATAGTATTAGTTCTATTGAGAGAGATTTTGAAAGAAAATGTTTAAACATTTGATGCATTTTTGGAATGATATTTTTTCATTATCATACAAAGTAAGCAAAAATTGTGTGTGTAAATTCATCCCCAATAAATAAATTTTTGTTATGGTGTTTTTCACAGAAGTTTCTGTAACAGAACAATGGTCTTAAAAGTAATTAGTTAAAAAAAATGCTTCTTCACAAAGTTGCAATTAAAGCTTCTAACTTGCTTAAAAACTAAATAAATTATCATTTGTAACAGTTCATAGCATAAAATTCGATATCTTTTTCTTTTTAAACATTGTATAATTAGTGTTCATATAAAATTTTAAATTTCTTGCATTTGTATTTTCATGAAAGAAAATATCCAATGCAAATGCTTCAATAAAATGTACTAATGCTTGCAATAAATCCATAATTTTCAACAATCCTAGTTAGTGTAAAAAAGTTGAAGACATTCATCTTTTATAAATACGAAATAATAGGAAGAATAATGCTGGAGAGTAGATACTGCAAAATTCTAATGGAGATGTACTCCTGCAGAAAATTTACATTTGAAAAATATGTATTTTTGAGTGAGGAAATTAGAGTAGAATATACATATTTTTTGGAGAGGATCTACTTATGATATAAAATTAGATTTTTTTATATACATATTTGTTTAAATATGGTTTGTTATTTTAAAGCATTTCTTTTGAAATTTTAGGAGGTAAATTATTAGCCTACAAATGAATAAACAAGTTAAATATAACATTCCCCCCCAAAAGCAATTCAGTATATGAAGCAAGTTATCCAATTTTAAAATGTAATCTGCAATCCTTTTATACAACTTCCTTCAATACTAGTCTAAAATGTTTATTGAAGATGTAAGAAATAAGAACATTTCTCTAGGAAAGTAGGTTGCATAAGATTCTAATGATGTATTTCTAGAAATTTACATAAAACGGTTTGAGAAATTTTTTTTCCCCACAGTTATAATATGTACATTGTTTTCTTGAGTTGTACTTATAAAACATGTTTTTTACAAAAAGTTTTGTGTTCTTATACGAAATTAAAAAGATTTAATCCTTGTAAATGTATTTTTGGAATTTCATGAGATGAATTACTTGTCTTCAAATAAATTAAGGATATCAAATTTGAGACTTATTTCTTCCCTAAGTACAATGAAAAGTAACCAAAATTAGTATCTAAAGTAACTATTTTTCAAGTTAAAAATCATTGATACTTTTCTCAATTTCATTCAGTAAAAAAAAAAAAAATGAAAAAAATATTTGGTTTATTAATAATTTGTGCAATCGGCTTAACACAAAACTGAGGTATTTAAAAGAAATCAAATTATCGATGTTTGCTTAGAAAATTTGCAATGTGATTTCAGTACCTGAAAATACTATATTAACTGATATAGAGCAGTGGTCTTCAAAATTTCAACTCACAAAACACCTAGAGCTTGAAGGTGCTTTCCTGGAACCATTAGAACTAGAAAGTGTTTTTGTTGAACCCCATTCCATATACATACTTCAAAGAATGTATCCCAAAAATAATATTTAAAGTAAATCAACATGTTATAGGTACTTAATGCTAAGGGAATTAAAAAGAAAGTCTAATCTAATTTTTTATTAATATAGTTTACTCATTGATATTAATTTGCGATTCAAGTATCACGTACCCATGCATTATATTTAGTAACTGGGATATATGCTAATGTTTTTTACACAAACTTCAAAGTTTAGGTCTATTGAGATTAAAATCAATCGCATTTGATGTGTTCTGAATTTCATTTGTTTTTGTAGCCACTTCTTACGTTGAGAAATGTTTCACTTGAACATGTAAATGAACATTGAAAACTTGAACAATAAACATTAAAATGTTTATTGCTGTGTGAGAAATCCTGTGTATTTTGCAACCTAAAATTTAACAGCTGTTCTTAGATTTTAACATCAACTCTGTGGATAATTTGTTCCTTTCCCCTCATTATAGTGCCACGGTAGCCTAGTGGTCATGGCTGGCATGTCACGAGTTCAAGCCAAGTACCCACCGTGTAGGGGTACGATGCACATTAAATATGTCGAGTTTAAACGTCCTCCCATTGGTGTGGTAGTTAGAGGAGAGTTCCAGCTCAGGTGTCGTCCTTGACCATATTTCAAAATTACGAGGACTGTCGCCAAAAGCCCTCATGTAGCTGAACATTAATATTTGCTCACTCCACCTTTATAGGTGTTGTTTTCCACAAATGTAAGAAGGTGCATTTTTCATTAGAAAATATTTTGTTTTGCAAGACATTGCGCTGATTAATGAGTATAAAATTCTTGTGAACCCGAGATAGTAAACAGAATATTCACAATTTAGTAGGAAGTATATATAAATATGAAACAATTTTAGTATTCTTTTATTATAATAAAAGTTTTAAAAGTGTTGCAAAATAAAGTCATTATATATGAGTAAAATTTTTAGTTTTAATGAATAGGATGAGCTTTAGATACTGGTAACTGTACAAACTTCATAGAGAACATGAATCCATTTTGCATACATATTTGTTTCTTGATTTCTTTGACTTTTTGAAACCCCAGGGTTCTGTGGAACACAGTTTGAAGACCACTGATATAGAGTAAAAAATATCGCTGAATGATTTCTAATACTTCTGTAGTGATTTTAATGTATTGTCTTTCAAACAAGGGTAAATATAATCTATATTTTTATTTCTTAATAACTTAGTTCACATTCAATTTTAAAGTTATGGTAACCTGAAAAACTTTCATGAATAATTCATAAAAGTTATCGCAATGTATTAATTACAATTATTTGTGTAATGTAATCCATTCAAATGAAAAATTTCATGTACAATAGAAAATTTTTATTTCAAACAAAATTTCAACACTATACATACACATATGTAATTAACATCCACAATATTAGTACAATTAAAATGAATATTAAAACAATTATACAAATGCAATGATGTCCATTGAATAGTCACTAAAAAATATTCTTTAAAAGACTAAAATAATAAATACATTTAGCCTAATAAAAACATCAGCTAGTATCTCAAAACAAAATTCTTATAAAACAGAAATAAAAATAAATTAAACGAGTACCCTGAAAAAAACAAGTCAAGAATGTATATAATCCATATTTTTGTTTGGTTTGAAATTTCCAAAGTAACATAACAATAAATATTTTTACGTACAAATATCTAATGCACACACAAAAAAATGACATTCAGTTATAATTACTAACCTTTCAATTTGGTATAAAGTTGTACAGTTTTCGGCTTCTATCACTAGTTTTCCCGAACATACCTTTTATAAATTGTGACACTCATCTTGTAAATAGTATACATTTTCTCATTTCAAAGTTCTAAACCACAGATATTTACATACATTTGAGTAGTATTAGTTTTTAATATACGTATATATGTGAAATGCATTCATTACCTTGCAGTATTTTTCACTCCTTTCATTTAAATATTCCCTATATTCTTGAAAATGTAAGGCAGGTTTCTGAACTTCCAAGGTGTAAACCAAAATAAAAGAGAAACACACATGTACACAGAAAGTAAAATATTATCAATTACAGCACATGAAGGTATAGATAATTTTTTATCCAAATTTAACAATAACTAGAATCAAGATTTTGGTATAACAGAAATTTACTTTGAAGATCAAATGTTTGCACATTTAACATAATTAGGTTTGATGAAAAATTCATGGTTCTATAAAAAGATACAATTTATTAAATTACAGACACAATTAAGCCTGTCTTAATCTGTACTATTACTGTTTTAATCAGTAACACACGAGAGAACTAATGACCCTTTATAAAGACAGATACATGCAAGGTTAATGTAAAATAAATTACAGAAGATTAACTAATGTTCTCTCCTGAAAAGAGAAAAATATATTAAGATTAGGAGATTCTATTTTTATTACTCTAAAAATTGGAAATTATAAGTGATTGTCACCAAAAATATAAATGATAATGCAACAGTAATTTTTTTTTTACATCTGAAATGTGTGTTACTTCTCTTTAATAAGTTAGATTAATTTTTTTTCTTTAATATCACAACACAAGTCAAATAATATTAAAAAGAGTAAACAATCAATGGTTGATGGAAACATTTGTTAACATTTTTGTTAACTGTTGTTTTATTCAAAATTATTTTTATTTACATGCATTCTTTTGAACCAGTTCTTGCTTTTATGAGATTTAGAAGTAAGTGTAAACCACAACATTAATTAAACTTTTTAAGAGATAACTGACTTGACTTCTAATGTCATTACAGAGCTATGTTTGCATTTTGTGGTAGGCCTCATAATTTGACATATTTACCTAATTCAGAAAGATGCTAAACTCAGACTTATTTAATTCTGATCAAGTAGTTTGAGTCCAAAAAAGAACTTAGAATAACTATAGAAATTTTATTTAAAGTTCCTTCTTTAGAAAACCATACATAAAATATTGAAATTATAAGTTAATCCAAGTTTTTTAAAAGAATATTTTCTTTCTAGAAATAAAGACCAATACATTAAAATACAGATTGTGTATTTAAATTAGTTTTCATAAACTGAAATTTTATTATGAATAATTTAGTTTAAGACTGCTTTTAGTTATACCATTTGAAATTTCAAATGATACTTAAGCTTCTCTACCACGTCAAGGTAGCAGCCACAGAGAAGTGAATACAGTTGGATCTCTACAAAGGGGTATCTTTAGGATAGAGAACAAAATAAACTTCTGAAAAATATATTAAAGTTTTTGTTTGTAAATCACTAGCAATATTTAGAATTAAACATGACAACTTTATTATGTCAACTATTTTAATGGGGAAGTGATAGCAAATAAGATACGAGTTTATTCAGTTAAGAAATTTTTACTTTAAGTTGTTTCAATATTATTACTATTGAGACTTTAAATTTATGCATATAACCAGGTTATTTTTTAGTTACCCATTTGCAAAAATTCAAATGTATTCTTTTTTTATTTAAATCAACTATTATAAATACATTGTTAATCTGGAGTTTTCACAACATGTGGATCTAAAACCTACAGTAAAAATGAACATATATATTGCACATTACATACTAGCCAGGAATTTAAACATATAGACTTAAAATTTTTTAAATGCCTTCTTGTGAATCAGGAACTGTATATTGGAATGACCTATAATAAAAAGGAACATACATGTATTGCACATACGCTTAAATCGTAAGGAATTATTAAACACCTTCTAGTTAATCAGCATTGCACTAAAATATTACACTATGATCTAAAAACACCTACAGTAGAAAATTTCATATATTGCACATGGATACCTGAAAATTCTAAATTATTATTAGATTATAACCTCTTTTAATTTCCAGTCATTTTATCTGAAATTAATAGTGTTAAAACCAAAAATTAATTTTTATACAGATTTTGCTGTCAAAACCAGACTCGTTGATACACTTTGACATTCTTCTTGGGTAGGTTTTCTCAATGTAGTTGAAGTTTTCTGAGAAGTCTTCTTTCTTGTTGAAACATATCTCTGTGTCTTTATCTTTTTATTTGGCGGCTCCATATTCAAAGATCTTGATACAATTTCTTGATTAGCTTCAGGGAATAAATGCGATGAATCAACATTATTTTTTAAAAGAGTTAAAATGTTATATTGTTCTGGGGATACTTTATTTAATAATTGCATGCATTCTTTCTGGAATTCTTCCTTGGAGATTTCTGTCCGTGTAGATGTGGCTCTCAAATTATCCACATGTGCTTCTTTTTCCAAAACTTTTCGATCTTCACAAATAATCATTTCTTTATCTGTTACATGTGAATCTAAGGATGGTATTTCCTCTAATATGGTACTATTGTTTTTATTCAAATTTTTGCTGCAAATAAAATGAATATGTTTGCACATATTCCACTGAACTGCATTATCAATGCATGTACATGTAAAATTATGCAAACAGTGGTTACATTCCCAACACATCAAAGTGCATTCTTTGGAGCATGTAAAATTTCTTCTAACAATATATATGTCCTTACCTCTTGTGGAGCTAACTGACCATTCATCTTCATTATTTTCAATGCATAAGCTGATTAAACTTTGGCCAACTTTATGTCTTTTCCTCAGCTGAGATATTTTTGAAGAAACCTTACCTTTCTCCAAAGAAATAAGTCGATCGAATACTCTGTCTCTTACAAATTTCATTAGACTAAACAATGCCTTATCTAGTCGCTTGACTTTTTTCCCTTGGAGATACACATGCTTTATCGTCCTATGCATACTTTCAATATGCATGTTGGTATTTATTCCATACCACTTCCTGTGACAATATGCCCATAGTTCGCTTACTGTAGGTTTGCTCAAAATACATTTTAAATTCTTTCATTTCATCCTTTTCATCAAACATCTTCAGTGCTTCTTTTAACATTATATCGAAGGCTGCTTCATCTGTTTCTACTAAAAGACTTCGGACAATCTTGTAAGCTTCAACTTGCATTTCTTTCTTCGTTATTAACCTGGCAATACTACGTCTCCAACTTCTATCTACATGCCATGTACACAACAGTCTTTTCTCAGGAATGCCAAAAAATGTCTTCCATGCATTAAAAAAAGATTCAGAATCATCTGTCATCAAAACTCTTGGAGAAATACAAGTATGTTCCTTAATAGCTGCAAATGCCAGAGTTAACGCTGTAGAATCTTGTCGATTGCTTAAAATGAATGCTGCTGGAAATCCTTCTCTCTTATCATCCAAAACTAATAGTGTCGCTAAATCAAACCCATATGCATTCATTCCATGTGTAAAATCCAAGCATATAGTATCGTTTCCATAAAATTTTAACATATCTTTTTGCGAAGCATTCATAATTACAAGAAGAAAATCTTCAGCTTTCATACCAGGGTATAAATTTTCGTCAAAAATGTTCTGGTCCTTGAAGAGAACTATAGGAGAATCTTCTCTGTTTTTCAAGCCTTCAACCCACTTGTTAACACTTACCACATCATTTGAATCCAAAATACCATCAGAGCTTATATTGTATTTTTCTTTAATATTTTTTATATCTTGCCGTGTTATTAAATGAATTCTTTCTAGTTTCTGATTAATAGAATTTCTAATATCATCCAAGATAGCTTCGACAGGGATTTTATTTTCTAGTTTTTTCGCTACATCTTCTTTTTCTTCTCTAGTTATTTTCATCCGTCCCAAATCTATCCCATGTCCTACATGGGTTTTTGTGAATTCCACAGTCACTTTGCTTTCAATGTCTTCATATACTTTCATCTTTGAAGGGCATTTTCCATTAATCTTGTTGCTACCAGCTATTTTCATATTTCTCTTCATATCACCCCTTGCATTATAAAAACCATTGCGATGACAGTAAAAGTAGGTCATTTTCCCACCAGATTTCCCTGATTTACTTGCAGTATTCTTCACATACAAGGAACTAGTTTGCTTCTCAATGCTTTCTTTCCACAACTTGAAAAGTGTCAAATGTACGAGTATCCTTTTCTATTGTAATATTATGTACCAAATCAATGTGATCCTCCAAGGCCTTTTTAGAAATGAGTTCTACATTGCAAAGAATACATCTTACCTGTTTAATTGTACTTACCTTATTATGAATCAATTTTGCATGTCGATTTAAGTTCGAAACTGTAGAGAAGGTCTTATCACATTCAACACATTTAAAGCTATCCATTACTAAATTTTACAAGTAATATATATTTTTAAGAAAATAAAGAACAATAGATAATGAAAACACACAAATTTATGTAATAAAAATAAGTATTTATTCTCGATACCCACAAAGTATTCCTTCAACTATCCTTTAATACTGAAAAAAAAAAAAAAGATAAAATAGAATTACTATTAGAATTGGATTAAATTTTCTTGATTAAAAATTACTGCATGTTTGAAACTAAAATCTATCTGAATTCATCCTTACCCCCAAACAAAACGTGGTTATTAATTTACAAGAAAATTATTCATTATTCTGCAATAAGCACTAAGGAATTAATTTTTTAAACAATGTTGATGTAAAAATAATAATCGTTAAATAATGAAAAACAAATTACTTACCGCTAACCAAAGAAAATTTGCTTTTCAAATAAAAAATGGACACACTACTGACCTGAAATACAAAATTATTATTACTATGGATTGTATCTCCTTGATAGTAGATTGCTACATGTTTGACACTAAATTCAATTAGTTCCTGTTGAAATACATATTGAAATGCTTTCGATTTGCAAAAGAAAATAAATCAATCTGAATTCATCCATAAGTTCTAAGAAAATACGCGGTTTTTTTTTTATTTAAATTATTCATTAATATTTTGTAAAAATCAATATGAAATTAGTTTTTAAAACAATGTTAATGTTCATTAATAATCGTTAAATAATGAAAAATTACTTACAGCTAAATACAAAGAAAATATCCTTTTTAAAAAATAAAATGACACATACTCTCGCTATGCTAGACTGGAAAACAATGTACAAAATTTTTCCCTTTTGGTAAGGATTGAAATTTTCCCTTTCCCTCACGATGCCAGCGCCCCCTGGTGATTTAGGTTATTTTTAACATTAAGATTTTACTTTCCCTATGGGCTTCGAACTTTTCCCGTTGATGTTCGGAAGCGAGGTCTTCGTTTCATCAGTTCTGATTGGACAGCGGCCGCAAGAGGACATCAGAAGTCTGTTTCTTTCATCCGAGACATTTAAGCTGGGAAATAAATCTCTCGCTTGGAATATTAACAGAATGGAAGGTATGAAAGTTCTGTTTGCCCATTTTTTCCAATTTATTTATCCGAAACTGATAAAAATAAGTTTTTGGTAATTTATTTAAATTTTAACATTTTACTGAATATCGTTAGTTAAGGCATCGCTACCAGCTTCAAGTTGCGTAAGTTGCGTTCAAAGAAATATAAGTTGTTGCGCAGTAACGTAAAATTCAGAATAATTTAGCTGCTAACTATTTTTGGAAAGTTTACTTTTATAAAATATTATTAGTAGTATTTTTTCATTAGTTTTTCAAAATATAAATAGTTATTATTTTTTTTTTCTGAAATGTAAGGAAGAGAAAAAGATGAGTTTATTAATAATAAATTAATTTCTCTTGAAGAAAATTGGAAGAATTCTTAAAATAAAAATTAAATTTAGAAACTTAATACAATTTCCTAAATATATAAAGATATAAAAAATATTTACAATTCTAAAATTTAGTAGGTAACATATCTGATTTTAAGTTTTCAAAAAATCGAATTTACGTGGGAAAGAAAATCACATTTCAAATTTTTTTTTTAATATTACAACTTGGAAAACAATTTTTGATGCTTCATACACAACGGAAACATTTATTATAAACCTAAGATTAGAAATTAACCTTTCTAAATTAATATTTAAAATACGAGAGAGAAGTATTTTAAACTTTTTGAAAATATAATAAAGTTAATGTAATGTGTTTTATTAGCGTGTGTATTCGCTAAATTTATAACTTAAACTTTTCGTAACTATTTTCTATAAAATAGATTTAGGTAATTATTTATTTTGAGAAATCTAGAATAAGTAAATTAATTAACCTAAATTGTTCAGTTCTAATTACAACAAAGCATTTTTAAAATGGAGTGGGAATTGGTGAATCTTTTGAAATGTGTGATTTGGTGAAATAATCCATTACTTATAATTATTTCTGCTTATACCAACACTTCATATATATTTGATAGGGGGGTTTTTTGTGAATTTTATTACAGAGAATCATCTGAGAGAGATAACTCGCTACCTCAGACAGATAGAAATAAGTTTGAATAAGTTTTTAGCACAACGAGCTGGTTTCAATGGGACAAGAGGGGTAAATTTACCCACAAATGTAAGCGGCGATACTGGAAGCTCCCCTGGAGAACCGGCAGCTAATAGTAATAATTATTTATTTATAATAGATTCTAAATGATATACCATAGATTTTAAAGCATGGATTAAAGATGTAGACCTTAGAATCTGCAGTTTTAAAATTCATTTGATAATTATTTTTTTTTAAAAAAAAGAGTTGATTAATAACTGTAATCTCTTAATATATATCTCACCCCTCCCCTCAACGCAAAACGGAAATTTAGCGGATCTCTACGCAACAAAAGAAAAACATGCTTACCAAATTTCAGCTCTGTATGTCGAATGGTTCAAAAACAGGACTTTTTTTTACATTTATGCCCCTTTAACACCCTCTTAGGAGTCAATTATAGTTTAACCTGTTCTTAGCGAACCTCTATTCAACAACAAAAAAAACATAGTTACCAAATTTCAAGTCTGTAGAGATGTAGCAGTTCTTGAGATGAGTAATTGAGTGAATGAGTTGCCTTTTTTCCGATATACAGAAATTATGTTGTACTTTGTAATACAAGGAGAAATTCATACATGGAAAAAAAAAACCTTATAACTCAAACAACTGGGAATAATTTTTCAAAAAAAATTGCATTTGATATTCATATTAAAATTTTTTCTAATGATTTCCAAAATGAGTTATTAACAAAATTTAGAGATTTTAACGTTTTAAGTGCCATGTTCTGCTAAATTTGATGTCCTATTAAAAAAACTTTAATTGTAATAAAAGGGAAAAGAAACTTTTTTTGTGTGTGTGTGTTAAAAATGCCATCCTATGATCTACTATACATTTTAAACTTAAATTATACAATCTTTATTATAGGACACGAAGTTAATGCTGAAGGAGCAACTGGTGGGGGCGAACCTGAAAATGTCCATACTGGTAAGTATATATATAAGTATATATATATATATATATATATATATATATTAGTTATTACGTAATAAATTGCAAAGATTGTATCTTCATGTTTCAAAATACAAGTCAATGGCAAATAAGTTTATTATAAATCAATATTTCAAAGGAAAAAATGTAAAATATTGTACTAAAAAATTTTTAATTTTTTCTTATCTAAATTTAAGTTTGGTTTTAGTTTTCCAAAATTATATCCAATAATTATGCAATTCATTCTTGATATATTTGGGGGGTTATTTTTTAGTACGAGAGAGAAAAAATGCTGCATGTGTTTTTAATTATTCTAACCTAAGAATTTTTCATTTTAATCTACTTGAAATTTTTTTAATTTAAAAGTTAAGACAAATCGTGGGTTTGATTCCTGCAACTACTGAATACGTACCATATAGGAGAGCTATTGAAAGTTAAATCTTTCGAGGCTTACTAAGTTTTCACGTTGGCATGGTGTGGAAGTTGGGAGAGTTGGTACCCGTGTAGGTGTCATCTTCGTCTCTTCGTCTAAAATATAATTTTTTCATCAGTTTTTCAAAATATATAGATTCATTTTTTTTATTGAAACGTAAAGAAGAGAGAAAAGAAAGATGAGTTTATTAATAATAAATTAATTTCTCTTGAAGAGAATCGGAATTCTTAAAATAAAAATTTAATTTAGAAACTTAATACAATTTCCTAAAAATATTAAGATTTAAAAGAATTTTAAAAAATTATTTACAATTTTAAAATTTATTAGGTAGCAAATCTTATTTGTAAGTTTTCAAAAAATTGAATTTACGCGGCAAAAAAAAAAATTATTTAACATTTTCTTAAATATTACATCTTAGAAAAAAAAATTGATGCCTCATACGGAACGGAAACATTTATTATTAACCTAAGATTAGAAAGCTGAATCTATTTAATTAATATTTCAATCACGAGAAAAGTATTTTAAACTTATTAAAATATAATAATATAGTTGATATGTAATGTGTTTTAACAAAACTTAGAGATTTTAACGTTTTAAGTGCCCTGTTCTGCTAAATTTGATGTCCTATTAAAAGAACTTTAATTGTAATAAAAGGGAAAAGAAGCTTTTTTTTGTGTGTGTTAAAAATGCCATCCTATGATCTACTATACATTTTAAACTTAAATTATATAATCTTTATTATAGGACACGAAGTTAATGCTGAAGGAGCAACTGGTGGGGGCGAACCTGAAAATGTTCATACTGGTAAGTATATATATATATATATATATATATATTAGTTATTACGTAATAAATTGCAAAGATTGTATCTTCATGTTTCAAAATACAAGTCAACGGCAAATATTTATGTTAAATCAATATTTCAAAGGAAAAATTGTAAAATATTGTACTAAAAAATTTTTAATTTTTTCTTATCTAAATTTAAGTTTGGTTTTAGTTTTCTAAAATTATATCCAATAATAATGCAATTCATTCTTGATATATTTGGGGGTTATTTTTAGTACGAGAGAGAAAAAATGCTGCATGTGTTTTTAATTATTCTAAAACCTAAGAACTTTTATTTTAATCTACATGAAATTTTTTAATTTAAATGTTAAGACAAATCGTGGGTTTGATTCCTGCAACTACTGAATACGTACCATATAGGAGAGCTATTCAAAGTTAAATCTTTCGAAGCTTACTAAGTTTTCACGTTGGCATGGTGTGGAAGTTGGAGAGTTGGCACCCGTGTAGGTGTCATCTTCGTCTCTTCGTCTAAAATATAATTTTTCATCAGTTTTTCAAAATATATAGATTTCTTTTTTTTTATTGAAACGTAAAGAAGAGAGAAAAGAAAGATGAGTTTATTAATAATAAATTAATTTCTCTTGAAGAGAATCGGAAGAATTCTTAAAATAAAAATTTAATTTAGAAACTTAATACAATTTCCTAAATATATAAAGATATAAAAAATATTTACAATTCTAAAATTTAGTAGGTAACATATCTGATTTTAAGTTTTCAAAAAATCGAATTTACGTGGGAAAGAAAATCACATTTCAAAATTTTTTTTAATATTACAACTTGGAAAACAATTTTTGATGCTTCATACACAACGGAAACATTTATTATAAACCTAAGATTAGAAATTAACCTTTCTAAATTAATATTTAAAATACGAGAGAGAAGTATTTTAAACTTTTTGAAAATATAATAAAGTTAATGTAATGTGTTTTATTAGCGTGTGTATTCGCTAAATTTATAACTTAAACTTTTCGTAACTATTTTCTATAAAATAGATTTAGGTAATTATTTATTTTGAGAAATCTAGAATAAGTAAATTAATTAACCTAAATTGTTCAGTTCTAATTACAACAAAGCATTTTTAAAATGGAGTGGGAATTGGTGAATCTTTTGAAATGTGTGATTTGGTGAAATAATCCATTACTTATAATTATTTCTGCTTATACCAACACTTCATATATATTTGATAGGGGGGTTTTTTGTGAATTTTATTACAGAGAATCATCTGAGAGAGATAACTCGCTACCTCAGACAGATAGAAATAAGTTTGAATAAGTTTTTAGCACAACGAGCTGGTTTCAATGGGACAAGAGGGGTAAATTTACCCACAAATGTAAGCGGCGATACTGGAAGCTCCCCTGGAGAACCGGCAGCTACTAGTAATAATTATTTATTTATAATAGATTCTAAATGATATACCATAGATTTTAAAGCATGGATTAAAGATGTAGACCTTAGAATCTGCAGTTTTAAAATTCATTTGATAATTATTTTTTTTTAAAAAAAAGAGTTGATTAATAACTGTAATCTCTTAATATATATCTCACCCCTCCCCTCAACGCAAAACGGAAATTTAGCGGATCTCTACGCAACAAAAGAAAAACATGCTTACCAAATTTCAGCTCTGTATGTCGAATGGTTCAAAAACAGGACTTTTTTTTACATTTATGCCCCTTTAACACCCTCTTAGGAGTCAATTATAGTTTAACCTGTTCTTAGCGAACCTCTATTCAACAACAAAAAAAACATAGTTACCAAATTTCAAGTCTGTAGAGATGTAGCAGTTCTTGAGATGAGTAATTGAGTGAATGAGTTGCCTTTTTTCCGATATACAGAAATTATGTTGTACTTTGTAATACAAGGAGAAATTCATACATGGAAAAAAAAAACCTTATAACTCAAACAACTGGGAATAATTTTTCAAAAAAAATTGCATTTGATATTCATATTAAAATTTTTTCTAATGATTTCCAAAATGAGTTATTAACAAAATTTAGAGATTTTAACGTTTTAAGTGCCATGTTCTGCTAAATTTGATGTCCTATTAAAAAAACTTTAATTGTAATAAAAGGGAAAAGAAACTTTTTTTGTGTGTGTGTGTTAAAAATGCCATCCTATGATCTACTATACATTTTAAACTTAAATTATATAATCTTTATTATAGGACACGAAGTTAATGCTGAAGGAGCAACTGGTGGGGGCGAACCTGAAAATGTTCATACTGGTAAGTATATATATATATATATATATATATATATATTAGTTATTACGTAATAAATTGCAAAGATTGTATCTTCATGTTTCAAAATACAAGTCAACGGCAAATATTTATGTTAAATCAATATTTCAAAGGAAAAATTGTAAAATATTGTACTAAAAATTTTTAATTTTTCTTATCTAAATTTAAGTTTGGTTTTAGTTTTCTAAAATTATATCCAATAATAATGCAATTCATTCTTGATATATTTGGGGGGTTATTTTTTAGTACGAGAGAGAAAAAAATGCTGCATGTGTTTTTAATTATTCTAAAACCTAAGAACTTTTTATTTTAATCTACATGAAATTTTTTTAATTTAAATGTTAAGACAAATCGTGGGTTTGATTCCTGCAACTACTGAATACGTACCATATAGGAGAGCTATTCAAAGTTAAATCTTTCGAAGCTTACTAAGTTTTCACGTTGGCATGGTGTGGAAGTTGGAGAGTTGGCACCCGTGTAGGTGTCATCTTCGTCTCTTCGTCTAAAATATAATTTTTTCATCAGTTTTTCAAAATATATAGATTTCTTTTTTTTTATTGAAACGTAAAGAAGAGAGAAAAGAAAGATGAGTTTATTAATAATAAATTAATTTCTCTTGAAGAGAATCGGAAGAATTCTTAAAATAAAAATTTAATTTAGAAACTTAATACAATTTCCTAAAAATATTAAGATTTAAAAAATTTTAAAAATTATTTACAATTTTAAAATTTATTAGGTAGCAAATCTTATTTGTAAGTTTTCAAAAAATTGAATTTACGCGGCCAAAAAAAAAAAAATATTTAACATTTTCTTAAATATTACAACTTAGAAAAAAAAAATTGATGCTTCATACGGAACGGAAACATTTATTATTAACCTAAGATTAGAAAGCTGAATCTCTTTAATTAATATTTCAATCACGAGAAAAGTATTTTAAACTTATTAAAAATATAATAATATAGTTGATATGTAATGTGTTTCATTGGCGCGCGGATACGCTAAATCTGTAATTCTTTTCCATAAAATAGTTTCAGTTATTTATTCATTTCAAAAAATCTGAAGGTTGGCAAATTAATTAACCTAAATTGTGAAATCCAACGTGCAAAAAAGTATTTTTTATAAAGAGTGGAAAGTGGTAAATCATTTGAAAATGATTTGGCGAAATAACCCATTATTTATAATTATTTCTGCTCATGCCAACGCTTTATGTATCCTGATAGTTTTTTTTTCCGTAAACTTTATTACAGGAGGCAGTTCTGGTTCAAGCAATATCTTGAAAGATGTAGCAGTGAGCACCGAAGATGACCTGGATGAGTATAATCCCCGGGCAAAATTCGCCAATACAAGCGATGATATATCACCCGGAGAATGTGTAGGCGTATCAAGTGAATCCGCCATAAAAAGCGACGACAGTGAAAGCTCTCCTGCAGGACCACCTCCATCTCCTGGTAATAATTACTTATTGATAAAAGATTATAAATGATATCCAACAGATTTTAAAATATGATTAATGATGTAGGGACCATAGAATCTACGATGCTTGAAAATTCATTTGATAATTATATTTTTGAAAAAATGAGTTGATTAATACCTGTAATCTCTTAAGGTATATATATATATATATATATATATATATATATATATATATATATATATATATATTTGTATGGGAGAGATAGAAATATAGCGCTTCGAACTGAAATACTCTCTAAACTCAATCAGTGTCACAATAGCCTATGGCGGGCAAAGGCCTATGTGCCCATCTCAGTTTTCGCGATCCTGGGCGCAGAGGTGCATGAGCAGAATTTCAGGTCAGGTGGTCAGTCTGACGCGGAAACCCCAAATGTTTAGTTCCCAAGCAAGCTTCCTTCTCATTTATCGACCCACTAAAGGGATGAAAGGATGAGTGGATCTTGCCCAACCAGGGGTTTGGACCCCGCAACTGTACCAAGGAAGCACTGCTCAAAATTAAACAGAGTTTTCAATTTCTGATGGATTTTCCTTAAATGTATGCCACAATTAAAGGGTTAAAATGAATTTCATGCGAACTATGTAACTCTAGTTGCAGAAAAATTGGTAAAATAGGCAACAACTGCCAGTGGGGCACAAAGACAATTTTCATGGGAGAGGTTATATTTTTTAAAAAATCGTAGATAAAAGTACTGAGACGTAACCTTTATGATAAAAATTAAAATTCTGTTAGCCTATAGGAAGGATTTCAACCCCCAACCTCTACCTTTATATTCGCCACTGATAATTGCTTTTGAGAAGGAATATTTCTAGGGTATTTTATTCATTATTCATTTGAACCTCTTTTTAAAAATAAGAATTTCAAGTATACAGTTAATTATGATACAGTCGCAAATGAAAGGATGATGTTTTTCAACAAATTATAAAATTCATATTAAATAATTCTAAACTAATATTTAAATATTTCTGCGATATATCCTGAAACGACTTTTACACCAACAACTGTTGCGCGTTATCGATCGAGTTACGGAGAAAGATGAAAAACCTCTAGTTTTCCAGGAATCAACAAGTGGTCGAAAGCGGAATTCTCTAAAGCATGGCAGAAAAATTAATATTCTTTCGAAATATGAATATCACTAAATCATCTAATAAACTTCAAAACTGCACTGTTAATAAGTCTCTTATAAGTTTGTGAAAATCATGAAACATGATTTCTTCAGGGAACGGGGGATAGAAAAGGAATCAAAAATTCCAGGGAAAAAAATTGGGTGATAGAAAAGAGAAATATTTATATATATATATATATATTTCTGCTCATGTATAACTGAAAAGCTAATTTTAAGACGCTACAGTACTTTCTATTTTGTATTATTTAATGGGAAAAGTAGTTAGTATTATACATATATATATATATATATATATATATATATATATATATATATATATAAATTATGATTTTATGAAAACTATATTAAGGGGACATGAAGTGAAAGGAAAAAAAAAAAAAGCAATATTTGCGAATATATATATATGTCACAGAACTATGAGCAAAGATAAAATAATTCTAAATAGAAATTATTTAAATTGGGTTAGTTTTAGAAATCTGGCTTGTGTGTGTGCTTTGACTTCACACTTTTCAATATCTTTTAGAAATAATTGAATTACTTTTTCTGAGTATATTTAATATTGTATTTAAAAAGTTTCAATTAAAATTTTATTTAGATGTTACTATTTTTAAAAATGTTATTTTATTCTTTTAATTAAAAAAAAAATCACACACGGGTTTTAACTTACCGTAAAATGCGGTGTAAAACGCGCACTTTTAACTCCAAAAATAAAATCGAAATTTACGTGTGCGCGTTTTACGCCAGGTATAAAGATGAGAGATTTAAAAATGCAAAAAAGATGAGCATTGAAAAAAACTAGATTTTAACATATATTGAAATACCGTTTCTTTGAAAGAAATATCATTCTTTGTGAACTTAAAGGGTTGTAGTTCTAAAAGTACTCTATTTTTTACTAAAGCTTGGAAAATAAGACCTCGAATAAAGAACTTCAAAATATAAAAGCCTTGCACTCATACATTTCAGGTGTCTTCTTTAAAAAAGGGTTGCAGATTGTGTGTGTACGACGAATATACCTAAAAACTAAAAATCGCAGCTTGAAAATATAGGTAATCATTATACGGCAGTGCGCGTTATTCATCGGATTTTCCGATATATTGATAATATATTAAGCAAAGTTAAAATAAATCTAAATAGAAATTATTTAAATTGGGTTATTTTTAAGAAATCTGGTTTGTGTGTGTGTGCTTTGACTTCATACTTTTCAATATCTTTCAGAAATAATTGAATTCCTTTTTCTGAGTATATTTAATATTGTATTTAAAAAGTTTCAATTAAAATTTTATTTAGATGTTGCTATTTTTAAAAGTTTTATTTTATTCTTTTAATTAAAAAAAATCACACACGGGTTTTATCTTACCGTAAAATGCGGCGTATAACGCGCACTTTTAACTCCAAAAATAAAATCGAAATTTACGTGTGCGCGTTTTACGCCGGGTATAAAGATGAGAGGTTTAAAAATGCAGAAAAGATGAGCATTGAAAAAAACTAGATTTTAACATATATTGAAATACCGTTTCTTTGAAAGAAATATCATTCTTTATGAACTTAAAGGGTTGTAGTTCTAAAAGTACTCTATTTTTTACTAAAGCTTGGAAAATAAGACCTCGAATAAAGAACTTCAAAATATAAAAGCCTTGCACTCATACATTTCAGGTGTCTTCGTTAATAAAGGGTTGCAGATTGTGTGTGTATGACGAATATACCTAAAAACTAAAAATCGCAGCTTGAAAAAATAGGTAATCTTTATACGGCGGTGCGCGTTATTCATCGGATTTTCCGATATATATTGATAATATATTACGCAAAGTTAAAATAAATCTAAATAGAAATTATTAAAATTGGGTTATTTTTAAGAAGTCTGGTTTGTGTGTGTGCTTTGACTTCACACTTTTCAATATCTTTTAGAAATAATTGAATTCCTTTTTCTGAGTATATTTAATATTGTATTTAAAAAGTTTCAATTAAAATTTTATTTAGATGTTGCTATTTTTAAAAGTTTTATTTTATTCTTTTAATTAAAAAAAATCACACACGGGTTTTATCTTACCGTAAAATGCGGCGTATAACGCGCACTTTTAACTCCAAAAATAAAATCGAAATTTACGTGTGCGCGTTTTACGCCGGGTATAAAGATGAGAGGTTTAAAAATGCAAAAAAGATGAGCATTGAAAAAAACTAGGTTTTAACATATATTGAAATACCGTTTCTTTGAAAGAAATATTCTTTGTGAACTTAAAGGGTTGTAGTTCTAAAAGTAATCTATTTTTTACTAAAGCTTGGAAAATAAGACCTCGAATAAAGAACTTCAAAATATAAAAGCCTTGCACTCATACATTTCAGGTGTCTTCGTTAAAAAAGGGTTGCAGATTGTGTGTGTACGACGAATATACCTAAAAACTAAAAATCGCAGCTTGAAAATATAGGTAATCTTTATACGGCGGTGCGCGTTATTCATCGGATTTTCCGATATATATTGATAATATATTAAGCAAAGTTAAAATAAATCTAAATAGAAATTATTTAAATTGGGTTATTTTTAAGAAATCTGGTTTGTGTGTGTGCTTTGACTTCGTACTTTTCAATATGTTTTAGAAATAATTGAATTCCTTTTTCTGAGTATATTTAATATTGTATTTAAAAAGTTTCAATTAAAATTTTATTTAGATGTTACTATTTTTAAAAATTTTATTTTATTCTTTTAATTAAAAAAATCACACACGGGTTTTAACTTACCGTAAAATGCGGCGTATAACGCGCACTTTTAACTCCAAAAATAAAATCGAAATTTACGTGTGCGCGTTTTACGCCGGGTATAAAGATGAGAGGTTTAAAAATGCAAAAAAGATGAGCATTGAAAAAAACTAGATTTTAACATATATTGAAATACCGTTTCTTTGAAAGAAATATCATTCTTTATGAACTTAAAGGGTTGTAGTTCTAAAAGTACTCTATTTTTTACTAAAGGTTGGAAAATAAGACCTCGAATAAAGAACTTCAAAATATAAAAGCCTTGCACTCATACATTTCAGGTGTCTTCGTTAATAAAGGGTTGCAGATTGTGTGTGTATGACGAATATACCTAAAAACTAAAAATCGCAGCTTGAAAAAATAGGTAATCTTTATACGGCGGTGCGCGTTATTCATCGGATTTTCCGATATATATTGATAATATATTAAGCAAAGTTAGAATAAATCTAAATAGAAATTATTTAAATTGGGTTATTTTTAAGAAGTCTGGTTTGTGTGTGTGCTTTGACTTCACACTTTTCAATATCTTTTAGAAATAATTGAATTCCTTTTTCTGAGTATATTTAATATTGTATTTAAAAGTTTCAATTAAAATTTTATTTAGATGTTACTATTTTTAAAAATTTTATTTTATTCTTTTAATTAAAAAAAAATCACACACGGGTTTTATCTTACCGTAAAATGCGGCGTATAACGCGCACTTTTAACTCCAAAAATAAAATCGAAATTTACGTGTGCGCGTTTTACGCCGGGTATAAAGATGAGAGGTTTAAAAATGCAAAAAAAGATGAGCATTGAAAAAACTAGGTTTTAACATATATTGAAATACCGTTTCTTTGAAAGAAATATTCTTTGTGAACTTAAAGGGTTGTAGTTCTAAAAGTACTCTATTTTTTACTAAAGCTTGGAAAATAAGACCTCGAATAAAGAACTTCAAAATATAAAAGCCTTGCACTCATACATTTCAGGTGTCTTCGTTAAAAAAAGTTGCAGATTGTGTGTGTACGACGAATATACCTAAAAACTAAAAATCGCAGCTTGAAAATATAGGTAATCTTTATACGGCGGTGCGCGTTATTCATCGGATTTTCCGATATATATTGATAATATATTAAGCAAAGTTAAAATAAATCTAAATAGAAATTATTTAAATTGGGTTATTTTTAAGAAATCTGGTTTGTGTGTGTGCTTTGACTTCGTACTTTTCAATATGTTTTAGAAGTAATTGAATTCCTTTTTCTGAGTATATTTAATATTGTATTTAAAAAGTTTCAATTAAAATTTTATTTAGATGTTACTATTTTTAAAAATTTTATTTTATTCTTTTAATTAAAAAAATCACACACGGGTTTTAACTTACCGTAAAATGCGGCGTATAACGCGCACTTTTAACTCAAAAATAAAATCGAAATTTACGTGTGCGCGTTTTACGCCGGGTATAAAGATGAGAGGTTTAAAAATGCAAAAAGATGAGCATTGAAAAAACTAGATTTTAACATATATTGAAATACCGTTTCTTTGAAAGAAATATCATTCTTTGTGAACTTAAAGGGTTGTAGTTCTAAAAGTACTCTATTTTTTACTAAAGCTTGGAAAATAAGACCTCGAATAAAGAACTTCAAAATATAAAAGCCTTGCACTCATACATTTCAGGTGTCTTCGTTAAAAAGGGTTGCAGATTGTGTGTGTACGACGAATATACCTAAAAAATTAAAAATCGCAGCTTGAAAATATAGGTAATCTTTATACGGCGGTGCGCGTTATTCATCGGATTTTCCGATATATATTGATAATATATTAAGCAAATTTAAAATAAATCTAAATAGAAATTATTTAAATTGGGTTATTTATAAGATGTCTGGTTTGTGTGTGTGCTTTGACTTCACACTTTTCAAAATCTTTTAGAAATAATTGAATTCCTTTTTCTGAGTATATTTAATATTGTATTTAAAAAGTTTCAATTAAAATTTTATTTAGATGTTGCTATTTTTAAAAGTTTTATTTTATTCTTTTAATTAAAAAAATCACACACGGGTTTTATCTTACCGTAAAATGCGGCGTATAACGCGCACTTTTAACTCCAAAAATAAAATCGAAATTTACGTGTGCGCGTTTTACGCCGGGTATAAAGATGAGAGGTTTAAAAATGCAAAAAGATGAGCATTGAAAAAACTAGGTTTTAACATATATTGAAATACCGTTTCTTTGAAAGAAATATTTCTTTGTGAACTTAAAGGGTTGTAGTTCTAAAAGTACTCTATTTTTACTAAAGCTTGGAAAATAAGACCTCGAATAAAGAACTTCAAAATATAAAAGCCTTGCACTCATACATTTCAGGTGTCTTCGTTAAAAAGGGTTGCAGATTGTGTGTGTACGACGAATATACCTAAAAACTAAAATCGCAGCTTGAAAATATAGGTAATCTTTATACGGCGGTGCGCGTTATTCATCGGATTTTCCGATATATTGATAATATATTAAGCAAAGTTAAAATAAATCTAAATAGAAATTATTTAAATTGGGTTATTTTTAAGAAATCTGGTTTGTGTGTGTGCTTTGACTTCACACTTTTCAATATCTTTTAGAAATAATTGAATTCCTTTTTCTGAGTATATTTAATATTGTATTTAAAAAGTTTCAATTAAAATTTTATTTAGATGTTGCTATTTTTAAAAGTTTTATTTTATTCTTTTAATTAAAAAAAATCACACACGGGTTTTATCTTACCGTAAAATGCGGCGTATAACGCGCACTTTTAACTCCAAAAATAAAATCGAAATTTACGTGTGCGCGTTTTACGCCGGGTATAAAGATGAGAGGTTTAAAAATGCAAAAAAGATGAGCATTGAAAAAAACTAGGTTTTAACATATATTGAAATACCGTTTCTTTGAAAGAAATATTCTTTGTGAACTTAAAGGGTTGTAGTTCTAAAAGTACTCTATTTTTTACTAAAGCTTGGAAAATAAGACTTCGAATAAAGAACTTCAAAATATAAAAGCCTTGCACTCATACATTTCAGGTGTCTTCGTTAAAAAAGGGTTGCAGATTGTGTGTGTACGACGAATATACCTAAAAACTAAAAATCGCAGCTTGAAAATATAGGTAATCTTTATACGGCGGTGCGCGTTATTCATCGGATTTTCCGATATATATTGATAATATATTACGCAAAGTTAAAATAAATCTAAATAGAAATTATTAAAATTGGGTTATTTTTAAGAAGTCTGGTTTGTGTGTGTGCTTTGACTTCACACTTTTCAATATCTTTTAGAAATAATTGAATTCCTTTTTCTGAGTATATTTAATATTGTATTTAAAAAGTTTCAATTAAAATTTTATTTAGATGTTGCTATTTTTAAAAGTTTTATTTTATTCTTTTAATTAAAAAAATCACACACGGGTTTTATCTTACCGTAAAATGCGGCGTATAACGCGCACTTTTAACTCCAAAATAAAATCGAAATTTACGTGTGCGCGTTTTACGCCGGGTATAAAGATGAGAGGTTTAAAAATGCAAAAAGATGAGCATTGAAAAAACTAGGTTTTAACATATATTGAAATACCGTTTCTTTGAAAGAAATATTCTTTGTGAACTTAAAGGGTTGTAGTTCTAAAAGTAATCTATTTTTTACTAAAGCTCTGAAAATAAGACCTCGAATAAAGAACTTCAAAATATAAAAGCCTTGCACTCATACATTTCAGGTGTCTTCGTTAAAAAGGGTTGCAGATTGTGTGTGTACGACGAATATACCTAAAAACTAAAAATCGCAGCTTGAAAATATAGGTAATCTTTATACGGCGGTGCGCGTTATTCATCGGATTTTCCGATATATATTGATAATATATTAAGCAAAGTTAAAATAAATCTAAATAGAAATTATTTAAATTGGGTTATTTTTAAGAAATCTGGTTTGTGTGTGTGCTTTGACTTCACACTTTTCAATATCTTTTAGAAATAATTGAATTCCTTTTTCTGAGTATATTTAATATTGTATTTAAAAAGTTTCAATTAAAATTTTATTTAGATGTTGCTTTTTTTAAAAATTTTATTTTATTCTTTTAATTAAAAAAATCACACACGGGTTTTATCTTACCGTAAAATGCGGCGTATAACGCGCACTTTTAACTCCAAAAATAAAATCGAAATTTACGTGTGCGCGTTTTACGCCGGGTATAAAGATGAGAGGTTTAAAAATGCAAAAAGATGAGCATTGAAAAAACTAGGTTTTAACATATATTGAAATACCGTTTCTTTGAAAGAAATATTTCTTTGTGAACTTAAAGGGTTGTAGTTCTAAAAGTACTCTATTTTTTACTAAAGCTTGGAAAATAAGACCTCGAATAAAGAACTTCAAAATATAAAAGCCTTGCACTCATACATTTCAGGTGTCTTCGTTAAAAAAGGGTTGCAGATTGTGTGTGTACGACGAATATACCTAAAAACTAAAATCGCAGCTTGAAAATATAGGTAATCTTTATACGGCGGTGCGCGTTATTCATCGGATTTTCCGATATATTGATAATATATTAAGCAAAGTTAAAATAAATCTAAATAGAAATTATTTAAATTGGGTTATTTTTAAGAAATCTGGTTTGTGTGTGTGCTTTGACTTCGTACTTTTCAATATGTTTTAGAAATAATTGAATTCCTTTTTCTGAGTATATTTAATATTGTATTTAAAAAGTTTCAATTAAAATTTTATTTAGATGTTGCTATTTTTAAAAGTTTTATTTTATTCTTTTAATTAAAAAAAATCACACACGGGTTTTATCTTACCGTAAAATGCGGCGTATAACGCGCACTTTTAACTCCAAAAATAAAATCGAAATTTACGTGTGCGCGTTTTACGCCGGGTATAAAGATGAGAGGTTTAAAAATGCAAAAAAGACGAGCATTGAAAAAACTAGGTTTTAACATATATTGAAATACCGTTTCTTTGAAAGAAATATTCTTTGTGAACTTAAAGGGTTGTAGTTCTAAAAGTAATCTATTTTTTACTAAAGCTTGGAAAATAAGACCTCGAATAAAGAACTTCAAAATATAAAAGCCTTGCACTCATACATTTCAGGTGTCTTCGTTAAAAAGGGTTGCAGATTGTGTGTGTACGACGAATATACCTAAAAACTAAAATCGCAGCTTGAAAATATAGGTAATCTTTATACGGCGGTGCGCGTTATTCATCGGATTTTCCGATATATTGATAATATATTAAGCAAAGTTAAAATAAATCTAAATAGAAATTATTTAAATTGGGTTATTTTTAAGAAATCTGGTTTGTGTGTGTGCTTTGACTTCACACTTTTCAATATCTTTTAGAAATAATTGAATTCCTTTTTCTGAGTATATTTAATATTGTATTTAAAAGTTTCAATTAAAATTTTATTTAGATGTTGCTATTTTTAAAAATTTTATTTTATTCTTTTAATTAAAAAAAAAATCACACACGGGTTTTATCTTACCGTAAAATGCGGCGTATAACGCGCACTTTTAACTCAAAAATAAAATCGAAATTTACGTGTGCGCGTTTTACGCCGGGTATAAAGATGAGAGGTTTAAAAATGCAAAAAGATGAGCATTGAAAAAAACTAGGTTTTAACATATATTGAAATACCGTTTCTTTGAAAGAAATATATTCTTTGTGAACTTAAAGGGTTGTAGTTCTAAAAGTACTCTATTTTTTACTAAAGCTTGGAAAATAAGACCTCGAATAAAGAACTTCAAAATATAAAAGCCTTGCACTCATACATTTCAGGTGTCTTCTTTAAAAAAGGGTTGCAGATTGTGTGTGTACGACGAATATACCTAAAAACTAAAAATCGCAGCTTGAAAATATAGGTAATCTTTATACGGCGGTGCGCGTTATTCATCGGATTTTCCGATATATATTGATAATATATTACGCAAAGTTAAAATAAATCTAAATAGAAATTATTAAAATTGGGTTATTTTTAAGAAGTCTGGTTTGTGTGTGTGCTTTGACTTCACACTTTTCAATATCTTTTAGAAATAATTGAATTCCTTTTTCTGAGTATATTTAATATTGTATTTAAAAAGTTTCAATTAAAATTTTATTTAGATGTTGCTACTTTTTAAAAATTTTATTTTATTCTTTTAATTAAAAAAATCACACACGGGTTTTATCTTACCGTAAAATGCGGCGTATAACGCGCACTTTAACTCCAAAAATAAAATCGAAATTTACGTGTGCGCGTTTTACGCCGGGTATAAAGATGAGAGGTTTAAAAATGCAAAAAGATGAGCATTGAAAAAACTAGGTTTTAACATATATTGAAATACCGTTTCTTTGAAAGAAATATTCTTTGTGAACTTAAAGGGTTGTAGTTCTAAAAGTAATCTATTTTTTACTAAAGCTTGGAAAATAAGACCTCGAATAAAGAACTTCAAAATATAAAAGCCTTGCACTCATACATTTCAGGTGTCTTCTTTAAAAAAGGGTTGCAGATTGTGTGTGTACGACGAATATACCTAAAAACTAAAAATCGCAGCTTGAAAATATAGGTAATCATTATACGGCGGTGCGCGTTATTCATCGGATTTTCCGATATATTGATAATATATTAAGCAAAGTTAAAATAAATCTAAATAGAAATTATTTAAATTGGGTTATTTTTAAAAAATCTGGTTTGTGTGTGTGCTTTGACTTCACACTTTTCAATATCTTTTAGAAATAATTGAATTACTTTTTCTGAGTATATTTAATATTGTATTTAAAAAGTTTCAATTAAAATTTTATTTAGATGTTACTATTTTTAAAAATTTTATTTTATTCTTTTAATTAAAAAAATCACACACGGGTTTTATCTTACCGTAAAATGCGGCGTATAACGCGCACTTTTAACTCCAAAAATAAAATCGAAATTTACGTGTGCGCGTTTTACGCCGGGTATAAAGATGAGAGGTTTAAAAATGCAAAAAAGATGAGCATTGAAAAAAACTAGGTTTTAACATATATTGAAATACCGTTTCTTTGAAAGAAATATTCTTTGTGAACTTAAAGGGTTGTAGTTCTAAAAGTAATCTATTTTTTACTAAAGCTTGGAAAATAAGACCTCGAATAAAGAACTTCAAAATATAAAAGCCTTGCACTCATACATTTCAGGTGTCTTCGTTAAAAAAGGGTTGCAGATTGTGTGTGTACGACGAATATACCTAAAAACTAAAAATCGCAGCTTGAAAATATAGGTAATCTTTATACGGCGGTGCGCGTTATTCATCGGATTTTCCGATATATATTGATAATATATTACGCAAAGTTAAAATAAATCTAAATAGAAATTATTTAAATTGGGTTATTTTTAAGAAATCTGGTTTGTGTGTGTGCTTTGACTTCACACTTTTCAATATCTTTTAGAAATAATTGAATTCCTTTTTCTGAGTATATTTAATATTGTATTTAAAAAGTTTCAATTAAAATTTTATTTAGATGTTGCTATTTTTAAAAGTTTTATTTTATTCTTTTAATTAAAAAAAATCACACACGGGTTTTAACTTACCGTAAAATGCGGCGTATAACGCGCACTTTTAACTCCAAAAATAAAATCGAAATTTACGTGTGCGCGTTTTACGCCGGGTATAAAGATGAGAGGTTTAAAAATGCAAAAAAGATGAGCATTGAAAAAAACTAGGTTTTAACATATATTGAAATACCGTTTCTTTGAAAGAAATATTCTTTGTGAACTTAAAGGGTTGTAGTTCTAAAAGTACTCTATTTTTTACTAAAGCTTGGAAAATAAGACCTCGAATAAAGAACTTCAAAATATAAAAGCCTTGCACTCATACATTTCAGGTGTCTTCGTTAAAAAAGGGTTGCAGATTGTGTGTGTACGACGAATATACCTAAAAATTAAAATCGCAGCTTGAAAATATAGGTAATCTTTATACGGCGGTGCGCGTTATTCATCGGATTTTCCGATATATTGATAATATATTAAGCAAAGTTAAAATAAATCTAAGTAGAAATTATTTAAATTGGGTTATTTTTAAGAAATCTGGTTTGTGTGTGTGCTTTGACTTCACACTTTTCAATATCTTTTAGAAATAATTGAATTCCTTTTTCTGAGTATATTTAATATTGTATTTAAAAAGTTTCAATTAAAATTTTATTTAGATGTTACTATTTTTAAAAATTTTATTTTATTCTTTTAATTAAAAAAAATCACACACGGGTTTTAACTTACCGTAAAATGCGGCGTATAACGCGCACTTTTAACTCCAAAAATAAAATCGAAATTTACGTGTGCGCGTTTTACGCCGGGTATAAAGATGAGAGGTTTAAAAATGCAAAAAAGATGAGCATTGAAAAAAACTAGATTTTAACATATATTGAAATACCGTTTCTTTGAAAGAAATATCATTCTTTGTGAACTTAAAGGGTTGTAGTTCTAAAAGTACTCTATTTTTTACTAAAGCTTGGAAAATAAGACCTCGAATAAAGAACTTCAAAATATAAAAGCCTTGCACTCATACATTTCAGGTGTCTTCGTTAAAAAAGGGTTGCAGATTGTGTGTGTACGACGAATATACCTAAAAACTAAAAATCGCAGCTTGAAAATATAGGTAATCATTATACGGCGGTGCGCGTTATTCATCGGATTTTCCGATATATTGATAATATATTAAGCAAAGTTAAAATAAATCTAAATAGAAATTATTTAAATTGGGTTATTTTTAAGAAATCTGGTTTGTGTGTGTGCTTTGACTTCGTACTTTTCAATATGTTTTAGAAATAATTGAATTCCTTTTTCTGAGTATATTTAATATTGTATTTAAAAAGTTTCAATTAAAATTTTATTTAGATGTTACTATTTTTAAAAATTTTATTTTATTCTTTTAATTAAAAAAAATCACACACGGGTTTTAACTTACCGTAAAATGCGGCGTATAACGCGCACTTTTAACTCCAAAAATAAAATCGAAATTTACGTGTGCGCGTTTTACGCCGGGTATAAAGATGAGAGGTTTAAAAATGCAAAAAAAGATGAGCATTGAAAAAAACTAGATTTTAACATATATTGAAATACCGTTTCTTTGAAAGAAATATCATTCTTTGTGAACTTAAAGGGTTGTAGTTCTAAAAGTACTCTATTTTTTACTAAAGCTTGGAAAATAAGACCTCGAATAAAGAACTTCAAAATATAAAAGCCTTGCACTCATACATTTCAGGTGTCTTCGTTAAAAAGGGTTGCAGATTGTGTGTGTACGACGAATATACCTAAAAATTAAAAATCGCAGCTTGAAAATATAGGTAATCTTTATACGGCGGTGCGCGTTATTCATCGGATTTTCCGATATATTGATAATATATTAAGCAAAGTTAAAATAAATCTAAATAGAAATTATTTAAATTGGGTTATTTTTAAGAAATCTGGTTTGTGTGTGTGCTTTGACTTCGTACTTTTCAATATGTTTTAGAAATAATTGAATTCCTTTTTCTGAGTATATTTAATATTGTATTTAAAAAGTTTCAATTAAAATTTTATTTAGATGTTACTATTTTTAAAAATTTTATTTTATTCTTTTAATTAAAAAAATCACACACGGGTTTTAACTTACCGTAAAATGCGGCGTATAACGCGCACTTTTAACTCAAAAATAAAATCGAAATTTACGTGTGCGCGTTTTACGCCGGGTATAAAGATGAGAGGTTTAAAAATGCAAAAAGATGAGCATTGAAAAAACTAGATTTTAACATATATTGAAATACCGTTTCTTTGAAAGAAATATTCTTTGTGAACTTAAAGGGTTGTAGTTCTAAAAGTAATCTATTTTTTACTAAAGCTTGGAAAATAAGACCTCGAATAAAGAACTTCAAAATATAAAAGCCTTGCACTCATACATTTCAGGTGTCTTCGTTAAAAAAGGGTTGCAGATTGTGTGTGTACGACGAATATACCTAAAAATTAAAATCGCAGCTTGAAAATATAGGTAATCATTATACGGCGGTGCGCGTTATTCATCGGATTTTCCGATATATTGAAAATATATTAAGCAAAGTTAAAATAAATCTAAATAGAAATTATTCAAATTGGGTTATTTTTAAGAAATCTGGTTTGTGTGTGTGCTTTGACTTCGTACTTTTCAATATGTTTTAGAAATAATTGAATTCCTTTTTCTGAGTATATTTAATATTGTATTTAAAAAGTTTCAATTAAAATTTTATTTAGATGTTACTATTTTTAAAAATTTTATTTTATTCTTTTAATTAAAAAAATCACACACGGGTTTTAACTTACCGTAAAATGCGGCGTATAACGCGCACTTTTAACTCAAAAATAAAATCGAAATTTACGTGTGCGCGTTTTACGCCGGGTATAAAGATGAGAGGTTTAAAAATGCAAAAAAAGATGAGCATTGAAAAACTAGATTTTAACATATATTGAAATACCGTTTCTTTGAAAGAAATATCATTCTTTGTGAACTTAAAGGGTTGTAGTTCTAAAAGTACTCTATTTTTTACTAAAGCTTGGAAAATAAGACCTCGAATAAAGAACTTCAAAATATAAAAGCCTTGCACTCATACATTTCAGGTGTCTTCGTTAAAAAAGGGTTGCAGATTGTGTGTGTACGACGAATATACACAAAAAATTAAAATCGTAGCTTGAAAATATAGGTAATCTTTATACGGCGGTGCGCGTTATTCATCGGATTTTCCGATATATATTGATAATATATTAAGCAAAGTTAAAATAAATCTAAATAGAAATTATTTAAATTGGGTTATTTTTAAGAAGTCTGGTTTGTGTGTGTGCTTTTACTTCACACTTTTCAATATCTTTTAGAAATAATTGAATTCCTTTTTCTGAGTATATTTAATATTGTATTTAAAAAGTTTCAATTAAAATTTTATTTAGATGTTGCTTTTTTTAAAAATTTTATTTTATTCTTTTAATTAAAAAAATCACACACGGGTTTTATCTTACCGTAAAATGCGGCGTATAACGCGCACTTTTAACTCCAAAAATAAAATCGAAATTTACGTGTGCGCGTTTTACGCCGGGTATAAAGATGAGAGGTTTAAAAATGCAAAAAAGATGAGCATTGAAAAAAACTAGGTTTTAACATATATTGAAATACCGTTTCTTTGAAAGAAATATTCTTTGTGAACTTAAAGGGTTGTAGTTCTAAAAGTAATCTATTTTTTACTAAAGCTTGGAAAATAAGACCTCGAATAAAGAACTTCAAAATATAAAAGCCTTGCACTCATACATTTCAGGTGTCTTCTTTAAAAAAGGGTTGCAGATTGTGTGTGTACGACGAATATACCTAAAAACTAAAAATCGCAGCTTGAAAATATAGTTAATCATTATACGGCGGTGCGCGTTATTCATCGGATTTTCCGATATATTGATAATATATTAAGCAAAGTTAAAATAAATCTAAGTAGAAATTATTTAAATTGGGTTAGTTTTAAAAAATCTGGTTTGTGTGTGTGCTTTGACTTCGTACTTTTCAATATGTTTTAGAACTAATTGAATTCCTTTTTCTGAGTATATTTAATATTGTATTAAAAAAGTTTCAATTAAAATTTTATTTAGATGTTACTATTTTTAAAAATTTTATTTTATTCTTTTAATTAAAAAAAATCACACACGGGTTTTAACTTACCGTAAAATGCGGCGTATAACGCGCACTTTTAACTCCAAAAATAAAATCGAAATTTACGTGTGCGCGTTTTACGCCGGGTATAAAGATGAGAGGTTTAAAAATGCAAAAAAGATGATCATTGAAAAAAACTAGGTTTTAACATATATTGAAATACCTTTTCTTTGAAAGAAATATTCTTTGTGAACTTAAAGGGTTGTAGTTCTAAAAGTAATCTATTTTTTACTAAAGGTTGGAAAATAAGACCTCGAATAAAGAACTTCAAAATATAAAAGCCTTGCACTCATACATTTCAGGTGTCTTCGTTAAAAAAGGGTTGCAGATTGTGTGTGTACGACGAATATACCTAAAAACTAAAAATCGCAGCTTGAAAATATAGGTAATCTTTATACGGCGGTGCGCGTTATTCATCGGATTTTCCGATATATATTGATAATATATTAAGCAAAGTTAGAATAAATCTAAATAGAAATTATTTAAATTGGGTTATTTTTAAGAAGTCTGGTTTGTGTGTGTGCTTTTACTTCACACTTTTCAATATCTTTTAGAAATAATTGAATTCCTTTTTCTGAGTATATTTAATATTGTATTTAAAAAGTTTCAATTAAAATTTTATTTAGATGTTGCTTTTATTAAAAAAATTTATTTTATTCTTTTAATTAAAAAAATCACACATGGGTTTTATCTTACCGTAAAATGCGGCGTATAACGCGCACTTTTAACTCCAAAAATAAAATCGAAATTTACGTGTGCGCGTTTTACGCCGGGTATAAAGATGAGAGGTTTAAAAATGCAAAAAAGATGAGCATTGAAAAAAACTAGGTTTTAACATATATTGAAATACCGTTTCTTTGAAAGAAATATTCTTTGTGAACTTAAAGGGTTGTAGTTCTAAAAGTAATCTATTTTTTACTAAAGCTTGGAAAATAAGACCTCGAATAAAGAACTTCAAAATATAAAAGCCTTGCACTCATACATTTCAGGTGTCTTCTTTAAAAAAGGGTTGCAGATTGTGTGTGTACGACGAATATACCTAAAAACTAAAAATCGCAGCTTGAAAATATAGTTAATCATTATACGGCGGTGCGCGTTATTCATCGGATTTTCCGATATATTGATAATATATTAAGCAAAGTTAAAATAAATCTAAATAGAAATTATTTAAATTGGGTTATTTTTAAGAAATCTGGTTTGTGTGTGTGCTTTGACTTCGTACTTTTCAATATCTTTTAGAAATAATTGAATTCCTTTTTCTGAGTATATTTAATATTGTATTTAAAAAGTTTCAATTAAAATTTTATTTAGATGTTACTATTTTTAAAAATTTTATTTTATTCTTTTAATTAAAAAAAATCACACACGGGTTTTAACTTACCGTAAAATGCGGCGTATAACGCGCACTTTTAACTCCAAAAATAAAATCGAAATTTACGTGTGCGCATTTTACGCCGGGTATAAAGATGAGAGGTTTAAAAATGCAAAAAAGATGAGCATTGAAAAAAAAACTAGATTTTAACATATATTGAAATACCGTTTCTTTGAAAGAAATATCATTCTTTGTGAACTTAAAGGGTTGTAGTTCTAAAAGTACTCTATTTTTACTAAAGCTTGGAAAATAAGACCTCGAATAAAGAACTTCAAAATATAAAAGCCTTGCACTCATACATTTCAGGTGTCTTCGTTAAAAAAGGGTTGCAGATTGTGTGTGTACGACGAATATACCTAAAAATTAAAATCGCAGCTTGAAAATATAGGTAATCTTTATACGGCGGTGCGCGTTATTCATCGGATTTTCCGATATATTGATAATATATTAAGCAAAGTTAAAATAAATCTAAGTAGAAATTATTTAAATTGGGTTATTTTTAAGAAATCTGGTTTGTGTGTGTGCTTTGACTTCGTACTTTTCAATATGTTTTAGAAATAATTGAATTCCTTTTTCTGAGTATATTTAATATTGTATTTAAAAAGTTTCAATTAAAATTTTATTTAGATGTTACTATTTTTAAAAATTTTATTTTATTCTTTTATTTAAAAAAAATCACACACGGGTTTTAACTTACCGTAAATGCGGCGTATAACGCGCACTTTTAACTCAAAAAAATAAAATCGAAATTTACGTGTGCGCGTTTTACGCCGGGTATAAAGATGAGAGGTTTAAAAATGCAAAAAAGATGAGCATTGAAAAAAACTAGATTTTAACATATATTGAAATACCGTTTCTTTGAAAGAAATATCATTCTTTGTGAACTTAAAGGGTTGTAGTTCTAAAAGTACTCTATTTTTTACTAAAGCTTGGAAAATAAGACCTCGAATAAAGAACTTCAAAATATAAAAGCCTTGCACTCATACATTTCAGGTGTCTTCGTTAAAAAAGGGTTGCAGATTGTGTGTGTACGACGAATATACCTAAAAATTAAAATCGCAGCTTGAAAATATAGGTAATCTTTATACGGCGGTGCGCGTTATTCATCGGATTTTCCGATATATTGATAATATATTAAGCAAAGTTAAAATAAATCTAAGTAGAAATTATTTAAATTGGGTTATTTTTAAGAAATCTGGTTTGTGTGTGTGTGCTTTGACTTCGTACTTTTCAATATGTTTTAGAAATAATTGAATTCCTTTTTCTGAGTATATTTAATATTGTATTTAAAAAGTTTCAATTAAAATTTTATTTAGATGTTACTATTTTTTAAAAATTTTATTTTATTCTTTTAATTAAAAAAAAATCACACACGGGTTTTAACTTACCGTAAAATGCGGCGTATAACGCGCACTTTTAACTCAAAAATAAAATCGAAATTTACGTGTGCGCCTTTTACGCCGGGCATAAAGATGAGAGGTTTAAAAATGCAAAAAAGATGAGCATTGAAAAAAACTAGATTTTAACATATATTGAAATACCGTTTCTTTGAAAGAAATATCATTCTTTGTGAACTTAAAGGGTTGTAGTTCTAAAAGTACTCTATTTTTCACTAAAACTTGGAAAATAAGACCTTGAATAAAGAACTTCAAAATATAAGAGCCTTGCACTCATGCATTTCAGGTTTCTTCGTAAGAAAGTGGTGCACATTGTACAACGAATACACCTAAAAACTAAAAATCGCAGCTTGAAAATATAGGTAATCTTATTCGGAGGTGCGTGTTATTTATCGGATTTTCCGGTTTATTGATAATTAATGTAAAGGTTTAGTAATCGAAAAAAATCTGCGATTTTTCTTTCTTTCATTTAATTACAAAAAAAAAAAAAAATTCTACTGACAGTTTATATTCTTTATTTTATGATTCAATATGAATAGAAATTTTAGAAATATGCATTTTTTAAAAAATTTTTAATCACAAAATAAATCCGATGTATGAGAAATAACAATTTATCTTCAATAGCTCATGAAGATACGAATACTTTATTAATAAAAATTTGCAAGGATTTATAACAAATACTTCTATTGCATTTTCATAAAGGTCAAATGCCAATCTAAAATTTTAGCAGTTTATGGCACGAATTAATTAGGACAGTAATTTCTAAAAATTTTATCTTAATTAAACCCCTTAACTGTGCTGAGTAAAAGTTACGCGATTCGCTATCCGGTGCCACCGTTTTCCCACAAACCGCCATGTATGCAATGCAGTGAGGAGGGAGGGGGAGGAAAAGGCACAAATAAGCAGATTTTTTATGTAATGAGTAAATCCTTTGCAGACACTGTCAAGTTCAGTTTAATACATTTCTTCAGAATAGATTTATTGATAGCAGAGCAATGAAAAGAATCGCATTTCAGAAAGACATATATATACGTCCAGGGTACTTAACAAACCCGTTGAGTGACAGGAATATCCAGCAGTAGTTGAGGGGTTAAGTGAATACCATAATTGGACGCTAAATTGTTTAATAATAAAAGGAGCATAATTGGATTCTAAGTATAATGTAACGCGTCATTTTGATCGATCACTAAGTAATGAGTTGGGATCCGAATTCTCCAAGAAAATAATTTTTGTTTCCAAACATATGAAAATGCACAATTTGTATTTTCGAATTTCGAGAAATTAGATAACTAAAATACCTACAAAAAATTTCGGTTTTAATATAGCCCTCCCTTGACCATGGTTGAAAATTGCGAAGATTGCTGCCAATAGTACCCACATTGCAATGTTGATAAAATCTCACTTGGTCGGTTTCAATAGCTGTTCACTTAGAATATATCTATTTTTCTAAAAATGAATTCATTTGTAAATAATTTATGTTTCCAAATATATGAAAATGCACAATTTGTATTTTCAAATTTCGAGAAATTAAATAACTAAAATACCTACAAAAAATACTACACGCTTCTACTTGCTTCTTGTTTCGATACTTATTTTCGGTTTCAATATAACCCTTACTTGACCGTGGCTCAAAATTGCGAAGATCGTTGCCAATAGCCCCCACGTTGCAATGTTAATAAAATCTCACTCCCTCGATTTCAATAGCAGTTCACATAAAATATGTTTATTTTTCTAAAAAGGAATTCATTTATAAATAATTTGTTTCCAAATATATGAAATTGCGCAATTTTTGTTTTCAAAATCAGTGAAATTAAATAACAAAAATGCATACAAAAAATACTAAAGCAAGTTTTATGCATATGTCTAATTATATTTTGCAGAACATCGTTTTTCTTAAAGAAAAGCTGTACAAAACTTGTTCACGAAGAACCACTTATTTTGAAGCTCTAAACTGCTTAAAAACTTTTTAAAGAATAATATCTTACGCATAATATAAAAAACTTATTTACTACTTCAACAAGTAAAAACTTTTAATAATTCCAAAATTGTGAATAATTTTTCAAAAAATAATTCAATGTTCGTATTAAAAGTTTTGCTTCTTGTTTGTTATTTTCAGTTTCAATATAGCCCTCACAGGACCATGGTTCATAATTACTAGGATCGTTGCCAATAGTCCTTGCGTTGGACGTTAATAAAATCTCACTCGTTCGAATTCAATAGCTGTTCGCTTAGAATAAATTTATTTTTCTAAAAATGAATTTTGTAATGAATATGTTCAAGCCTTGCTTCGATTTTACTTAAAAATACCATAAGTGAAAAAGTACCTGAAGGACTTTAAAAAAAAATACCGCACTCCGCAATTTTTTCTTTCTTTCTTTTTCTTTTTTTTTAAAAAAAATTATTTCTTTTCAATTGAATGAATCAATTCAAATTTTCAACATTTTAACTCTTCCCTTTAGAAATTTTATGAAAGCACTAGCCGTTACCCTATTAAATTTTCAATTGTATCTAAAAATTTTAATAGCCCTCGTTTAGAGTACAATATAATAAACGTATATTTCTATAAAACTGAAATATAATTACCTATTACCCCTCCGCAAAACGCCAATTTAGTGGATCTCTACGCAACAAAAGAAACATACTTATCAAATTTCAACTCTGTAGGTCTAATAGTTCTAAAACGGGATTTATTTTTACATATATGCCCCTTTAACACCCTCTTGGGAGTCAATTTTAGTTTAACCTGTTCTTAGTGGACCTTTTTTGAACAGAAAAACATAGTTACGGAATTTCAAGTTTGTAGAAATCTAGCAGTTTCGGAGATCTTGTGAGTGAGGAGTGAGTGAAGGAATCGCTTTTTTCTAAAAAATATAGAGTTTATTTTGAATTTTATATTACGAGGAGAAATACGGACACGAAAAAAAAACTTTTTAACTCAAAAAACTCTGAATAATTTTTCAAAAAAAAAAAAACTTGTATATTTGATATGCATATTAATTTTTTTTAATACTGATTTCCAACATGTGAGTTATTAGCGAAATTTAGAGATTTTAACATTTTTAGCACCCTGTTCTGTTCTGTTATAAATTTGGTGTCAATTTTTAAAAAAAGAAAACTTTTATTTGTATGAAAAGGAAAAAAAAAGTTTTTGTTTTGAGTCTTTTTGTTCAAAATGTCATACTAATCCTCTAATGTATTTTAAGGTATCCAACTACGTTCGGAACCATGATTTTAAAAAGGCACATAAATGGATAATTTTCATGATATTTAGTGTCACTTAGATTAGAATATATGTATAAAATTGTCTTAAGGATAGTTTGACAAAAAAAATTTATTTAAATACAATATTTCGGCAAAAAATTAACTTAGAATAAGCTTTTTTCAAAATGTTCTCCTTTTGTGAAAAATGCTTCTATTATAATAACAATTTACCTGTATATAGGCTCAGACCTCCCTACAGAGGTTCAACTATAAGTTTTGAAAAATTCACATTAATTTTAGAGTTACAACCATTTGAAATAATTATCGGCATTTTTTTCTTAAAATTTCTCCCCTCTGTTCTCGTAAAACATGGATAAACCTACTTCTTAGTTATATACTTCAAAAATTCTAGTTGAGTCTCTGTACAGAGATCTGAACTGTATACAGGCAAAGTATTATTACAATAGAGGCATTTTTCACAAAAGGAGAATATTTTGAAAATGGGTCATTCTATGCTCATTTTTTGTCAAAATAGTATACCTAAATAATTTTTTTATTGTAATACTACTCTTAAAACAATTTTATATACATTTTCTAATCTAAGTGACACTAAATATTATAAATATGAACCATTTATACGCTTTTGAAAAATCACGGTTCCGAACGTAGTTGGATACCTTAAACTTAAATTATGTGATCTTTATTATAGAACTTGATGAAAACGAAGAAATTCCTCTTGGAGAAAATGACAGTGATCAACTTCAGCTTTTAGCTGGAGTCCATGCAAGTAAGTGTATTATATATATTATTTATACGTATTTTAAATCAATATTTCAAAGGAAAAATTGTAAAATAATCTAAGTATTATCAAAATCCGTTAAATGGTTTGCTTTGCTTCCATCTTTATTTTTAATCTAAATTTAAGTTCAGTTTTAGGTTTCTAAAATTATATGCAGTAATTCTGCAAATCATTTTTGATATTTTTATTTTTTTCCCTATTTATTAGTAATAAATACTAGAGGTTTTTTAAATTATTCTAATCTAAGAATTTTTCATTTAACGGATTTATGAATTTTTTTAAATTTAAAAGTTTTAGTCGCGAGCGAATTGTGTGTTTAATTCCTGTTGACCAAAAACTCGCATTGCTTCAGGATGCGACGTTAATAGAAAACCAAATCAATCAAAATTACAAAGTTCGTTGCCAATAGCCATCGTATTTCAAACTGCGGCGTTAAAGAAATATCAATCTAACTATCCGATCCACTAGCTTATATTATTGCACACAATCACTTTATTTTTAAACATTTTTTTTAAATATCTACTGATCTAATGTAAAAGAAAACTCAAAGAATCGATTACAAAATTTTAAAAACCTGTCATTTTGCATCTTTTAATGAATAAGAGTTTTTTAAAAAAAGATTTCAAACATATTTACATAAACTATCATTGCTGCAATAATTGTTTTTAATGTAACCTATTTTTTGAATCTCTAAATAATGCTGTTTATATATATATATATATATATATATATATATATATATATTTCCACTTGCTTATAAGAGAGATTTTCCAGCATCAATACGTTTAAGGAAATTAGTTTAAAAGTTTCTACATCGGTGGAGGGGCAATAATTAAAATTACTGATTTAATTTAAAAGTACTATTATTATGAATGAAATATCTTTATCACACACCATGCTTTCACCAAACGGAATTTATTTTTAATTTTAAGGAGTGTGTTATTTGATTAACATTAGTTTTCTTAATTTAGTTTGAATTATAACTCTACACTATATATATATATATACAAGTTGCCTGAGGATTATTAGAATACCTCATTCTTTTAATTTCTACACACACTGTATAAGGACTTTGAGACGCAGATCCATTTAACTTGCAGCAATCCCCCCCTTGTCCTGCAAAATGGGTTTTAGGTAGATTCGGGATTCAAACCTGCGAATCAATTAGTTCGAATTGAAAATTAAATTAATTTGCATTTACTGTGTATTCTGATATTAAAAGCAACATTTTTTTTGTTGATATTTTTCCTACTAAATCGCATAATGTTTTCTTCAATATTTTTGCTTCTCAATCGCAAAATGTTTTTGAATATTATCGCTACTAAATCGTTAAATGTTTTAGGATATTTTTGCTACTAAATAGGAAAGTTTTTTCTCTCTACGCTTCAGTAGTATTCATAGTGATACATATCATTTTTGGCCGCAAGTCTCATTTCACGCAGACGGAGTGGTAAAGGTATCGTATCGTATCGTGACTGGCATTGTCACGAGTTCGGGTCCAGTACCACTACAGACCCGCTGTGTAGGGCAGCGATGCACGCTAAATCTGTCCAGAGCTCAAACGTCCTCCCGTTGGTGTGGTAGTTAGGAGAGGGGGTGCCAGCTCAGGTGTCGTCCACGTCACTTGACCATGATTCATAATTAAGTAATCCGTCACCAAAAGCCCTTGTGTAGCTGAGCAGTGCGACTTTAATATTCACTCACTCATTCACTCACTCACTCATTTCATACAAATTTACGCGTATCAGATCTGCTACGGTGTGGGAACGCAGTAGCATCAAGCCGCATTAGCCGCACAATAAAGAACAGCCTCGAACGCATGACCAAAACCATTTGGGTATCACAGACCCACTTTTCCTCTAACTAAGCCTCCAGTATATGTTAAAATAACTTCATTAAATCTGTTAGAGAAATTCGATTCCTTTTAAAACTTTCAATCTTTATTGAAAATATCTTTTGAAACAAAAAATATATTTTCGCTAATATTCTTATGAGTTAAATTATATGTTCAAGAAATTATAAACCTTGTTAATTTGCTTCGGCAACGGGGTTGTCTAGTGGTCATGGCCACGGATTCAAGCTGGCGTGTCATAAGTTCGAGCCCTAGTGTCACTTAAGACCCACCGTGCATAGAAGCTGATGTACCCTTAATGTGCCGTAACTCAAAGTCCTCACATAGCGTGGTGTGCAAGTAAGAGAAGAGTGCAGGTGCCAGCTCTGGTATCGTCCTCGTCACTTGATCGTGGTTCAAAATTACGAGGGCCATCACCAATAGACCTCTTGCTGCATTATAGTGTCATGGCCAAAAGTTGTGGTCGGGAAATCGCAAGCGGTCTTATTTCTGCCGAATCGTCATTTTTTTCCCGTTTGTTCTACCACTAAGGACTGGCCATATAGAGGAGCCAATGCTCATGAAAATTGCTAAAGCTTAAACTTCTTATCGTCATCATTATCATTAAACATTAACAATTATAATCATTAAATATTATCTAGAGGCATTAACAATTTAACGATCTAGTGGTTAACTCGTCCAATCCAACCGTTTGGCTAAGTGTGTTTATGAACACATTAGATGATGTTTACTCTTTTTGGAACTGTAAATTTTTTTATCTCTTTGCTTCTATGTACAGTTTTACCTGAAATTATGTGCTAGTCCTGTTTTGATCTTTGAAATTACTGCTCCTTTTTCCCTAAGTTCCAGAGGGGAAAAAATTTCATCATGAAAAATTCGCCCGGTCTATTTTTTTTTCTTTCTTATCCATGAATATCTAGTTTTCGTAAAATGCTCAAAAAGCAACTTGGCCAAATATATGTAGACGGTCAGTCTCTCGTACTCATCTACCCTCAGTGTTGTAGGGTAAGGCTTCCTCTTAGTGAAAGTCATTCTTGAGTATTCCTACAGGGAGAAAAGGAATTTTTAATACAAAAAGTATGATTTTTAAATATATTACTAAAGAAAATAATACAATTACCTCATCTTACCTTATATCGTGGATTGAGGAAGAATCTCTTCACACACAGGGGTATCCTATGTTTTTTAAAACCTAGAAAAGAATACATAGCTGACTTTTTGAAAACGAAACTGGTAGGTATTAACTATCCATATTTATGATGGGAAACTACGAGGGTGGATCCAAAAAAAAAAGGTTACAAGTCGAATAAAAAAATATTTATTAACAATAGACAAGAGAATTAAGAGGCATACGTGCCTGTCAATTTTCGACATAATCCCCAAGCCTTTATCAGAACGCAGAACCAACTTGCATTATCCATCTTGGTAGAAATCAGGTCCTTGTCCATTGAGCGAGGTCTCGGCGGATGTTTTCACAGCACTGCCTGAAGAGAGCCATCTGCCGGCTAAGTGCTCCTTCAACCTCGGAAACAGCATATAGTCATTGGGAGCCAAATCTGGGCTGTATGGGGGTGACTCTAGATTTCCCACCTGAACCGTCGCAACAATTCCTGCGTTACTTGTGCAATATGGGGCCTGGCATTGTCATGCAGGAGGACAACACCTTTACTCAACATGCCCAGCAGTTTGCGTAGGATGGCTTCGTGTAACCTTGTCAAAGTGCCATAGTAACGATCTACATTGATGGTCTGCCACGCTTCATGTAATCAATCATGGTAACACCGCATGAATACCAGGATATGGTTGCCATGACCTTACCGGCAGAGGGTGTAACCTTAAATTTCTTTTTCGTTGGTGATCCAGGGTGTTTCCTCTCCATGGTTGCTTTTTTGTTTGTGGGGTCGAAATGGTGAAGCCAAGTTTCTTCCCCTGTAAAACGATGTGATCGATGAAGTGCTTACCGTCAGAATGGTAACGCTGAAGAAAATGTGAGACTGCACATCATTGATGTGGCTTTCTGCTCATCGGATAACGCACGTAGAACCTAGCGGGCACTCACCTCGGAATATCGCAGCACATCAGAAACGATACGCTGCACGCTACCATAGCTCAGTCTCAGCTCTCACGAGATTTCATGCAGAGTTACCCGTCCATTATTTTGAATCATTTTTTTTTCAACTCGTGCGGGGTTGATTTCTGTCCTTGAAGAACTCAGCCGCCACTCCCCGCCATATTGCGGTTTTCGACATCCTGACTGCCTGATTGAAAAGAGTGACACCATTTCGCAATACGTTGTCTACTCATTGCTTCTTTACCATAAACGTTAACGATTTGACTGCGAATGTCAGATACGGATACATTCTTTGCTCATAAAAATCGGATCACGGCTCGCACTTCCAAACGAGACCAGTTTTCTAAGTATCGTGCCCCATTTCAATCGTCTGCTAACTTTCACTATTTACCCACACTTCAGCTGTATGACAAGTAGTGCCATTTGTCTCCACTTTGGGTGGGGAGAAATTTCTCCACAATATGGAGTTTTCAAATGCTGCGGCTTGTAACCTTTTGGGGGGGGGGATCCACCTACGTACTATTACAGAAGCACTACACTGAATCTTCACAAGATGCCTATTGTTTTACAACCTAGAATTGATATATAAGAGATTTTTGAAAATGGTAGTGGTAAGTATTAATTTTTTAAATTTATAACGGGGAAACCATAATTATAGAAGCAAAGACGTCTTAAGATTTATTGAAGGTCTGGGCTCCTGTGCAAAACTAAGTCGCACCAGTGACATATTTAAGTAGACAGTATTTGGCATTCTTTATCTAATACTGGTACAAAATGTAGTCCGTAAAAAATTAATGTGCGCGACTCACTCAATCTCAAAAATCTAGGCTCAAAATGACTCGTCGAGCGGCCGCCTGTTGATCAAATGAGTAATGATGGTGTAGGCGTAGTAATCATCGTTTGAAACATTGCACTCGTTTTTTTTTAAAAAAAAGTTTCAACTATTTTATATTTATAGAACTTCATGGCACTATAAAAATACTTAATTTTAAATTACGAAAACACACAAACTTATTTATTTTTCCGTATTAAACTATTAGGTTGGAGAATATGTTCATAGCGGTTTTATCAAAGACTTTTATTTAAACAAAAATCAATAGGTGTAACAATAAATTAATCAATTATGTATTCGCCTTGCTGTTTACTGCCTTCCCCCTCTCGGCCAATTTGTCGATTCCGTTCAGTCAAAAATCGCCTGATCTGGTATCGAAGAAGTTGTTGAGCTAGCCTCTTCGTTGTCGAAGGTAACACCCGTCATATGGGGCGGCAGGGAGCGGAAGAGATGATAATTCGTCAATGCAAGGTCCAGAGAATACGGTGGATGCGGAAGGACCTCCCGTTCGAGGTTTTGGAGTTTGACGACTTATGCAACATGGAGCCTGGCGTTTTCTTGAAAAAGTGTGTTTTAACCTTGTCGATGTGGCTTCTCAGTCGAATAGCCTCTTTCATGCGGTGTACCTGGGATATGTGTAGAGCTCCTTGTTGACCGTGACATTCTTTTCGAGTATTTCCCAATTGCACCATGCTCTCCCATTCCCACCAAACGCAGATCATGGTCTTCTTTGGGTGGAGGTCATGCTTGACTCTCGGCTTTGGCGTATCTGTTGGAAACACCCACTCCTTTCTTTGATAGATATTTTTGTATAGACACCATTTTTCATCTTCCGTGACGATTCGGTACAAAAAGCGTTGTTTATGACCATGTGTTAATCTATGGCTGGCTAGATGTTGAGAAGCAATTTGAAGGCGATTTTCTTTGTTGCTTTTGTTAAGCTCGTGAGACTCCCAGGCTCTCAAATTTTTGGCAAATCTCATTGAATGAAAATTATTGAGTTTATGATCACAGTTCCTTTTTTCGGCCAATTTATGACTTGTTTGGTGATCGTCTTCCTTCAAAAGTGCTTTAAGACGCTCTTCGTCGAATTCAGAAAGTCTTCCGTTGCGGGGCGTGTCGTCGTCAAAATCGTCATTTTTGAAGTTTGAAAACCATTTCCGTGCTGTAGACTCACCTGTGACACCTTCTCCGTATGCATTGCAAATGTCCTGGGCTGCTTCAGCAGCTGCTTTTGGCCTCGATGGAAAGCGAAGAGAAGGAATCGAAAATGTTGTTTTTACCTCTTGGATATTCCATTTTTAAGCCTTAAAAGTTATAAAAATTAAATTACTCAAAAAGACGATTACCATAGTTTTGTAGAGGCAGAAAGAGTTCTGTGGGGAATAAATACTATACACTATGTCAATTAGCAAAAAAAAATTGTTGTAAGACAAAAAAATAAGTAAAAACGCTACGAACTTATTACCCAACCTAATATATATATATATATATATATATATATATATATATATATATATATTTACTTTTGCAATATTTGTGGCAGTAAAATCAATTGATGGAAGCAATATGTTTCATAGCCCTTGCTTTGGCAAACATTTTAGCCGTCATACGATAAGTTCTTTAATAATACTTTAATATTCTTTCGAATAGAAAGATAGACAGGTACAAAAAATCCAGTTAACTATAGTATATAATATTTTCAGTTTATTTAATTATAATAAATTGTATTAGTTATTTAATTAATTAGTTGTCTAATTATTTATACCTGTAGATTGTAACTATATATGTTTACAACTACATAAATACATTATAATTCAAAGATAATAATTACGACAGAGTTACAGAAATAGGAAATTAGCTAAAATAACTCCTTTCTACACTGAGAGGAGGATACTTAAGGATGACAACTTTCTACGCTTAAGAACACTGAGATATTTCACTTTTAATACATCTGAATTTTGAAAAAAATTTTAAGCATGAAACACACAAATCAGAAACATTATTCTGAAGCTTAATTTTTTCCATTAATATTTTTAAATCATTCAGTTAATAGTCTCTTGGAAAAGATTTGTAAAAAATCATTTAACGTGATAAATAATTCCTTCACTAATAAGTTTATGAAAAATGACACTATAAAATTCATTGATCTTGACGTAAATCTGACTCTGTACTAAAATTTTAGAAGGTATCTGAAAGAATTTAAAAACGAAAATATACAGTTAATTTTTTTAGCTGATCAAATAGATAGAAAATTCCTCCTGGTCTTAATCTAATATTGTTATTTGTCTATAAATAGGTAAAGATAGCAAGCCAACCATTTCGATTAATATCCGAAAAAATACTTATGTGACTACCCTTAACAACAAAAGTACTTGAAAATATCTTTTAACCCGTGTGAAGGTGGAGTGTTTTCCGAGAAAATTAAGATGTATTTCTCTCCTACATTATGAAACCATTCTCTCAGTATAGTAACCATATGATATCACCACCTTACTCTTTTATACCCTTTTTTTTTAAAAAAAATTCTTATGTTATTTTTATTTTTCCATCCCCTCTACCGCTTTCCATTTTATATTCAGTTTATAAAGGTTAAAAATATGTGCTTTTTCAGACTACAAATGATTTTATTCACCATCATTTTAGAATTAAAAAGAAATTAAACCAACATGTATTTCTTTTGAAATCCATTACAGAGGAGAATGAATATTTCTAAAAACCTTTTAGAATTATCGCTATAAGTGACTTCATTAACTATTCCTATACTTTTTAAGAAAATAAATGTGTGAAATCTAATTTATATTATAAATATCCAGTCACGTAGTTTTAGAACGGTATAAATTAGAATAACAAATTTTATTTTTTATCAGTTAGAGAATACTCTGATTTTTAATAGCTTTGTGATATATTTGTGCGTTAAAAATATTTTTTTTACCTTTTGATTCGTGCTTCTCATGATACCAGTTCTTTAGACTGTCAAATCTCTTAAGCAAATGTGTCTCTCAATTTATATTCAGTAAACTGAATAAATTTATAAGAATAAATATATATAAATTATATTTGTGTGTTAAAACTATTTTTTTTAATGATTCGTGTTTCTCATGGTAGAGATTTTTCAAGCATCCTATTTTAAATGTCAAATATGTTTTTAAACTAATTCGCAGTAAACTGAATAAATTGAGTAAAATAAAAATATCAACATAGAAGTAAAACGTGCTAGGAAAAGAATTACTTTAAAGTATCCGACTACTTGCGACAACTTTTTTTTAAAGTGAGATATAGGGATTTGTTTGCAGTTTTCAGATTTGTTTAGTACATTTTAAGAAAAATATGCTAAAATTAAGACGAGGAAAAATAAATTGTTATTACCAAAATTGGTAAAAATTTACGAAAAAATTACAAAAACGGGGGCCATTATGTACAAAAAGTTTATGAACAAATTTTCAGTTTTTCAATTTTAATGTCATTTTTTATGGCAAATATCTAGAAATAAAACAAAATCAATTGTAGAATAATTTTACTGAAGAAAAATAATTTTAAAATATCAGATCCTTGTAACTTAAATTTTCCTTCGTTCCTTTCTCAGTGGCTAGACAGCCCAGGGTAGGCATTGGCCTTGTCACGAAGCCTTTTCAAGGCTAGCCTTCTTCCTGCTAGTATTCTCCAATTCTTAGTTCTCAAAACACGGAGATTTTTTCTAGGTTATCAATCCATCTAAGATTTGGTCTTCTCTTTCTTCTTGTGCCAATTGATTGGGCATTGAAAACTTTTTTAGTGGTGCGGTCTTCGTCCATTCTGACAATCTGACCTGCCCATTTAATTCGTTGTATTTTGATAAAGTTAACGATCTCAGATTTTTTCCATCTGATAAATGTCCATCTGCTCTATTAGCATTTGCAGTCTTTTATTTCTGTACAAAGAGCGAATATTCCAAAACCATATTCTAAAGTCCTTTAAACCTTTTCCAAGTAGTTTCCTAGAAATCGGCCCGAAAATATTCTCTTCTTGAGATTTCGTAACAAGTGTTTTTTATGGAGCAGGTTTGTTAGCCCTACGCTCAACCCTCGAACCTGGAGGACCGGTTCCACCGGTCGCCTTCTACGACACGCATGGCCTACTTTGGAACTGTGCTTTCACACCCGGTCACCACACGGGTGACTTAAGTTTTAATAAATATATTAAGGAATTCAATGCTAAAAGGTAAATTAAGACAAAAACAACCATACTTAGGTCTAATTATACACTGCTGGCCACCGTAAATGCAACACCCTGAAGGAAGCATGCAAATAATATGAAATTTACAACATGCATTAGCGGAGGTGAGATGTGTAAATGATTAGAATTTCAGCGCAGATACACATCACGCGCGCCTGTGGTATCTGTCTAGAACTCATTTAAAATTTGTTTCACATCCAGCAATCATAAATTAAATCATCCTTCGGAACGATCGTCATATTTTTCAGAACTGGATATTCCTTGTTTCCTATTATCAATTATCATCATGTTTTATCACTTATATGACTTCATTGCGTTATATAAATTCTTATACCGCGACTAGTCCTATATACTCTTGTTTTTTAGCCCCCCCCATTTTTACAGGCAATGTGCAAGTTGGATCATTTAAATTTTATTCACAATTTTTTCTCCCCCCTCTTTATTCTATGGGATCTTGGAATTTTATTTAATTCCAAGATCTCCTTGTTTCGGGTCGTTTATTTTCGGATCGACCCATTCCATTTCCACCCCCACTTCACTGCACTCAAACGGCTACGGCCAATCAAATTGCAGCAAGCTGGGACTTTCTCTCCTCGGTGTGTGGACTTCGTCCGCCACTGGTTTTTTAGCAGACCTGGTCTGCCCATTTAATTCTATCTGAAAATTTTTTCTTCTCACCTTATGTCACCCCATTAATTCTGCTCTAATCTTATCAATTCTGATGAGTAGGTACGTCCCTTTCAGGGACAGGAACTCCGTAAGTTACATTCCACTTGCCACTTGCGCGCCTGTGGCGCCACCTCAAAGCGCTATTTAAGGCTTGGAGATTTCGACAATTTCAAGTTCCGCAATTGTGTTTTTCTTGTGGTTTTTTCAAAAAACTATTAGTTATGTCTCGTAGAAAGCAGCGATCAGCTTTTGATCAGGTATCCGAGTTCGACAGAGGAAGGATATTGGCCTACCGAGACTGGATTATTTTTCAGGAAAATCGGTAGTCTTGTTGGACGAAACCAAACAACTGTAATGCGAATCTGTGACCGTTGGATGCAGGAGGATACGACGGACCAACGTGGTCGATCGCATCCACCTCAGTGCACCACTTCACGTGAGGACAGTCAAATTGTGCGCATGGCAGTGATGGATCGCTCAGTCACATCACGAACCGTAACACAGCCCATTGAGTCTGTAACGCATCATTCAGTGTCTGCGCGTACCATTCGACGCCGTTTACAGCAGAGTGGTCTGTCCGCAAGACAACCATTGCTTGGTCTACTCTTGATGCAGAACCACAGACGTCTCTGCCGCTAATGGTGCGTTGAAAGAAGGATGAGGGTGGCAGAATGGAATGAAGTTGTCTTTACTGACGAGGCACGCATCTGTCTGCAACACCACGATGGTCGAATTCGTGGAATCCCTGTGGAGAGATGATGCTGAACAGCTGCGTTATGCATCGCTACACTAGTCCTGCACCAGGTATTATGGTATGGGGCTGTATTGGATGTAACTCTCGCACTCCTCTAGTACGCATTGCCAGTACTTTAAACAGCCAGTGCTACATCTCCGCGGTGTTGGAGTCAGTTGTTCTTCCTTAACTTCAGAGATTGGCCACAGCCATATTTCAACAGGATAATGCGCGACCAAAGGTTCATCGTCAATCACCAGATTGAATTGCTTTCCTGGCCGGCTCACTCTCCGGATCTTTCGCCGATGGAAAACATGTGGTCCATGGTTGTTCAACAACTGACCCAGATTATACCCCCAGCTGCCACACCAGATCAAATTTGGCAACGTGTAGAATCTTCTTGGTCTGCTGTACCCCACGAATACATCCAAAGTCTCTTTGAATCAATGACGAGGCGTGTGGCAGCGGTGATCTCCAACAATGGCGGCTACTCTGGCTACCGATTCTTGCAGGAACCACACTTCACAGAAGTCTATACATTTAATCATTATATACTTGGTCAACATGTTATCTACAAAATAAATTTTGCTGTGATATCTCTTGTCTTTCTTGGGGTTGCATTTACGGTGGCCAGCAGTGTTTTTAAGGTATGTGACTGGGTTAAAAGGTATTTTTTAGGTGTTAAATGTTAGGAACGTTAGAAAAAAAAAGAAATATAAGCATTGAGGGAGAAGAAGGAATAACATATAAAACTGGAGAATCTTAAGTAGTTTTTCTTCTAAAAATTTTCTTTATCTAACTTATAAAAATATTTTTTAAATGTGTTTTTAAAAAATGAAATTTTCAGGACAATTTGTGCGTGAAATAAAATGCGATACCTCGAAACCAATCCAATATAATTCAATGAAATTTATAACACTTATGCACGAAACCCTTTAGAGTGTAAAAAACTGCGGGTTTTAACACATAGTTACATTTAATCGAATTTAAAGCCATTTTTAACTTATAGCATAAAGTAATATTTTGACAAAAAATCTTTAATACCAAATTGGAATCATATAAAATACAGTAGGACCCCGATTTAACGAGCCCCTATTTAACGAATTTCATGATTTAACAATTTTTCTTTGCCACCGCTTAAAAAGAAGGTAAAAAAATCATTTTTAAGGAATAATGAATACGAAATTAACGCATTGTTTCAACAGCTGGAAATTTTGTTTTTTAGATATTAGAAAAAAATGGATTTCTTTTTCAAATGACATATCCTTTTTGTCCGGAACAGAATAAGACTTTAATTTGAAGCAGTAAATTTCGAAGGGAAAGGGTGATATTAGAATTATTAGACTTTACAGGTGGAAGTGTCATAGCGTAACCTATTGAGTGAGTTTTGAATAGGATAGGAAATTCCTTTCTTATATCAACCCACTCCACAACACAGGGGATATTTTAAGATTTCAACAATTACGTTGCATTTGATGACGGATTGACTATATGTGCAATTAAAGTTGAGGAAATTGTTGATTGGTGGGAGCCAATGAATAGCGATTCTGATGCAGAAATCGATAATGAAACTATTATCAAAACTGTTACATTTCTTAATGCTCTGCATTGTTTGGAAATTGCAAAAGCATACATCATGAAGCAAGATGTAAATAGCTCAGTATTTTCTTTTCAACATAAAGTCGAAAAAAACTATTTCGAATCAAGAAATCAAAGAGATTATCAAACATTTATTTGTCAGTATTTTAAAACTTCAAATTTACTGATGCATAATAATTCACTAACATTATATTTTGCTGTTGAATAAAAAAAATGTGTTATTTCTATGTATGCATATTTTTTGTGTAGTTGCTTGTTGTATAATTTCCAGAAGAAATGAATAATTTATATTTTGCTTAGACCCCGATTTAACGAATAAAATATTTGCTCCCGATTAATTCGTTGAATCGTTGTCCGACTGTAGTTTTATCCAGTGGTTTGTGACATTTTAAAAGAGTAAAGAAGTATATCAATGAAATTAGAATTACGATATGCTCAACGTATTTTGTTTATTTTTTTTAATTTGCTGTTTTTCTTTACATTAAACATTTTGCTAAAATTTTATAAAAATAATATTTTTTTTCAAAAACAAGGTATGATACGCGTTATTTATTTAATAATTATGACTCTTTAAACCTATTATTTTCTTTAAAATAATAAAATTCTTCTGAAAATCAATTTTTGAAAAATTAGTCTTCGAACCTAATCGAATGCCTTAACCGTTTTTCTGAGAAAAATATTCAAACCTATATAGAACCCGTTGAAATAATACATGAAATAAATTTAACAAATGAAGTTACTTTTGTGAAATGAGCTATATTGTAAAATTTTAAGTTTCTAGAATATTATCCAGGGAAGATATTTTCACATAAAATATGTATTCATTCTAAAATTAAATATCAATTTAAATATTTTTTAAAACATGTATAATTTTTCAACTCATAAATTTAAATGTAAATAATTAGTACAAATTCATTGATAAAATTTTTTCTACCGTTTCTTTATATGTTGGAATAAAATATTTGATTCAAATACAGCATGAGAGAGAAATACGATAATGCCTTTTGCCGATAAAGCATAAAGAAAACTCTTAGTTTCAATAAAAGTATATATCATTCTGCGCTACTTTATAAAAAGTAAAAAATTAATAGTTTCATTCCGACAATTTCACTATATTTATTTAAATTAAATATAGAGAAAAATATGAATAAAAAATGCTAAGAAATAAGTATAAAGGGTTTTTAATATCAGAATAAAATGTTTCATTTTGAAAAGAAATACAGCCAAAATTGAATGAGATTTTAATTTGATTTAGGGTTTTTTAAGCAAAAACAAAAATTATTCAGAAATATGGTTAAAATATATTCAAAAAAATATTCGAACACATCTAAACATTTTGTAATTTTGAAACTGTTTTAAACAATGCAAAAGTAAAGCCAAATACGTAGTGTTTGTATATAGTATTTACTAAAATAGAATTTCAAAATGCATACAAATTAATTACGTCAAAAAATGAAACAAAATGAAAAATTGAAAACAACTAAATATAGAAGTAATTTGAAAAATACTATCATATTTTAATCTTTGATCATTTTACAGAATTGCATACGTTATTTTCGACTGATGACACTGTGCAAGAAAGAATTCTAAAATTTAAAATTTATAAGTTAAAGATAATTTTTTTTAATAAAAAAGTATACAAAACTAATTATTTTAATTTATTAGATTATTTAAAATGCCAGGTAAAATAAGTGATAAAATGATGTAGTACATGTAATGATGATGTAAAATATGTAATGATAAAATCATGTAACAGATAATGCTGTATATGTGTGTTTATGAAGGTTCAAAAATTTTAAAAAATAATGATAAAGGGATTATTTAATACGGTGAGGGGGAAATTATATATATATATATAATGTATATATATATATATATATATATATATATAAATTTTTATTAATCATGGATATCTTATGCTAGTTGAGATCTCAAAGTCAAAATGTTGATTACAAAGTCTGTAAATAGGAAATAAAATCCTTTTTAAGGAACTACAAAAATGAAAATAATTTCTTAAGAAACGAACTAGATGAAGATATAAATCAATTTCATTTTCAAAAGCTGAGAAAATTAGAAAAAAATTATATAAAGATTTGCATTCGGTTTCTTTAAGAAAAGAAATTTCGATTTTGAAGAATTTTTTGAAACAAATTACAATTTAGATTACGTGCTCAAAACTAGGCCTTAAAAGTAAAGTTTTAAAATGTCTCAAAATTATTTTGTTATTAAACGCCTTGAATTCTTCTTAAAAATAGTTCTTAAAAAAATGTGTGAAATATCGTGCATTGTAAATGCTTCATTTCTTAAAAATAAGGAGAGAGTAAAAGAAAGAAGTCCTTATATACAAGATGCGGGGCAATTAAATTCTTGGACTACGCCTGTCCTAGCCGTTATGCTTGGTTTGAATGAGTGGGAATGGAAAACAGTTGACCTTGATCTTTTTTCGGTGCTCTGGTGGCATGTCCCCTCTATCTAGTTCAATTGTTTTTTATTCTTTTTTTTTTCTGAGAAAGGAGTTGTTTTGCCAAAGTACCACGATCGCGATAAACGTAAAAAACGAGCTTCGAAATTCCCCATGATTTTTTTTTAAAGAACCTCCTTCTGAATGTTTTAAATTGTCAAAGGAGTGTCTGGAGATAGTTGCACGCTCCATAGTCAACATTTTGAATGGCGCAAATGATTTTCGGCAGATCGCGAGGTTGCTGAAGGGGAGCAACATTCTTGTCGATCTGTGATATCAGTAGCAGGTGATGTTCATCGTTTTTGTTCAATATTAATGACATCATCATGACTGAATAGGTTCCTCGAGGCCAAACTGTAAAACAGCAGTACTACATTGAGGTCTTGAGAAAGTTTAGAGAAAGAGAGAGGAAGATAAAACAAGATCTTTACAGCAAACAACACGTGGATTTTGCACAAAGGGAACACCTCGGTGCACATTGTGCTCTCTGTAAAACAGTTATTCGCGTACAAACGCTTTAATGTGCTAGAGCAACCAGATCTTGCACCAAGCAACTTTTACCTGCTTCTTAAAGTAAAAAACACATTGATTGGAACACATTTTCAGTCTGTCGGAGAGTAGAAGGTAAAAACGATTCACTAATTGAAGAGGGTGACACCCATTGAGCTGCAGCAATGCTTTGAACGGTGGAAAACTCGTATGCAGCTATGTATTGACAGGGGAAAAGAGTATGTTGAAGGGGATTAAAAGGTATTTGTACATTGTTTTCAGTAAAGCTAATTTTTAAGACTAGTCCGGTTATTCAATTGTCAAAGAAGTACATATTTCAAATTATTTTAGTGGCTTACAATTCTGATTTTCAGTTCGATGAAAAGTTGAAAATAAAAATTTTATGTAATAAGCAAAACAAAAAAAATGTGTAATAAAAATAATAGAAAGCAGATAAAAATTTAAAAAGTAGCTAAGAACAACGATTGATTAAGTTTCATATTCAATATATGTATAGATCTAATCAAATTAAATTTTTTTTATAAATTGTTTTCATGTTTATATGTATATATTTATCTTCTTTTAGATAAATATTTCTTGCAACTTTTTGGCAAAAATGAAAGGTGTTTCTTTTTTAGTCATAATTTATTTTTAAATTTATTTGGGGATGAAAAACAGATTGATTAATTCGTTATAATATCAGAGTCTCTTAACTGTCATTTATTTCTTTTTATGTTAACATTTAAAATTCAGAACATTTTAATTTTTAGAAATAAAATACACTTTAATACCTTTTTCATTTCCCCTTATGACCCAAAAAACTAAATCTCAAGAAAAAGTTCAAACTTAACAAATTTGATAGAAAAATAAATTTTAAAATAATTGGAACTTGGAGACGGAGAATATTATTATTGTAAAATATAATTGAAAATATTCAACTCAGTAGTAGATAGGGCCGAACTTTGAAAGCTAATATCTTTTTTCATGTAGTACTTATACAAAAATCAATAAATTTCATTAAAAAAAATAATCGTAGCTATCTGAAAAAATTCATACAAATTAAATATGCCTTCATCCAATTTGTCTTCTCAGAAACGATTTTGATTGATAATTTCTATATCATTCTAATCATTTTATAAATTTTCAAAACTATTATCTACAGCATTTTATACAATAACATCCTTGAAACAAATAACTTATTCATCTATATATATAAGTTACAATCAGGAACATTGAAAATGGACTAACAAGAAGTGAGCTTTGGATTCAAATGAAATTTAATACGCATAATGATACAGATGAGAGAATCCTTAATTCCAAAATCAAGATAACAAAACAAGTACAGTGTTAACGACTAGACAAATAAAATGAAACTTCAATAGCGAGTCAGACTGTCTTCTACTAGAATATATATCACCATACGATCTGCGAGTTTCTTAGACATGGAGTATAGTCTTGAGTCCGATGTGCCCACAAATCGAGAACAGTCATCTCCAAATCCTGTACATGAAGGCATCTGGCGTTTCAGCTGATTCCACAATTGCTGTAAGGGGAACAAATCCGGGGAGCGAGTAGGCCATGAAATATTATTTTAAACATGATGTAGAAATTCTTGAACTACTCGAGCTGTATGCAAGCGAGCCTTATCTTGCCAAGAAACTTCCGTGGAAAACCTCTTAGGAATGATTCCACGGGAGGGGGTTGAAAAATGTAATCAGGATAGCATTGGATCTTTAAAGTCCCAAGTACCCCAGTTAAAGTTGGCCAGCTATCATAGGTCATGCCTCTCCCTCTCAAACCTTTACGCCTTCTGTGGGGTGTGAGGAAATTGTACCGCTCGCCATGTTCATGTTCATGTTCTCTCATTCATGTTTTGTAAATCTCTGCCATTCTACGTTGCTCTGACGGGACACAACTGCAGATGGCGTAGCCAACGCTTTGGTAGTAAAAGCAATATTCGAAAACGATACTTGTATTGCAGATACGTTTCACCAAGATACCTGGAAATCGTTCGCGTAACTGGAAGCCCTACATCCGATTGTGTATGGAACGATGTGGGATTCACTCGAGCTCGCCGCACGATCGTACTCTTGCCTCGTCATCTTCCTGTTCGTCACTGGCTTTCCGCAAATGAATATCATCTCGTGTCCACTGCTCCCTTCATATTTAAACGGCATCTCTAAATTAGCGGATAGGTGTTCAACGCGGTGAGTCGACCAGACTGCGGTTTTCATGTCGATGATCAGGCCTCTCTCAAACTCGCTTAACTGTACGAAATGTCACCTCACATGCATATCTGATATTCTACGCTTACTAAAGTCCTCTTAGAGTCAGAACGTAATTGTATCGCTTATGAATCTCCAACTATGCGCACATTTCTATAAAACCCACTTCCTTATTGCAGCGTTACCGCAAGGTGTGTGGTCAAGAGCAGTGGCACCTAACTTGGACCTTTTTCATATCGGACATCATTCAACTATTTTGTAAAGTTTCACAAGTGTACCTCTCTTCCTTCTTATTGCGTTACTTCCAATGCTCCTGAATGTATTTTAGAAGCTATGTACAGGTGAATTATTTACTGTAAATGTGAAAAAAGAGTTTGTGTATTGCTGTCTTAACGTGGCTCCAGCAGTATAAATTACATAATTTACTGTGGATTGAATATTTTTTCTAAAATCAATTGGTTATATTTTATTTTGTAAGTTTTTACTACAGTTCGAAAAAAAAAATAAGTGTGATTAAGTATTTTTTTAACATCACGCTCTAAAGTATAGTGAGGGCTATTGATGACACACTTCGTAATTTTGAGCCCCGGTCAAGTGATGAGGGCGATATCAAAGTACCTCACTCTCTTAACGTCAACGCCCCACCAAGTGAAGATTTTGAACTCGGCAGATTTAACGTTTATCAGCTCCTCTACACGATGTGTTTTCAGTGGCATCAGGACTCGAGCTAGCGGTTTGGTAGTTCCTGCCACGAGTTCATGCCCACTAGACATCCGCGCCTTTAATTGTGGGGTATATAATTAATTGTGTGTGTGTGTGTGTGTGTGTGACTTCCTCATGGTCAGTATAAACATAGCTGAGAAAGCCTGGGAAAGAATGAATTTCAGTCGGAATAAAATATTTCTTTTATTAAACATATTCTTTATTTTTAGTCATCAAATTCCTTTAAAATAGCTTTACATTTTTTAACTCTTTTTTTGCATTTTAAGCCATCCTTAGCGATTTGAATTTGATAAATTTTTTTCCGAGAGATATTTGCAAGCACGTTCATATATGCATAAAATTTCTATATATTGTTAACACCAAGATTTTGTGAAGGAAATGTAGCCGATATTGACAGGTTATTAATTTCATTATAATGCGATTTATATATATAAAGCTTAATTCGGAAATTGAATAAATAGGTTGTAATATTATTTAATACTACGCACCAATTAATACAAAAATTTAAATTCTTTTGAATAAATGTTATTATATTGTACAATACAGTCTCGAAGTCGCCCATCCGGTATAGAGGTTAGCGACGCTAACTACTATGCCGTAGGACCTGGGTTCGAATCCCGGTGAAGACTTGGATATTTGTAAATGTATAGTGCCTTTGCGGCATGGGGGTATTATAAATGAGCCGCAAGTCCTCTCATGAAGTTGGTGGAAGGGGAAGATAGTTGGGAGGCCTCTGACCACCACCAGGGTGTTCTCCCTCAAAATTGAGGTGGAATATAGAAGTTCAACCTGTCTCAGGATCTGACAACTTTCATTCCTTCCCTTCAGGAAGGACACAACAACATAGAGTCCCAAAAACTCGACCTAATGTGGCCTAATGCCGGTTTATCGAGAATGGGATTAAAAAAAAATAAGTTCGAGTATTTCCTCAGAAAATATTGTACTGCACTAATACGTATTTTTTTGCTTGAGAATAAAGCAGAAAATAAATTGTCCAAATTCTCTTAAGCAAAGGAAAAGTACGTACTTTATGAAAGCGTCAAAACACATTTACTGCATGAAATGAAGATTAATGAATACATATAGTTTTTTTTTTACGGTAATTTACCTGATCAGACGCACATTAGAAAAGTACTTTATGAAGGCATAAAAAGGAGGGGGGAGTGTCTATAATGAAAATTAAGTAGACAATTTTGTAAAGCCCCTATATATTTTTTTAAAGAAATGCGTATGTATTATTGTTTTCCGTACTGGACTCTGCTTTGTTCAGCTTCATCACGAAGACGATGAAGGAACAGTGTCCATTATCGACGCATCTTGTTGTTAAAAATATTTTTGGGGTGGTTTCGACATCCTTATGTCCAGTGGTCTTCAAACTGTGTTTCACGGAACCGTGGTGTTCCACAAGGCATACCCAGAGGTTCCACGTGTCACAATGAAAAAATCGAAAAGAAACATAAATACTAGTATGTTTGCAAAATTGATTCACGTTCTCTACGAAGCTTATATAATTGCAGGTATCTAAATCTCATCCTATTCATCAAAACCGAAAAAATTTATTTATGTATAATATCTTTATTTTTCAATGCTTTTTAAACTTTTATTATAATATAATAAAAGAATATTAAAACGCGTGTTTTACCTTCATACATATGCTTCCTACGATATTGTTTCTATTGTTTGCTATCTCGGGTACCCCGAGATAATTTTATACTCGTTAGTTAGCACAGTGTCTTGCAAAACTAAATAGTTTTCTAATGAAAAACACATTTTTGCATTTGTAAAAAAGGCCCCACCTATAATAAAAGAGAGGAAACAACTTATCAACACATTTTATGTTAAATCTAAATTTAAGGAGGAACATTTCCTAAATTTTATGTCGCAAATTCAGGCAAAGTACACAGTATTTCTCACACAGCTTGTGAGGCACCTACTTGTGGGTGCCCCATTTCTACATTATCTACGTGACCTGTATCCGTACGAAATAACGAAGAATCAAGCAAATCTGTCATCTTAATATTTGTTTATTAAGATCTTAACTTAAACGCTATATACAATAATAATAATCAAATTAAGTAAATCCGGAGTGAGAAGACACAATTCGTAATACCAAATAATTGCGAAATTGACCACTATATATAACTTTACAGATTACCTCTATTCTCATTAATACACGCTGTTTCCTTATATCTTAATTTAAGACGCTTACCGCTATATTCTAGGTAACAGCTATTCTCTTTGCCCAAACTGACGTGGCTTTACTCCTTGTGGAATGGTACCCACCTTTAGCTTGAATACACAGGTACGGGTAGATTAATTCTTTAACTTGGAATTTCCTCTAACTTTAACTTAAGTGCCTCTAATTATATAGACCTCATATAGCAACTTCCCATAGCCACCCCGTGAACGCTAAACTTCTACTATACATACGATTCCTAAGTTGCATTCTCACGTTCTTCTCTTCGTGTTGGTTGGAAATAATTGTCATTCTGGCCCCCAAAAACCCTGACATTATTAGAAATAGCGATGAAAGCCAGTTCACAAGCTATAAGCATTTAATGCCATTCAGAGCATTGTTTTTAAGTGAAATATACTTCTCAACGTGAGTGATTACAAAAACAAAGTATGGAAAAAATTTAAATCATAACATGTGTAATGCTATTACTTTTAATATGAGTAGTTTGTGTGACTTCAACAGTTTGTGTGAAAAAAGCACATATTCCAGTTACTAACAGGGGAGTAGCTATCACCATATCAACCGTATCAATGATACGGGGCCCCCAAGTGAAAGTTGCCCCAAAATGCGTACGCAAAAAAATCGTAGAATATTAAAGAGTTCAGAAAAGAGCACCTAAGGAACAAGGCCCACTCATGATTGGCTACGCCAGTGGTTACTAAATATAATTCATGGGTAGGTGACACTTGGATTACAAATTAATATAACTAATGAGTAAATTATATTAAAAAATTAGATTAGCATTTTTTAACTATAAATTCAATTGGTTTTAACTAACTCAACTTTTTTAATTACTTTAATTACTTTTTTTTATCTACTTTAAGCATTATTTTGAGATATATATTCTTTTAAGTATGTGTATGGCATTCCAAGAAAAAACTTTCTAGTTCTAGAGGTTCCACGAAAACAACTTCAAGTTCTAGGGGCTCCGTGAATTGAAAAAGTTTTAAAACCACTGTAAATCTTTCACTGTATGATATTTAAACAGTTTGTATGGTGTCTTCAACGTTTTTTTTTGAACTGCAAGGGTGTGTCCGAGTTATCCGGATGGCCGGGGATTCTAGTGCCGAGTTTTCGGGCGTGAGTGTGAATGATATACCTGTAATATAGTTATTTTGATTTAAATTGAAAATCCATGCATTTGTTTCAGGTATCTGGGCAGGCAGAGTTGCTGAAATTCTATTCCCGCCCAGCCGCGATGAAAAAGACAAAAAGAAACGCGTTGATTGGTTCCATGATGCAGCTACCCCAGGGCACAGCAGGCATTCTTGCGCTACTTGTGGCATGTTAGGGTCTTCTCATAAAAAAATTGAAACCGAACATGTCACTGATGACGAGGTTTAAATGTTTTATCCCCATACAAAGAAATGTGTATTGATGTGATGTACCGTAAAATCCGGCTTATAACACCCACTTTTAACACCAAAAATGAGAGCGAAATTAACGGGTACGTGTTATACGCCGGGTATGAAATTGATAGCTTTAAAAAAGCTAAACATCTAGAAACATCAAACTAGTGTTTATTTGAAAGAAATGACAGACCTTATTAACTTAAACACGGTTATAGTTCTAGAGGAGTGGCGCACACAAGGGAGGGGGAAGGGGGCTATACGCCGGATTTTACAGTAAGTCTTTTCGTGTTTCGTTTTAGTTTACTGTGTGTATCTGCCTTTCATAGCCTACCCTGTTGCAATTATTGTGAGGATGGGGGGATATTTCGTCCTGTTTCAGGAGCTTAATAGTTCCAAATTTTTATCTTTAGATTGACTACAACTAATGAAACAAGTTTAGCATTGAAGAAAATTACAAAAAATAACGTCTATTTTTTAAATTGCATTTCTCATATAAAATTCCTTGTTTATTCTCCTTTTAAAAGGTCAAGTTGTGTTTTTAAAATAGCTATAAAGAAATCAGTGGGGCAATGATGAGCAACGAATAGCAAATGATAGGTTTATTATTACAGGAATGTATGATAAGAGACTATATATAGTCAGACCCAGTAAAGTCACGATGTAGTCCACTACTACGTCATATAGACTAGTCTGAACATTAGAACAATTTTAAAAGCTGTTTTTAAAACATATGTAACATGTCGTCAATTAAAAATGGGAACATAATTCATAGAAAGTAATGAAATATTTTCTATAAATGAAAGCCTCAAAATATTTCTTAGAAAATTAGATTTTTTAAGGAAATGCGATAACTTTCGAATTCCTAATGCAAATGGTATTTTCATTTATAATTTCATTTTCTTTTATAACATGAACCTATAATGTGAAAGAAAGAATGATTCATTTATGAAAAGATAAATTAACGGGCCCGCTTCGTAAACCCAAGGTTGCGGATTCGATCTTGGTTGGATTTGATAGATTTTCTGGATGTAAAAATTGTTGGTATGCATGTCATATGATTATGTAGCACGTAAAAGATCCCATGAGTATCAATTAGGCTCTGGTACTCTCGGAAAAATTAAACTATGACAATATTTAGCATTCAACGAAAGGTTGAATTACAAACTAATTCAAGCGTCTGAATTTGGTAGCGAGGGCCACCACTAGATGGTGCCACCATGAAATGACCCTCACATTCGGGGACTTGCCGTGTCTGAAAATTCTTAGTTACCAATATGCAGCCCATTTAGAGAAAAAATGAAAATCTTGTAACCATCCATAACGATTTGAGTGCTCTCATTTGTAGAAAATATTAATCATAAATGTGAATAGTTAGTACACTAAATTAAAATGCTCAAAAAACGTTTTGAAAATTCTTTACAAACATTAATCATATTCCATGAAAATAATCTAGATCAGGGGTCGGCAACTTTTCAGTTGTGGTGAACTAAGCGAATCGACAGATATGATTCAGAGTGCCACATGGTAGGAAATATTTGAACAAATTCAGTTCCCGAGACAATGAATGCAGAGTTAGGAAATAGAGGTCATCAATACTGATTTAGAGTTGTGTTTTGCATTAAGTATACATCAGTTAAAGATATTCATTGGCATAAAAATAAACAAAAGATATATCTATTCCTTAACAGTAAGTAAGAAATTAAAATTATACAAATATTATACATCATTAATCATATTTATACAAATAAGAAGCAAACAACATACATACAAGTACTCTTTCTCAGTACATTTAAATAAAAAATAGGCAATTTTATGCGAACTTTGGCCCTTTTCACCGTTGTCTTTCACATTGCAATATCAGAAGTATAATTTGCGACTTTCAATTTGACACGATTCTGAATGTTCAGTTATTAAACAACTTATTTGCAAACTCGAAATATTTTTCTTATGAGAAAAGACTTGTTCACATAGATATGTAGTGGAAAATAGAATACATGTAATTTTTTTATATAAACAATTATATCGTTCCAGTAATGACATCCAACAATTCGTAATAGCTGTTGATTTGTAATCTCGTAAACTTTACTTTCCGTAATTCTGAAAATGTTGGTACATTTCGAAATCATCCACTCAAAAATTGACAAATTCGTAGAATAACGTGAAGTGCCACTGAGAATTGTGTATCAAGTGCATCAAATCTGGCATTCATGTCATAGGCTGCCAACGCTTGATCTAGATGGAAACATCTCTTGCGTCCGCGAACAAACATATATATTCTCTACGCACATTTCACGTAATAGCTGTGATGTACAGTTATTAAATTTACTTTAAACGTGGATAAATTTATGAAATAGATCAATCTTCTAGAGAAAAAAAGAGTATGTTACAAAATTGCTTTTTTTTCTATTGAGCTGACAAGAAAATTAACCATTTGTAATGAGTATTCAATGCTAAGTAATATAAATTATTCTATTTTGTCAAGTATACGCTTTCAAAATAACAATCGTTAAAAAAAGAAAAGAAAAAGAAAGAAAAGGGGCATCCAAAATAAATTCCTCATTTTTTAATCTGGATGTATTAAATTAATGTTATTATCAAGGGTTGATTAACTGTTGATAAAATGTTAATTAACTGAATTTTACGTAGTTAACAAACTTCAAAAAAAATTCTTTCTAATTATATCAATCTTTATGTGTAATTTAATTTTTGTGGGGGATAAGTATTTGGCAGTTGTGCTTCAAAACATGTGTTAGGAAAACTTTGGTGTTCCCTGTCCCATTTATATTAATGCATATCTACCCATGCTTTTGTGATTAATGTAATGTGTACACAAACCAAACTTGGTGTTTGTAGTATTCTAAATAAGTGTTTACTTGTTTATATAAACATATAAGTATAAAACTGATGATTGAATGGTAATAGGTGTATTCAACATTTAAAAATATTCTATGGGAGAGAATATTAAGTGTTCATTCTCTGAATATTAAGTGCCAATTATGGATATTAAGTGTTAATCATGAATATTAAGTGTTAATTCTGAATATAAAGTGTTATGCACTAGATGTATGCTATAAATGTGAACTCTTTTGTCTCTTCACTTGAATTTGATGTTAATTCCTAATGTAAAGCATGCTATGCTATGGACCCGAATGCTTATTTTCTCTTAAATATTACTATTTCATTTAAAATAGTTTATATTTTAGTCAAAAAGTAAGTTTATTTTCATTTTTGCAAACGAAATAACATAAATGACACTGATGATGTAGAAATTTTCGGGTTAGGTATTCGATTTGAAATTACCTACCAAGAGAAACAGTTTATGGTCTTTGAACCGCAGTGGCGGCATCTGTTATCTCATTCCTATAATGTATACGTATTCTGTTTCATTGGTTAAGGCTGTTTTCGGTTAATGTTAAAGAATAGGACCCGAATTTGGAACATTTTTTCAGATACAAAAGAAAGGAAAAATTAACATGATATTCTGGCTTCACTATCCGTTAGAGAGCAGCTTTTTTTATCATACTTCCCACTTTTAACTGAGTTGATTCATTTTTTCTGGTATAAAATGCGTTTCGCATTTTTCATCCTATGCCGTAATGTTAAATGGGCTTTGCCTTCACGTATTAAAACAAAAAAGAAAGTATTCACGGAAAATTTTGAAATTTTTAAAAACACTATATTGTTAACAGAGGTACGAGTTATAATATTACGAATTTCCACGGAAATTGGGTCATTTTTCTGTCTGAAAATGTGATTCGCGTTTAATTAGAGAGCTCTCGTACTTTTACCGAAGACAGCCTTAAAGTAATTGGCAAACGTTTTTTAAGTGGATTGTACTACCAAAGATTTTTTTCATTAATCCTGTTTTTTTTTCATAATTTTTGCAATACAATTTTATGCTGCAGTCTTGTCACTGCTTTTATTTTGTAATGTTCTGCATTGCAAAGCGTTGAATGTCAATTCAGATGTGCTTTATGTATTTAAAAATAAAATTTCTGTGAGCAATGTCAATACTTCGTTATTTCAAATAACGACATTCTTAAAATGCAATTCATAACAATGCGAACAGAAAGATTTACTTGCATGTTTTTCCAAAAAGTGGGTCATTATTTTAAGTTATTTACATATATTTCGAATATACACTTATCACAAAATCTCGTTTTTTCAACCTGCTTTCCTTATATAGAATACTAGGCATTCCATTTTTCGGGTTACGCCTTACTTTATAAGTACCACGAATGTGTGATCAGTGACGTTGTGAAGGTCCCCTTGGACCTCACTTTGAGAACGAGAATAAGTTGGAGTCAGATAAGAGCCAGTAGCCATTTTTATAAATAATTTTCTTTATTTGGTTATCTTTCCCAAATAGAATCAAATACTTTTAATAACAAGTATATCAAATTAGCTATATGAGGTTTAAAAAGGACTTTCCTTTAAATTAACTTAAATATTTAATGATCCAATTAATTAACAATTAGAATATCGATCACGTAGAGATTACCGCAATAAGAGATCCCAGAATTATATTCAATATTCCTATTGAACATTTAATTTTAATCTCACTCTAATATAAAGCTTTAATGAGACTTTAATCAATATTTACCACACAGCAGTTCAGCTCAGCTTTTTCTGAGATTTTATCCTCCTAGAAATCTCCAATAATAAATCTCTAACTTCACTATTATACCTTCCTGCTTCAATCTCTCTCTCCTACTGCTTTTTACTTTACTATTCCGTTTGACTTAAATACTTTATCTAATCTGCATAACAAGAAATCGTGTCCTCTTTTTGGAGCTGATTGGAAATAGGTAGGGAATTAAATTTCCCTAAAAAAGACGACTCAGAAGGTTAGTGATAAAGTTCCGTATAGGTTTGTCACAACGTAACATACCCCCTTCAACCATCCTGGGGGAACCTAGGATTCTAGGGGGACCAAAGCCTGACTGACACCAAGTACGTATTTAACCAATTTATACAATACTAAAGGCAAAACCTGACTTTCAAATTGGGCTCAAAATTCTCCGCTAAGCAATTGAGCGTGATCCTTATTTTGGTAAAACTATGCATTATAAAGTTTTTGAAATACGAGATGGAACCAGTGACGTAAATGTTCTCCGTTACGCCAATGGAAAATGAACTATTTTACACTTTAATTGATTTATATGATTGCTCAATTTTATATTAATTGATGCATTTTAAGAGATTTATCATCAAATTTTTCAGCCCATGAAAGCAGTTTTTGCTGCTAACTCCTAATAGAGGTAAGCAAAAGGGAAATGGGAAAGATAATTTCATTTTTAAAAAAATTAGATGAGAGAGAGAGAGAGATGCATATTTAAAATTTAATTTGAAATTTTAAAAGCGTAAAAATTTATTTTATAAGTGTATAGTAGACATGCGTTTTTTGGAAAGCATAGTATTTTTTAAAAAAACATAATGGTGCATGAAACATAATAAAAGTTCATGTTTTTTCACTATATTTAAAGATTTAAAATCACTGCTTAAAATTTTGTAAATGGAAATCAATACTCAATTATATTTAACTAAAAAAAAATAATCATAAAAGTATGCAAAAGTTTGAAACAATAACACCTCATTGGTTCTTATTTTTCATTTGAGGCAGCGGCAGTGTTTATAAAAAATCTTGAAGTCAGTTTCAATGCATTAAACCTTTGCGATTGCACCATACCCTAAATTAATAAAATATAAGTATATATTCTAAAAGTGTAAAACTATCTCTGTATAAGAATTTAATTGATTTAATGTCGAAACAACTTTTCCCTCAAGGTTTTTATTATTAAACAATCAGACATCAGTTTTTAAGGCATTTACTAATAGATATACAAACTTATATTAAGTAAAAAGCATGTCTTTCATCATCCAATTATATGTAGTAATTCTGTGCTTAAATAACGTTAATCCTAAAAATATACACGATAATGCATAGTAAGGATCAGGACCTACCTTCTAATGATATAAATTTTGAAGAATCAAAAAAAAATGTTCAACCCTTCTAAATTATCATATGTCACATCGACATATGAATAATATTTGAAAAATAGTTAACTAATAGAATTTTTTTTACTTTGAATCACATTTTTCGTACTTAAATTACTGCATGAAAGAAATCACAATTTTACAACAACAAAAAAATCATGTTATTGGTGTGATTTCTTCTGTTTTGAATTATTAATTACATTTTTCGATTCTCACACATTTCATACACCCCTTATCATCTATTCAATACACACAATTCCAGGCAATTAAAAAAAATGAAATAACATAGTGATCAGAACATACACAACACGCAATACCTCATAAAATATCTAAATCAAAAATGCTCTTGTTTTTTTTCTATACATATACAAACGAAACCTTTGATTCATTTGATAATAATTCTGCTAGAACTAATTTAGCACATAGTTATGCTGATATTAACATAATTTTTACCATCAAATAAGGCTTTCAAAAATGGTATCATTTCAAAATTGGTGAGTTAAATAAATTCATGAAATTTAATTGAAGTTATTTTATGAATTAGGCTTCAATATTAATGCAAAACAACTACATTTTACAAAAAAAACGATGTGTTTTAAATTTAGATGTTTTTCAGCAGATGGCAGCACGGTGACTTAATTCAAATCGTAATCGTTGGGTTCTTTATAAGTTTCTCCCTCTGTATTCTGATTTATTAAGCAAAAAAAAAAAAAAAAAAAAAAAAAAACGATATCATTCAATTTAAGGCACATTTTTGGGTGAAATAACAGGGATTTGATCTGTTGAAAACAATCAAAACTCATGCGGCATTGTGTGAATATTTAAACGTCACTTTCATCTAAAATTTGATCGGAATTATGAGTTAATTGGTAATTTTTCTTTAATTCCTCTTTTACATGAAGTTAAATAAACATTTTATTAAAAAAAGGTGCTCCTCTTAACCACATGTGTCCCGTAGATATCCACCTCACCTCTAAATGATACAAGGGATTTCTAGAGGACTTCCATTAAGTGGAATGGATATCCAAGAAAATACAGTTTTGTGTGCTGTAATGCAGACGAAAATCTATTCACATAAAATACGAATAAGATACACAAGAAATGCGGGAACCAAGTAACAAAATCAATTTCAGAAGCCCGCAAAGCACGATTTTAGAAGTAAAAATACTCAACAATTATATAATACATAAGTAGTGGATACTCATCATTTGAGAGAACTTTTCTAAACATGTGCGCACAGATGATGATTTAACCCTTTATACATTGCACATGATTTCATCATTTTTATAAATAAAAAAAATTAATTCTCTAAATAACTCAAATTAGACAAAATTCAACACTTTTCATATTAAAGAATATGTTTAAACAAAACAAGAAAAAAATCGCTCACATAACAAGGGCCTAGCTATGACAAAAAAAAATGAAAAGAAAGAAAGAGAAAGCTTTCCGTTTTAATAGCACGAAAAATTGCCTGATTTGGACCAAAAGTAGATGAATTATACTAGAATTTATAGACGTTATGCATCAAAGTTATGGCCGAAAAATGACCGTATTATATTTAGATATAAAAAGAAGCATTTTTTATAAAATATTTTTAAAAAATTATGCAAATTTTGAAATTTACGCAAAGGTATAATTTTTCTTAGAATGCAGCGAATGAACTATCTGTGCAACTCGTTTTAAAAAATATATAATATACAAGAAGAAAATTAAAAAAAAATTGAATGTGATGGAAATCGGTGATTTAACGCTTCAGTAAAGTAATAACACATTTTTAAGCCATCAATTTATCGAATTTTTAAAAACAATTTTATAGTGAAATAATGCAAAAACTATATTTATAATGACTATAAAGACATGAAAATAATTAATTTTTTACACATAATGGTATAAATGCAGAAAGAATGGCTATGCTGAGGGTAATATAAATCTTGCGATACATAAATTAGAACTTATATGTATACATAGAGAGAGATTGAAAATTTTTTTAATTTATAGCCCGTTAAAAATAAATCAAAAATATCTAGAATTAACACAAAATATGACAAGATAAAAGCGAATTATTATGTAAAAAAAAAAAATTCTGGTATTTCTAAATTTTTCCTCAATTGTTGACAAAAATAGAAACATAATATATATATTCTTACATAAATTTAAGTATAAAACTATAAAACAACAAAAAGCCCATCATCGTCATAAAAAGCAAAATTGCACACAAAATTTCGATTTGAATGTCATTTGCATCTAGAACCGAATAAAAACCGGAGGCACACAAATACGCACCTCCAAAGTTACTTCTGATTAGAATACTACAACTGTTAAAAGTGAGATTATTATATGATTTACAAGGTCTCGGAAATCATCTACATTGAATAAAAAAATATGAAGCTCAAAAGTTTTAATCATATATTTAAAAAGTAGCTCACTTTATCTGCTTCTTGTCAAGTCCGGCATTGCTAATTTGGGCGTTGAAATTCACGAGGAAAAATACAAATAGTATTATCTGGGGGTGAAACTTAAGGCTGTTTTCGGCTGTTAAAGAATAGATCCCAAATTCTGAATATTTTTTCAGATATAAAAGTACTCAAACATTAATATTATATTCTGGCCTCACTATCCTGTAGATAATCACTTATTTCATCATACTACTCATTTTTATCCGAGTTGGCACATTTTTTTTCTTTTATAAAATGTGTTTTGGCATTTTTCTCCTATACCATAATGCTAAACGAGCTTTCCTTTTACATGTTGAAAGAAAAAACAAATTATTTATGAAATGTTTTGAAATTTTAAAAACACTATAATATAAGCAAATGCATAAGTAACAAGGTCATAATTTTTTATGAAAATTGAGGAATTTTTTCTGTCCGAAACAGTGCTCCGCGTCAAGTTCATGGCGAAACATGGCTGTGTACATGGCGAAAACAGCCTTAAAAGCATGAACGGGTCCGAAAAATAACCTTCAATCTTGATTGTTTTCATCTTTTAATAAGATACGAAGTTAAAACAGCTGGTACACATATGTGTGCCTTGTGTGTGTGCTGGCACACATATGTGTACCTTGAAGAGGATAAAAAATCCATATGCAAAAGCTAATCAAGCGTAAAATGCATACATAAGTTGATGTAGTGCATAAATATATAAAAAAGTAAAGCATTCTCTTGGAAAAGAAATTACAACATCATCTTATAATTCAAATTGATAAAATATCAACATCATCTTATAATTCAAATTGATAAAATATCAACATTATCTTATAATTCAAATTGATAAAATATGCCCAGATTTGATGAAACTACACCATAAATAGTTCTGAGCGCATAATATAAATATACACATTAGGGAACTCTTAAGCTGAAAACGAAATTATAAACCACTTGTAACATCTAAGAATTACAATAATGAACATTTACTGTAAACTGCAATGATAAGCAAGAAAAGAGTAGTTTCGAAAATAAATAAATATGAAACTTCGTGATATACCTGAGGATAATGGTGATGACTTGTTTAAAGTTCGTACTAAAACGGATGCCGAAAAGGAAAAGGAAGAGGAGGATTACAAAAAGTGGCTGGAGACAGAGAAGGATATGTTGTATTTGAATAGGTACTGGAATGATCCAAAGTTGGATGAAGGTGAAAAGTTTTTGAAAGATTATATTTTGAACAAAAGGTATATTGGGGATGACCAGGAAGATTGTATTCCTACTTATAATGAAATCACAGGAGACTTCGATAATTTGAGTGAAGATGAGGAAAGTATAGCACGGCAGGAATTGTTTGAGCACAAGTACGATGGCAAGACATCTGCCGGGGCCGGGATTCGAACCCGAGACCTGAGGAAGTTCAGTCCAACGCTCTGCCAACTCGGCTATCGGGACTTGTAGCAAATTATGCGTGGGCGCTGTCTTCTTTTTCGAGGGGAGCAATGCCGCACGCATAATTTGCTTCAAGTCCCGATAGCCGAGTTGGCAGAGCGTTGGACTGAACTTCCTCAGGTCTCGGGTTCGAATCCCGGCCCCGGCAGATTTATCCAAAGACTGGAATTTTGCTTTAGAATCGTGTTTCGGTTTGTCCTCCTCTACTTCTTCATCACACCCTTCTTCTCCATCGTCGTCTAGCTCTTCCCTAATATCATTATTCGTCTGATGTTGGACCAAGTTCTGGTGTTGGACTCTTGTCCAGTGATCCCAGTCTTCATCGTCTATTTCCTCATCATAATTGAATTCCGGTTTCTGCTCTTCCGCGACGTTATAATAATCGTCATTAAACATCTCCATCATCTTTTGATCGTGTTTATCAGGATCAAAATCGCTCTCTATATCAGATACGTCCAAATTCAATTCGTCCTTCCCAGTGACTTCTTTCAACTTGAGAAATTTCTCCTCGATTTCTTTCCTCTTCAGTGCTTTCAGCCGCTTCAGTTCCTCTCGCTTTTGTTCCTTTTCCCTTTTCTTTCTTTCTGCGTAATCTTCCCTCTTTTGCTTCCTTTTGGTGTTGGCCCTCCTCAGAGAATCTCCGATAGTTCTAGGAAAAGACTTTATGAACTCTTCGTCTGGTTCTTCGAACCTAAAATTGTACTTTGTGCTCAAACAATTCCTGCCGTGCTATACTTTCCTCATCTTCACTCAAATTATCGAAGTCTCCTGTGATTTCATTATAAGTAGGAATACAATCTTCCTGGTCATCCCCAATATACCTTTTGTTCAAAATATAATCTTTCAAAAACTTTTCACCTTCATCCAACTTTGGATCATTCCAGTACCTATTCAAATACAACATATCCTTCTCTGTCTCCAGCCACTTTTTGTAATCCTCCTCTTCCTTTTCCTTTTCGGCATCCGTTTTAGTACGAACTTTAAACAAGTCATCACCATTATCCTCCTCATCAGAATTTCCGAGAGCTTCTATGAAACTTTTCTTGGCTTCGGCTTCTTCACGGAGGGTGGTCGGTGCTTTAGAAGCCATCTTTTCATCTTCATCTTCACTCAACACGCCATTTCTTTCAAGAATCAGTCCTTTCGTAGTCTTTCAAGAACATTGGTTTCTCCTTTTTTTCTTTCTTTACGACGACGGGTTCCTCGGTGAAGAACTCGACTTTTTCGTCATAAATCCTGGGATCTTTGCTTTTCAGGAGACTCAACGTTTTAAGGAAATCTTTCTCGATGACTGGTTCTACTTCTTCACTTTCTGATGACGATTCACTAATTTCTTTGCTGAGATCTTTCAGTTTCTGTAACTCTTCCTTGTTCCGCCAGATGTTGTATTTATTTGCATAACTTTTATTTATCTTGAATTCCCCTTCGGAGCATTCATCGGACGAGTCATTCAAGAGGGAGAGTTTTTCTGACATTTTCCTTGTGATTTAAGTTCTTGCAATTTGGGGAAATTCCAAGTTCTTTAGGTGAACAGTAGATTGAAAAGCTACACTTTTTTCCAAAAATATTTTTCAAGTGTGATGAATCATACAGCTAAGCTAAGCATTTTCTAAAACCTAATTTTCAAATCTATGTTAGTGAAGAAACAGTGAACTCTTGATAATGCAAAGATTATAGAAGTTTCCAGGCAGCATGCTTCATCATACTATTTGTATCAGATTTAGTTCAGTGAAAACACTGAAATGTTCTTGAACCAATGTTCTTGAAAGACTACGAAAGGACTGATTCTTTAAAGTCATGCCGTTTGGTCTCTGTAATGCACCTGCGACCTTCGAGAGAATGATGGACAATTTGCTACGCCATTTTAAATGGACTATGTGTCTTTGTTACCTAGATGACATAATAGTGTTCTCAGAAACTTTTGAAGACAATCTTATACGATTAAGACTTATTCTAAAATGTCTTCAGGAAGCTGGTCTTAAATTAAATTCAGAGAAGTGTCTTTTTGCTGCCCAAGAAGTAAAGATTCTAGGCCATCTTGTATCTAGTAATGGTGTTCGTCCCGATCCCGACAAAATAAAAGCCGTAAGAAAGTTTCCCACTCCAAAGAATATACATGACATACGAAGTTTTCTTGGCCTTTGTTCATACTTTAGAAGATTTATTAAAGGTTTCTGTTATCTCGCCGAACCTTTGCAGTCGTTGCTGAAAAGTGGCGTGGAGTTTCATTGGGGTCCTGAAGAGGTGGAAGCATTTCACAGTCTTAAGAAAGCACTTACTTCGGATCCAGTATTGGGGATGTACGACGAAAGAGCTTCTACAGAAATCCATACTGATGCAAGCGGGTACGGTATCAAAGCTGTCCTAGTACAAATTCAGAATAATGTCGAGAAAGTTATATAGCATACGCTTCTAGAACTCTGACAAAAGCCGAAAAGAATTATTCCACCACAGAAAGGGAATGTCTTGCCATCGTATGGGCTACCAACAAATTCCGGCCGTACATATTCGGAAAATACTTTACTGTTGTAACTGACCATCATTCCTTGTGCTGGCTCATGAATTTAAAGGATCCTTCAGGAAGGCTTGCCAGATGGGCCCTCCGACTTCAAGAGCATGATTTTGACGTAAAATATAAAACCGGTAAGAAGCATAGTGACGCCGACGCTCTTTCGAGAAATCCAGTGGAAGAGGAAACGGAAACACCAGACAAATTTTTAGCAGTCACGACGAGTATGAACCTTGCGATGGAACAGAAAAAAGATCAATACCTTGCGAAATTAAAACTTTTGAGCAACTCATCCAAAAACGAAGAATTCAGATTCATCGACGGTATCCTTTGCAGGAAGAATTTTGATCCAGATGGAAAGTTGTGGTTACCAGTCATTCCTAAACATCTACGAGCAGACATACTAAGGCACTTTCATGACACCCCCACCGCAGGACACCTTGGTTTCGCGAAAACTTATGACAGGATTCGCAAGAGATTTTACTGGCCGGCAATGTACCGAAATGTCGTTCGGTATGTCATGCATTGTCGGGAGTGCCAAAGGAGAAAATCCGTTCCTCAACGACCACCTGGACGTTTAGTTCCCATCCCTCCAGCTATAGCTCCTTTCCATCGCATTGGAATTGATCTCCTTGGGAGATTTCCAAAGTCTGCTCATGGAAACAAATGGATAATAGTCTGCACGGATTACTCAACGCGATATGCAATAACAAAAGCCTTGCCGACAGCCGAAGTCGCCGAAATAGCGAAGTTCTTACTTGAAGAAATTGTCCTCAGGCATGGAGCTCCTCGAGTAATTATCACAGATCGTGGAGCAGTCTTTCGATCCAGACTTGTTCCTCTCTCGTCGACTTGTGTAACATTGATCATCGTTTCACAACGGCGTATCATCCCCAAACAAATGGACTGACGGAGCGCTTCAATAAGACCTTGGCCGACATGTTGTCAATGTATGTGGATGTAGAGCAGAAAAATTGGGATGAAATTCTACCATTTGTAACCTTCGCTTATAATACCGCTAAACAAGAGACCACAGGTTTTACGCCGTTCTATTTACTTCATGGTCGTGAAGCGGAAACGACACTAGATACAATGCTACCATTCTGTCCTAACGATTTTGATGACAATAACATCACCAAGATAGCAGCCAGAGCCGAAGAATCACGACAGCTAGCCCGAGTACACACTCTGAGAGCTCAAGACAAAGATCGTCGACGTTACGATTCCAAACACCAAATGGTATCCTACGCTCCCGGAGATCTCGTATGGGTTTATACTTCAGTGAGAAAAAGTCGGTCTCTCCGAAAAACTCTTAAGAAGGTATTTCGGACCGTATCAGGTGCTACGCCGTTTATCAGCCGTGACTTACGCAGTACAAGATTTTGATCCTGCTTCACGAAAAAGAAAAAACTAAGAGAAGTTGTCCATGTACTGCGTATGAAAACCGTACCATGATCCCGCCGAGCAAATCGAAACCGAGGATATTCCTCCCAAAGAATCATACAAAGGACCCATCACTCGTTCCAGAATAAAGACCCTTGAACAAAATGACAGCGGGGCGCTGTCTTCTTTTTCGAGGGGAGCAATGCCGCACGCATAATTTGCTACAAGTCCCGATAGCCGAGTTGGCAGAGCGTTGGACTGAACTTCCTCAGGTCTCGGGTTCGAATCCCGGCCCCGGCACATTTATCCAAAGACTGGAATTTTGTTCTCGTTTTTAATGTATTGTTTCTCTAGGTTCTAGATGAATCCAGATCATTCTTTAGAGTGCATACTGGGTATTTCTCGAATATTCCGAAGTGTATAAAAGCAGAGTTCATCGCCAGTTGGGGATGTTCTCAGTCCAGTGTTGTATCGAGCTCCCAGCGTTAGAATAAATCTAATTGTTTGTTTAATTGAACTGTGTACTTCTTTCGAACTCCGTGACAATATATATATTACATATTTTTTATTCAACAGCTAAAAATACTAATAGGGAATTATTACGTACCACTTAATTAGAAATTTGAAAATACTGACTAATGGATGCATGAAAATCTTTTTGATTTCTGACTAGAAAAAATTCTTTTTCAACTTAATGCAAAGAAAAAATACTGCAACATTTACATCTTGCTACATAAGAGAGGTATGTTTTCACAATTTCCACACACAAACAATGTAAGACATTAGAAAATGTAACAGTTTTGATAAGAGTTTCTTAATCAAAATTTTTCCATTGCAATCGCTAATGACGGAAACCGGAAAATCAAAAATTTCCTCAACGTAGATACATACAACTTTTGCTACATACAAGAAAAGCCTCTTTCTGTTTTGGACAAAAAATAATGTCATTTGAAAAAAAAATTCCAATTTTTTCTAATACCAACTAATAAAAAAAAACCCGTCCAGTTGCTGAAATAATTCGTTAAATTGGGGGTTTTGTCTTCATTTTATTTGGAAAAAGAGACACATCGTTACATCGGGGGCCGACTGTATCATCGAAAGTTTTTTCAAAAAAATCAAAAACAGGTAGAATATGTGCAACTTTGATGTTAAAAAAACCCATCTAAACTATATGTTGATTGGTTTATGATTATTTGAGAAAGAAAAAGAAGACTTCAAAATAATGCATACAGTCACTCAAAAAAGTATTGGGACACTTGGCATACATAACTGTACAGCCATTTATAAAAATATTTATCACATTAAAAAAAAACAAAATGAATTAAGAAATATTTTAACATTTCGTGTATAGTATATAAAGAAAACTTTATTAGTATTATAGAATTTTAATTGGATCTTGCTTTGCAAATATAATTCAAAGGTACACTGAAGTCAAAAAAGTATTGGGACACTTTTGAAATCAGAAATTCAACAAATATACACCGCTTTCAATAGAATTTTTAAATTCACACCACTTTTTTTAGAGTAGAAGTTTAAACATAAATGTTTCAACAGTTAATATTCTTTATAGAAAAATGATGAGAAACATAGATATATCGGCTGGAGTATGAAATCTCATAATAAGTGATTGAAAGAGGGAAAATCAGTTTGGTGTAGAGGAAAAATCTTGAAATTGAGTAAATCTACTGTTTTTAACATCATTGACAAGTTAAAAAAAAACAAATAGTGTTGAAAACAAAGATCAGGGCGTCCAAGGATATTTAATGAACGTGAAGAGAGGTATATTGTATGTGTGTGTGTGAGACAAGTACGCATTAATCCAAGAACTAGTGCAGTAAAAATTACGTTGCAATGTAAAAGTAGGCTCGGAAAATGAGTAAATCCTGAAACTGTTAGAAATGTTTTAAGAAAACATAAGTATCAGGGCAGAGTACCTCAAAGAAAGCCCTACATGAGCAAAAAAAAGCAAATAGACAAGCTAGATTGGCATTTGCTAAAATGTATGTAAGGCAGCCAACCGAATTTTAGGAAAATGTAATTTTTGTTGATGAAAGCAAATATAACATTTTTGGATCGGATGGCAAGTAAAAAGTTTAATGGAAATCAAATACAGCAATGCATGTTAAAAATGTACGGTCTACTGTCAAGTTTGGAGCGGGTAACGTAATTGTATGGGGCTGCATGGCAAGCTCTGGTGTCAGGAACTTACATTTTGTTGATGGTATAATGAATAAATATGTCTATATCTTGACATTCTCAAGCAAAATTTAAAGTTAAGTGCGAGCAAGCTGGCAATCTCAGGATATTTTAAACTGTACCAAGATAATGACCCGAAAAATACTGCAGATATTTGCAAGTTATGGGTCCTCTACCGCTGTCCTAGTATTATTAAGGACTCTTGCACAAAGTTCATCTATTGGTATGATGACACAACAGACTGCTCCCTGGGAAAACTGGCACTTGGAGCGGGGTGTTGAACTTCTGAGGACCTTTGGACTAGTGAGGTGGGGTCTTGGAGGAAGCGGCCATGTAGAGGGTACCGGAGAAAAGCTGAGTTTTGCGTCTCAGGCCGCCAGATAGTACAGAAGCCCGGGACAGCCTAACCAGCATGTCTTGGCTGCTCTATCAGCTGGTGTATAATCCCGCCTGTCTTGTAGTTCCAGGTGATGCCTGGATGGGGTCCTGCATTGCAGAGCGGGGGGCTCTCCTGAGGCCACTACTGGTTGCTGAATCTAGGGCTAGCTCTGCCAAACTGGTCCTCTGAAAATCAAAAGGAATTCTCCTCCTCCTTTCTCAAAAAAAAAATCAAAATAAGTCAAAATAAAGAAAAAACTCAAAACGCATTTATTAAAACCCCCAACCCACCCTACCCAACTCATGATGCTCAGCCGATGGATAGTAAAGGCCTCATATTACCCACAACTGCCATTGATACTATTGCTACACATTCTCGATTTTTAATTCTATCAATACCTAACAATGAAATGTCACGGAAATCTCCCTTTGCAATACAGAAAGCCCTTAAAGGAATAGGTGGAGACCCGAAATCTGTGAAGAAATTACGTTCTGGGGACTTATTAATAGAAACCATATCTGCCCTACAAACAAAATATTTCTTGTTGGCAAAAACATTTATAGACTCTAATTTAACTGTGTTTCTCCTCACAAATCATTGAACTCTTGTCGTGGTGACATATCTGAGCCGGACCTTTTGTACGCTTCAGAAGCAGAAATACTCGAAGGACTTTCTGACCTGGGTGTTACCCAGGTCAGAAGAATTACAATATTAACCCTCTAACTGGACACGTTCCTCCTGAAAAGTTATTCCGAAAGCGTTTAACTCTTCTTTGAGATTCCTTCAAAAATGCAACAGACTTTTTTCCTTTCCCCTTTTAGAACTTGGGAGGTCGAATGGGGAAAATTTTACGAACCAGTTCGGTCGCTTTGAAAAGTAAGAACCAAGAGATCAATCGTTTACAGCTAGCTGTTGTTGCCTTGGGCAATCTTCTTTGAAAGCGTAGATATCCCTCTTGATCAATCCTCTTTGAAAAGATACGGTGTTTCTTTCTCCTATATGTTCAGTCACAGTAAAATTAAAAACGAAATGAAAGGTAAAAAAAAAGGAAAAAAATTAAATAAATAGTATGTTAGAAGTTGAAAAATAATTATATTTTCTTCAAAAAAATTTATTTTTCTGTCATTTTTAAAAATTAAAATATAAAATATATAAAATATATATATATATATATATATATATATATATTATATTTGGTATTGCGATTTAAACCAGAAAAAGCATCCTGTATTCATTTTTGAATATGAGAGTAAGAAAACGCGCTCACTTTCCTGTTTTTTAAAAAAGTAATGAGGTAAAAAGAGCAAAGGCCCTATCTCATTTTTAAACAATAACACAATAAATATTACATACAATGATTATATTTATGAAATAAAACCGATCTTTCTCTATTCAGTTATACTTTTTAATTTAAAATAGCATAAAAAAGGATTTCAATACTTTTAATTTATTTTAATTAAAATCATATAAAAGATATTTTTATGTTAACTGAATATTTTTCGGAAAAAATTTAAATTTTCCTTCCTAGTGTTCTCTCTTTTTCGAACTTCTTGTATTAAATAAAAATTCCTTTTCTACATCGGCATTTGTGATGGACATAACACACATTCAGTCAATAATTTTTAATTTTAATGGGGGGATATACTTCTTCAAATGCGCATGACAGTACTTCTAACCATTTTCTACTCAAGTTAAATTTCTTATCTTTCCGTTTCTTTTATTACAAGGAAAATGTCACACATTGATAACTACATTTTCACACAATTCAGTCATTACAAATTCTATTGTGAGAAAAGTTCTCCCCAATTAATCTTCTTGTCTTTCAAAACAGTACACTTAAAACAATTTTGTTCAGTGAAGTTAACCGACAGTTCCACAATTTATTCATACCAAATTTTAAAAACAAATTTAACACTTGGAAATGTATCCTGTATTAAATTTTTCAGTATACACAAATATTTCCTGCTGTAGGGAAGATATAGTATGAGATGTGGTGTGTGGTTGTGAAAGAATGTTTTCGTACGTGTAGACTATTTTTGAAAATTTAAATATCACTGAAGCTGATCATATAACTGCAAATGAGCCTTATTTTAATGTGTGCTGGTATCAAAGTAAAACACTTTAAAATATTAAACAGCCTATGGGTTTATACTCAATATCAAACTATTCGTAAAATGTGTGTGTGTGTGTGTGTGTGTGTGGCTTACAACTTCTATTCAAATTGTAAAGAAACTGAAATATAAATATATCTTACTGCAGTCAAAAATATTCATAATATGTAAGTATCCTGTTGCTCCACTTATTTCTGTACATTTTAAGAACTGTAGCTGAATGCAATTTTTTATATTTATAAACGAGGCATAACAGCTCACACAGTCGTAAAAATGTCCTTATCATTTTTAAATATACTACTATAAAACGTATATGGATTGTAAGATCAGTTGTAAAATCCTAAAAGCTTTTAGAGGAGCTAAAAACATGTAATTTTGGACTGATCAAATTTTTAATATAATACACAAATATACATGTTATTAAGCAAATACATTTGAAAAATCAAACTTCCTTCTGAAATAAACGTAATTGAAAGAAAAATGTTTAATTGCAAATGAGTGGAAATACATGTTTATCTAAGGGGTATCCCCAAAGTGAGGTAATACTCAAACTCAGAAGCACAACAATCCATGAGGGCCAGGAACTACTGTGCCCCTCATAATACACGTGACCATTGGACGCTGAGGTGCATGAACAGATGTCCCGATTTGGTGGTCTGTCTGAAGAGAGACCTTCAGTGTTTAAGACCCGAAGCAAGCTTGGTACTCATTTATCGACCCAATGTAGCGGGGATTAAAGGCAGAGTCGACCTTGCGCAGCCCGTTAATAGAACCCCAGACCTGTGGTGTGAAAGCACTATACACTTTCACTCAATCCTATTCGGTGAAAAATAAAATTTAATGTTAGAATCTTATATAAATCCCTAATGAATGAAGGAGTCCAAACTTTTTTTTTTCATGTAGACTGTTTAGACGGAAATGGTTAATTATGAACATTCCACAAGTTGCATAAATTAAAATTAACCGTTATAGTTAACATAAATTTTTAAGGGTACAAAAGGTGTATTTTCGGCTGCACGAATTAATTTTAAAAGGAATACGGTTACGAAAAAGTAGTACAAATCTATCTAAAGTAGGGTTGGTTACCTTAGATATTGTCAAACACAACAATGTATTGGAAGCCAATTCCACAATTCGTTGTTATAAAAATGTATGGAAAATTACAAGATTTATTTTTGCATTTGTAATTTATATATATATATATATATAATTTTTCCTGGGAGCTTTAAAAGCTAGAGCGGCATCCATAAAAAAAAACCGCGGTTCTCTCTCTCTTTTTCCAGATCGCCCCTGACTAAGCCGGCTCTGTCATAGTAAGTAAAAATGCCGGATTTTGTTTGTCAAGATCATTTTATAGCAGACTGCTTTTTTCATGTATTTTAGATGGTCGTTTTTATATTTTCTACATCAATATCTTAATGTCTGAATTTAAAATTACATAAAAAAATTCTTGACATTCGCATCAATGACCATGATAATTTTTATTAGTATATGAATGTGTCATCAAACGATTACATGACTAATATTAACACACACATTATTTTAACCATTTAGTTTATATCAAGTATAACATAACGCACACAAATTTTCTAAACTTTAAAATAAATATTTCGAAAACTACTTCATATATACTCAAAATCTTTTATCCCTACGCTTTAGCTTCTCAGTTTTGCTTCTCTATGTAAGAATTTATTGTAATTGTATATTCATCAATTTTTTTAGTATATTTTTTGCTCTTAGCATGCGGTTTTCAACCGAATTGTATGAAATCTTCGAAATATATTAAATGAATGATTGAATATTAACGTCGCACTGTTCAGCTACACGAGGGCTTTTGGCGACGGACCACGTAATTTTGAACCATGGTCAAGTGACGTGGACGACACCTGAGCTGGCACCCCTCTCTAACTACCCCACCACACCAACGGGAGGACGTTTCAGCTCTCGACAGATTTAACCTCAATCGCTGCCCTACACGGCGGGTCTTTAGTGGTACTGGGCTCGAACTCGAGACAAAGCGAGCAAATTATTTGTATAAATAGGTTCCGATACCTATACCACTCGGCTACCGCGGCCGAAATATATTAAAAGATACCAAAGAAGCTATATAATAAAATTTGAAATTTTTATTATACTCAAACAATTGCTAAAACTTATGGTAAATAATTTTTAACTGCGCGATGCATTTTTTTTTCGAAATTTCAAATGGAATTTCTAACATAAAATTTCTAGCTTTATATATAAGGTCGAGATTTCAAAACGTATCCAGATTTTAATTACTTATTCAGTTAGCCTTTAAAAAAGATAAATGTTGAGGTATTTTGTATAAATAGATATTTTTGAACAATATATAATTCGAATGTTTTTCAATAGCTCGAATTTAAAATTGATTTTTATGTTTATTTATATGCATATAAATGTCTACTGTAAATGTTTCCATATATTTTTGATTGCCATTTATTCAAACATTCCAGTTATAAAAAAAATGTGTGAAAATCTTCATTCATGTTGTCTTTGATGTAAACTGAAGTTCAAGCACTTAAAATTCAAATATAATTCGGTGTATTTTAACAATATATAACCAGGCACTGTACTTAAACTTACCTGAACACTTAGGCTTTGAAATCTAAAAAAAACTAATAAATCTTAATTAGTTTTTTTTTCGTTATTATTTTTATCAAAGTGTAAGAAAATGTTTCAAATGATTTGATGAAGTTTAAATTTATTCATTTTTAGTGGTTGGAAAATTGAAAAGGTTCCAAATTTTAAAGAGTTTGATGTTTTATTAATTTTTTCGGTATCTTATAATAAAATAATCATGTTTCAAAAACTGAAAGCTTTGAATAAGAAAAATGAAGCGAAAGAATATACTTAAAAAAGATATAATTTGTCTAACTATATAAAATAGCAGATTGCCCTGACACGCCCCAACTTGTTACAGTTTGAAATTAATATGAAACCAAAATGGAATTGTAACATATTTTACTTATGCGTTGGGACTTTTGGAAACTTTTAAAATACAAGCTAGCAAACACTTCTGGGGTTGTAAAGAAATTTCTCCCCGGTTTTTTACGATTGGGGGGGTCAAAACACGGGGTTCCCTGCGAGCCATAAAACTCCTGCTGTGTTGCTTCCTCCGTCCCTCATTATCTTTCAAGATGTTAAACCTTAAAAGGGGGAAAGGATTTCAGAAAAGTGCGGCTAATCCGCTTTTGAAAACGTTACTTGAAGGCAGAAAAATCCGTGCAGTCCATTTTCGAAGCCTCTCTAGTAGGGTGGAAAAATCCGTTCTGTCCAGTTGGAGGGTTAAGAGACTCAACACGTTTACGTACTAAACATATAATTTTAACTTTCAATAGTCCGAAATTACCTACTACTATTAAAGCCGGATATTTAAATTGCAAAATACGCCCATATATACCGAATCCTCTGCGCTGTTTTAAGTGCCAGAGGTTCGGACGCTCTCAAACTGCCTCCAGAAGACAATTGACGTGTTCTAGATGTGCATCTGTTAGACATGCCTCCTCAGATTGCACTCTAGAGCAGAAATGCGTCAATTGTTCACAGCCTCATTCCGCTGATTTGAAATTATGTCCCAAATGGAAAATAGAAAAAGAGATACAAACAATTAAAACCAACAGAAACATACCCAATATTGAAGTCCGAAAATTTATAACCCCACAACCATCTCAAACTTACGCTCAAGTTGCCAAATACATAACTGTTAATAGTTCCTCACAAACAGATGAAACGATTACAAAAATAGTGCGCCCACCTTTAAAATTACTACAACCATTAATAACCATTTCGAAACCAAATATGTCTCCCTCAGTCCCTGCAGTTATTAAATCTTCTACGTCAACTCAGGCAGAACTCGTACCATCCACATCTTCTGTTACAGTTGCATCGCCTTCAAAATCTCAACCTCCTAATTCTGTAATAGATACTGCTCCCACTACTTCTAATAATTTATCTATCTCTGCTGCATCTTCCTCATCCACAGCATGCTCTGTTCTTGAAACGACCACCACTACATCCAATACCATACCCACTATATCCCAGGATACAACTCAAACCTCAAAACCCCGTAGGAAAAAACGTCCTCCTAAAAACCAATCTAACACTATAAAACCAAAAATAGAAATTAAGATGGCTCCTCATAGACCTCGAGAACCAGCACCTACTGGGTACTCAACGGATGAGGAAGATATGATAGTATATGATGTGTGTGGAAGATGAACCTGAGCAAAATCCAAAGTATGTTATTAGTTACAAGGGAGAGTTAGTAAAAGGACGTAATTGTGCATCTATACGGTATGACTTTGAAAACCCGATCGAAGAACCGTGTTAACAACAGCAAAAAATAACATTTACTTTAAAAAAAACAGTAGCAGTCGTGGGACTGCCGATAGAAGTGAAAACGGAACTATTAAGTTGAGAGTAATTAAAACTATATGCAAAAATTATATGAAATTTTTTATGTTTTATTTATTAGTTACATATGATGGGTTAAACAAATCATGAACAAAATATAAATACAAAGTGGTTGAAAAAATAATTAATATACAATTATCTTAATTATACATAGTATTTATATTTACACGAATTTCAATGAATTCAAGTTTGAACATTATTTTCATTATTTACATCATTGTCATCATTAATTTCGACAATACTTGGATTATCTGTTCGTTCAATCATTTCATTGTATTCTAAAAAAAGATACAATAGGTTTATGGTAACTGAAATAAGAAATAAAAATGTTTGATTGAAATTTATCTAAATATCGTATAAAAACAGCATCGATAGTCGTTTTATACTTTGTTGTACTGACTTTCGATCATTAGACATAGTCAAACCTAATGTTTCATTCAAAAATTCAATTAATGATAAATTTTTGTCATCTGCGAAGTTAATATTAAAGTCTCCGCTTAATATCATAGGTATGTCGTCAAATTTTTCGCCAAATCTTTTTCGAGTAATTCAGAACCTTCTTTTGTAAATCATTAAATTTTCGAATAAAAATTGTTCTATCTGTTGACATCTTCAAGTTTTTTTCTCGTGGGATTAAGGATCTAAACAAGTATAAAAAATAGAAATTATGTTACAATATTTTTTCTAATAGTGAAATTAAATTATATAAGTTCATAAATAATTATTTGGCAAAAAATAACAAAGCACGTATTTTATATCTAACAAATTACACAAACAAACAATAACTTCGTAAAATTGAAGTTTACAATTAATGAACATATTTCATAAAATCTAAAATTATTATAACATTTTTTTAATTTTCCAATTTTAAAATCCACGAAAAAATATTATCAAATAACTAGAAATCTATTTTACCACGCTAGTAAGATAAATCTTATACCGTAATAATACTCATTTCATGATGAAGAGGTTAAATATTAAAAACATAATTAAAATGAATAATGCTAAATTTTAAATACAAATATTCGTACAAATATTAAAAATGTTTAAAAATATATTCGTTGTTTTCATTATTCATTTATCTGTATAAAAATATTAATATGTTTCATACTCACTTTTATACTGAAGTCAATGAATTTAAATTCAATAAATAAACAGTCATCCTTCAATTAAATAATTACAATAATAGTCAAATTAAAAATTCACTTAAATAAACAAAATCCAGTACACACAAGTTGAACTTCCCACGTGGTCAATTTAACTTTACTTATGTATATAACTACACTCTAATACTTAATGTACAACGCGTCACATTTACAATTACAGATGTACTGCTACTATAACGTATTGGTGACGTGACTCACAAAATTATACTTATCCAAAAAGCGTCCAACGCGCACATAATACAGTCAGAAATAGTCGATGTATTAGTGTATACGTGTACACAGGCTACTGCGCGTGCGCTAGTCTGGAGATCATTAGCATGTCGGTGACGCGAACCGAGGATTTTACCCTCTACCAAAACGCTCAACGCGCGTAAAGAAGTTTTCACTTCAAAAATTTTTTTTACAAACTAAATATTTTTCTGATTTGGTGGGGAAAACCCCACCAAAATTTATTAACTTTAGCTTTTAAAATTTTTTAATCTGAGACCTTACTTTTTTACCTATACAATTTATTACTGATTTTATACTTTTAATACTTAAAGAGTTGTTTGGCGCAGTTTAACCAAAATTGGCTCTTGCGCCTTTAACCCCACACTCACTCACTCATTGCACAAAGTTCAGACCTTAATCCCATTGAACATGTGTGGGATTAATTGCAGCAAAAATTATATGAGCACCAAATTTCTAACAAGCAGGATTTAAGAAAATATTTAGATGAAGAGAGGGGACCAAAATCGATAGATCGTTTTGCAACAAATTGATCCAATCCACGTCAAATAGACTTCCAGAGATCATAAAAAGCAAGGATGGTCCAACAAGATATTAATTTCTAAGTTTGAATTGTTTTTCTTAATTTATTGGGAAGTGTCCCAATACTTTTTTCAGCACGTTCTTTAACTCGATTTCTTTTATTTTCAATTTTAACCATAATTGCATTAATGTATGAGTTTTGTTCAAATTATTATTATGAACATTAAATAACATTTACTTCTTTTTTTGGTATCAATTGTATGTTTAAGTAAAACATTACGATAAAAATTTATGAACTAGTAGTGTGTTCCAATACTTGTTTGAGTGACTGTATCAGAAAAGTTTCAATTCGAAAAAAATAAAATATTCACTTTACTGAAGTAAAAACTATATTAAACTCACCCAATTCAAATCATTTTAGCTTAGGAATAAACTGAATTACAACATTAACGTTAATTGAAATTACAACAACTGTTCTTAAGCATTGCGAAGGCAAAAGCTGTAAAAGATACACTGAAATACCACTGCATTAGGGATAGCAAGGGCTATATGCAAATTGTGTAGCGCTACCTATTATTTAGGAGCAAGTGCGGTCGCTGTAGTAACTGCATATGTAGCGCGTGCTATGGCTGTTCTGGATTAGTTGTTGAAAATAGGAATATGAGTAAACTGCCTGATTTAGACGCCTTCGATCGTGGATCGTGGAGCGCGACGCATGGGTCATTCAATTTCCGAAATCGTCAGACAGCTAGGATTTTCAAGGTCAACAGTATGAAGAGTACAATAAACCAACGATCGGGCAAACTGCAAAGGGCAATTAGCCGTGGCTGTGGGCAGTGCATCGTGAGGCGTGTAGTACGTAGCCACACATTAGCTTACATTATCAACCAGTTGAATGGCGGTGCCAGTTGTACAGTCAGTAAATGGACCGTGGAACGCTCTCTTCACCGTATGGGTTTCGAGAGCCGTTGACCTACGAGAGTACCTTTGCTCAATGTGTAAGGGCGCCTCCCTCGGGTGCCCTTCTCCTAGATTGTCAGCGTGAGGTGTAGGAACAAATGAAGAACTAGAAAAGCTGCCATGATCTCAATGTGACTTTATTAAGATCGTAACTTAAACCTTTAACAGATTAGATAATAATATATGTGAGAGAATCTGCGGTGGGGCTAAACACACAATATATACTACCGAAATAACGTAACTTGGACCACTACCAATAACTAACTCGCCTAGGCTTAGTTCCTATGCGATCACAGGTCCAAATATTTAAATAGTCACTCCTACCTTTATTGTCCAACGAAGTATCAATCCATCTTATTCTATTTGAAGTTGCGGTTGACTGGTGTGCAATGATATGCACCTTGACCTAAGGGCTCTCTGTCACGAGTAACTTCTGTTGGCAGTCACTTAACCTCTCAAAACCTCTTCACACTTGAAATACGGATTATCATAACATTCCCCAAAGGCCACCTGGCTTACTCTAAACTTCTGATATTTAAAAACTTCCTAATCTGCATCTTTCCTACACGCCTTGCTTCTTGGATTGGTCGGAAAAAAGTTGCCATTCATTCTGGCCCCAAAGAACCTAAAATGATATGTTACTGAAAAGACGCGTGAGCCCGTCACAAATGCTCGCCATCGGACTGCACGTCTTGCCTGGGCAAGAGAGGACAGAGATTGGAGTGTAGAGGACTGGTGAGTGAGTTAATATTAACGTCGCACTGTTCAGCTACACGAGGGCTTTTGGCGACGGACCACGTAATTTTGAACCATGGTCAAGTGACGTGGACGACACCTGAGCTGGCACCCCTCTCTAACTACCACACCACACCAACGGGAGGACGTTTCAGCTCTCGACAGATTTAACGTGCATCGCTGCCCTACACGGCGGGTCTTTAGTGGTACTGGGATCGAACTCATGACATGCCTGCCATGGTTGGATACCTTAACCACTGGGCTACCGCAGCCCCGTGTAGAGGACTGGAAACGAGTAGCACGGAGTGATGAATCTCGATTCCGACTACTTAACGCCAACAGAAGGCTGAGAATATGGCGTCAGGCTCATGAAGCCATGGCTATTGCGTGCCAGGTTGGAACTGTACAAAGGCTTGGTGGCTCAATCATGGTCTGGGGTACTTTTCGTGGCACTGTTTGGGATCTTTGGTGAGTGTACCAATCTCCCTCATTGCAATTCGGTACGTAGAGTTGCTGGGTGATAATCTCCATCCGTTTATGCTGTCCTGTTATCTGCACGGTAATGGAGTTTTCCAGCAAGTTAACTGTACCTCTCACGTCCCGATTGGCTGCTGGTTGGTTGAGTGAGCATTTCTCTGACTTTTTTGTCATCAATTGGCCACCTAGAAGCTCAGACGTAAATCCTACTTAGCATCTTTGGAACAAAGAGTGAAAGGCCATCACACAGCACCAACAAACCTTACTCAATTATGGACAGATTTAGCCAATATTTGGCAAGTCATTCCCGTGGAAAGTTTCCTGAAACTTGTTGAATCTATGCTTCGTCGTATGGCAGCCGTTATCAAGGCCAGAGAAGGTCCAACTCGTTAATAGGTATGTATCCTTCAGTGGCTTTTCAGCGCGTACTACAATATTAGAATTAACTAAAGTTAAAAACTATCCAAAGAGAGATGAATCAAATGAATTTAGCTTGGATTAAGTGAAAAACCACAGCATATTTTTAATTTACAACAAATTTAACATTACAATATCATCTGATCATAATGGTAAACATAAACGTACGTGTTTACAAACCTGAAATAACTTTTTAAAATAATGCTTTTTCTTCGGTGATTTGCTGTAAAAACAACTGTAATTTCCCCCTTAAAGAATATATAAGCGAGGAAATATAGCAATAAATAAATTAAATAATAATTGAAAATATGCAACAAACCCTAAAAAACGTGAAGAATAAATTTTTACATTCAGCAAAAGACGGAAAATCATATGATGTCATATTACTTGGGCTATGGAATATTAATTAAAAATTGAATTTTAAAAGTTTTAAGCCGAATTCTGGAGAAGTTTCTTTGAGGTACAAACTATCATGACCTACAGTTTCAGTGTGACGAGTTCTACACGTCTGGGTTTAATTTTTAAGTTAGAGTCATCATTAGAGTTTTTATAAAAAAAATAACTTAAAGCCATAACACATAATGTAGACAAAATTCACATTTAAGAAAAAAGGTTAGTAAAAATAAATTCAAAAATAAAGAATTAAAAATTAAAAATTTAATCTAATTTAAATTTAAAAATATGTCTTTCAAATGCAATTAAATGAATGCAAGTTTGACTCTTAAATAAATGGGGTTTATAAAGGGTGTTTTTTTGAGAGGTATAGAACTTTAAATTGCAATAAAACAACGATGTATTATTCGATTGACATGAATTTTTTTTATTCGAAAGATTATCCTGTGGCATTACATTTTAAATATGAGTTCTGGCATAGGACTGCCACGGCTGGCTCGGATGTAGTCCAATCTGGACGTCCAATTTTCGATTACTTTTTCCAACATTTGTGGCCGTATATCGGCAATAACACGGCGAATGTTGTCTTCCAAATGGTCAAGCGTTTGTGGCTTATCCGCATAGACCAATGACTTTACATAGCCCCACAAAAAATAGTCTAGCGGTGTAAAATCTCAAGATCTTGGAGGCCAATTCACAGGTCCAAAACGTGAAATTAGGCGGTCACTAAACGTGTCTTTAAATAAATTGATTGTGGCACGAGCTGTGTGACATGTTGCGCCGTCTTGTTGGAACCACAGCTCCTGGACATCATGATTGTTCAATTCAGGAATGAAAAATATAAAGCGCACCAAACGGTCAGTTTTTCTGGATGTAACGGTGTTTCGACATACACTTGTGGATTAGCTTCACTCCAAATGCGGCAGTTTTGTTTGTTGACGTAGCTATTCAACCAGAAGTGCGCTTCATCGCTAAACAAAATTCGCTTATGAAAATCGACCATTATTTTCGAAATAAAATTGCACAATTTGAAAGCGTTGTTCAGGCGTGAGTCTATTCATGATGAATTGCCAAACCAAACTGAGAATAAATCACTTGACAACTGTTAAATCGGTCACCATCTTGGAAAGTAATGCCAACTTAAACTTCTATACCTGGAAAAAACGCTCTTTAAAATTAAAGAGTTTATTATTGACTCTTAATCTAAAAATGTAAACAAAAAAAAAATGTACAAAATGTAATCAAATTGGTTCACGTTTAATTCAAACTATTTTAATTAAATTATTTCCAGATTTAGTTAAATTGATATTTGAATAAAGGAATATGGAATAGTTCTTCTTAAAAAATTGCATTATTATTTTTTTTGTTGTTGTTACTTATGTCATTGATCGACAGTAACATCAAATCAAGGCCCCCAAAATTCATCGCGGTTAAGGGCTAGATTTTTATGCCTGTCGTTAGCCTTAGCTTTGAGCATCATGCAGGTGACAGCACGATTTTGCTCTGTTCTACCCCAATTTTGAGGGAGAACCCCCTTTGGGTGTTCAAGGGCTTCCCACCTCTCTTCCTCTTCCACCAACCTCACCAGAGAACTTACGCTACTACGGCACCGTAGTCAGTGTCACTAACCACTCTACCGGATGGGGGAGGGATTTTCTGTGTAGTAAAAAGGGCCTGTATTTTCAAACAAAACAAAACAGGATTTTTAATTAGTATATTATATAGTATGTAGGCGAGATGGAGGAAGGGGAATCCTTATTAAAAGTACATGTGGATTTTTAAAAATTTATTGGATAACTTTTTTTAACAGACTAAGCATCATCCAGTTTAGTGAGGATTAAATATATTCAAATTTCATAAATTTTGCACTTTTGAAGAAACCTTTTAAAAACTAATGCAGGTTGTATTATATTGAAAAATATATACAAAAAAACCCCCCTTTCACATGATAAAACTATAAAAATACACATAGCCAAAGATAATGAAAGCAGTAAATATATGAACTAAGTACTTAGATTTCCTTTTAAATATACTGATCCTACAAGAATTAATATTTAACAATTACACAAAACTTATATTTGAAAAGCAATAAAGTTTTTATTTATAAATGCATTTATCTGGTCATAATTTCTCATAGCTAGAAACACGATAGTTATAGGATAAAATATTAAATCCTGATTAAATTTATAATTAAAGCACAGTAAATGTATAAATATAGTATGAAAAACAGCAAGTAAACATGTTTGTTACTGAAACAAGTAAACATGCTTGTTACTGAAAGATACGAAAATAAGAAAGGACGCGCGAGATAAAAAGTGCGTTAGTGGAGAACTGGATAACAAAGAAAACTGATCTATTAGAGAATAAACAGAGAGCCACATAATTAAAACTGTTATTAAAGCTCAAACTAAATTTGGAGTGGAGAAAAACAGATTAATTGCCTCACTTTAACAGATAAAATCTATACTGAATATTATAATGAAATTACTTCTAAAAATATTAAACCGATGGGTAAGGAAAAGTGCGTTAATTGTGATAAAGCGAGAATGATTTATAAAAACGTATTGTGATCCAGGAATAGAATACCAGGAAATGAATTAAAAAAAGAAATTAGATTACCTAAGAAAAGAAGGAAACATTTTAACATAAACAAATTAGTTATATTAAATACAAACCTATTAGTGCAAAATATAAAAGAAAAGAATACATGTATCTTATTTATATATAGGTAATCAATGGCAATATAGCAAGCTGATTTATATGGTATTTTGGTATTCAGAAGTCCTGTTAAGATACCAGATATAGATTTTCTATATCAAGTCAATATATACAATATATAATACCAATTATACAATGTGTCCTGAAACTCAATGTCAGTCGGGCAGTGGGGGGGGGAGGAGAAAACAACCGTTCTGGAAGAAATAAAAAAATCCCATATCACATAAAAAAGGATGACTAGCCTTTTTTTGAAAATGTGGAAAATAGACACTCTTCATCACAAATCATTAGGTACTCTAACCACAAATTTCACAATTTTACAGTGATTTTTTCACTAACGTGGTCTTACATAGCCGTACTATGAACCACAGTCACCAGTCGAGCAAAACGCCTTAGCAGCTTCAGTTGAAATCAATGAGGTTTGAAAAAATGATCACCTAACTTTGACTCTTCTTAAAAAGAAAAAAATATTACATGTAACCCAGTCAAGCTACTCAAAAGGCGGCCCATTTACATAATGTTCTGAAATGGTATAGAACTTGTTCTTTTTTTGCCCATAACAATCATAGAGAATTTTTTTAATTGCAAAATATCTTCATTTTAAAAACACTTATGTTGACACTCTCATCACATCATTAGGTACTATGACCACAAATTTATTAATTTTAAGTAATTTTTTCAGTGATGTGCTTTCACATAGGTGTGCTTTTAATCACAAGTCGAGTGAAACATTTTACTGGTTTAGTTAAAATTAACGTAGTTTGACTTGGTTTGAGAAAAGGATATCACCTATCCCGTGTCCACTTGATGTTGAGGTTCGGACGCACGCTCTTTATGTTAACTATAGAACATACAATTAGCAAATATGATTACGCCATACCAATTAAAAGAAAAATGGAATTATATGTAACTAAAGCTTGTAAAATTGTATTAAGGGGAAGGAAAAACTAAAAAACTATAGGTAGATAAAAGAAGACTAAATTTATAAACAAACGTACTCAAAGGTTTTTTTAAAGATAATAACATAATAATATTCAATATAAAATATAAAAAAAATTAAATTATAAAATTTTAAATTATAAAAAAAATGTAATGTAAAAATGAAAAATGCAATAGTTGAAAGATATAATAGAGCTCTAAAAGGAAAACGAGAGGAAATGTTTCGATTACAGCAGCGTTTCTCAAACTCTGGGGCATAACCCCTAGGGGGTGTGATATCAATGTATGGGGGGCGCGAGCTTATTGAAAAATCAAAAGTAAAAGATTTAAAATAAGTATTGATTTACTGAAAGGAAGTAAAACAAAATTCACACACATTCTGACATAATACAAATTAAATGCACATTTACACTGATGTAATATATCTATAAACGTATCAGTAATTCACAATGTTTTGGATAGTTAATTTATCAATATTAAATTAAAAACAAATTTAATAATTACTAGTGCCTCTCGTGGGCTTGTCATTTACAAAATGTAATAATAATATTTTGATTGCTTGTATAGTTTATAATAAAAGCTGAAAATAACGACCCAAGAAGAAAACATCGGGTTGAAATGAAATTTAATACACATAATGTCACAGATGAGAGATTCACTTGAATTCAAAAACAAGACAATTAAACGAATACAGGGTGTGCAACGACACAAATACTGGGCAACTTCAATAGCGCGTTGGACCACCTCCAGCTGCAATACATGCCGCCGCACGGTCCGACATTGAGTTGATTAAACACCTTATGTTGTCCTGAGGCAGATGGGCCCACAGATCTTGAACAGCCAACTCTAAATCATGTACAGAGTGACACGATAGCATCTGCCGTTTTAGCTGATCCCATACGTGCTCGTCAGGGGACAAATCAGGGGAGCGGGCCGACCATGGAAGAGTCTGAAAATGACGTAGGAAGTCTTGAGCAACTCTTGCTGTATGCGGACGAGCATTATCTTGCTGGAAAATGGCCCCTGGGAGACCATTTAGAAAAGGTCCTACATGGGGTCGAAGAATATCATCAACGTAACGTTGACCCGTTAAGGTTCCACGCATCACAATTAAAGTGCACCGCCCAGCATAGGCTATGGCCCCCCAGACCATTACATCAGCTGTGCGGGTAGTGTGACGTAGAACAGTGTGTGGGGAATTGTACCACTCACCAGGGCGCCTCCACACCCGTACACGGTTATCATCTGTCCCCAAAACAAACCGGGATTCATCACTAAACACAACCTTTTGTCAATCTGTGACATTCCACATTGATCTGGCTTGGCACCACTGTAGATGCAGTTGCTGATGTTCCGGTGTTAAAGGGAATGGATGGAAAGGGCGTTTGGTTTAAAGATTTGCTTCTGCAAGGTGTCTGGAAATTGTTTGTGGAACAACTGCTACGCCTACGCCTGCTCGTATCGTTGAACGAGTCACTGTGGGGTCCACAAGTGCTTGCCGCATGATCCTTCGATCCTCTCTCCTCGTGGTCTTCCTGGTCGCTCCAGACCCTGTTTTCCGCGCGTGGGTACCTTCTCGTGTCCACTGCTCCCAACAATTTCTAACGCCACACTCAGAACGATCCAACTGGCCAGAAACACGGCGCGTCAACCAGCCTGCAGTTTTCTTCCCAAAGATCAGGCCTCTCTCAAACTCGCTTAACTGTGAGAAATGTCTTCTAGCACGTTTAGCTGGCATGTTTTGCTTAACAAAGTATTCCTACAATCGGCGGGTAATCGTCACGCTTATGAATCTTCGAATTTGCGCTGGCTTATATAGTATCCCTCTTCTTGATTGTAGCGCCACCTCGGCGTGTTTCAGCATGCGTATTGGCACAAAACTTGGATCCTTTGCATGTCACATTACGCTGTACTTATTTGCAAAGTTTCGCGATTGTACTTAGCTTCCTTCTTGGGTCGCTATTTTCAATGTTCCTGAGTATATTTTGGCAAAAAATTAACTTAGAATATCCTTTTTTTAAAATGTTCTCCGTTTAAAAAGATGCTTCTAAAATAATAATATTTTGCTTATATAAAGATTGTTCTGAGTTAATTTTTTGCCAAAATATTGTATTTAATTAAATTTTTTTGTCAAAATGTCCTTAAAACAAATTTATGCATATATTCTAATGTAAGTGACACTAAATATCATGAAAGTTATCCATTTATGCGCTTTTCAAAATTACGGTTCCGAATCTAGTCGGATACCTTAAACAAGAAAGTGGACAAATATACTGAATGAATAATTAAAAAATTATAGTTATTTATATCATAAATACATAAAAAGAACACCTATAAAAGTTAATAAAGAGTAAATGGAATCTGAACCTTATAAAAGTGAATTTAGTCATAAAAGAATTAGCAATCTAAAATGTGTAAAATAGGGAATTCTGGTAGAATTTTAATGTATAAAACTGCCTTTATATATATATATATATATATATATATATATATATATATATATATATATATATGATATTTCATGATCCTACAATTTAAAAAAAAAAAAAAAAGTTTGTGTTTTTTCTAAGTATTGAAATGGATGTAATAGTTTATAGCAGAGGTTCCCAAACTTTTTGTCTCATAGACCCTTTGACAGGTTTTTCGGTTTGGGGTAGACCCCTACTTACCTAATATTAAATTTTTGCAAATTCATCAACTTAAATGGGTTTTTGACAGCAAATATAGAGCTGCATGTTTAAAAAGATTTAAATTTTTAACTGTAGTGAAGTATAGTGTTTAAAAATTAAGAAAACACATGTTAATTAATTAAACTGAAATTTAATTAATTAATTCACATGTGTTTTTTTAATTTTTAAACACTATTTTATGCATTAATTAAATTAAAATTAAATTAAATTAAAATTTAATTAATGCATAAAATAACTGAGCAACTAACAAACGCTTTTAGTGGGAGGAATCTAGGGATGCAATAAAAGATTTTCAACATCTGGCATCAATCTTCGTCAGGTTTAACCCTAAATATCTCTTTGGTTAATAGTGTCCAGTTTTTTCTTCTTTCTTTCTTTCTTTGTTTTGGAGAATGGCAAGCGCAATGAAAAATTCCTTCTCAATCGGAAAAAAACAATTAAAATCTTTCTCAATATATTCCATAAAGTGTCTTTTTAAAGCCAAAATTATTGACACACAGCCGTTTCTAAACTTCACTTTAATATCTTAGTTAATGCCTATTACTCGTGTCTAGTTCTTGTAATCTGACTTCTTTTTGTCAAAGTGACCATATGAATGCATTGCCTATTCTGGTATTACAATAGTCAAAACATGTTCAAACCTAGTTTCAAAATCCAAAAAAGGGGCATTTAAATGTTCAACGTAGGTTAAAACTCATTTTTCCTGACAGATTGTCCGTGACAGTTGTGAAACTGGGAAAATTTGAGATGTCCAAAAGTATACTTCTTTAGCTAAATTCTGGCACACACAAGAAAGGCAGAAATGTTGTCCTTGTTTTAAAAAAAAATATGCTCTCAACTTGAAACTGCAAATTAGCCTCATTAAATTTAGTAAATAAATCTATTTTAAATAGGTAAGACTGGTTTCCACTTGATTAAATTTCCTTTTAAAATTAAAATCACAATCTGGTTTAAAGAGATCCACTACCGTAGACCCCCATTTACACCTCATGGACCCCCAAATTATTTTTTCACTGGTGTGGACCCCTTGAAGGTCGTCGTAGACCCCTGGGGGTCTATATAAACCACTTTGGGAAACACTGGTTTATAGAGTTAAATATTTAAGTAATGAAAAAATAAAAGAATATTTTTATGAAAAGAATTAATCAAATGCATAGCAAAAGATGACATTAGTCCACTATTCGTATTCTATAAAGATGAGCGAAGAGACAGTCATATTATGTAGCTAACCGGAATGCTGCCACATCTTTGTCCCTTGGACAGTCTGGGAGATCCCAAATGTATGGTATCCCTCCAAAGTTTCTCATCACTTCGTTCTTTTAGTTGTAAATATATTGTATGTCTTTAAGATTTCGATTTATTATCGATGAAGCTGGCGTGTTAAATGGTGAGTGAGTGAGTGAATATTATCGTCGCACTTTTCAGTTACACGAGGGATTTTGGCAACGGACCTCGTAATTTTGAACTATAGCCAAGTGATGAGGACGACACCTGAGCTGGCATCTCCCTCTCCTAACTACCCCACCACACCAACGAGAGGACGTTTGAGCTCTCGACAGATTTAACGTGCATTGCTCACCTACACGGCGGGTCTTTAGTGGTACTGGGCTCGAAATCATGGCATGCCTGCCATGATTCGATACCTAGACCACTGGGCTACCGCAGCCTCAGGCTTGTTAAATGGAGTCTGCTTGATATGACAACCTTTTTTAGCCAGTTTATCTGCTTTTTCGTTTCCGGGGATCCCACTCTTAGATGGGATCCACCACAGAACAATTATTCTGTATTTTTCATCATCATTAATCGGGTCCTGCCTTGAACCCAACCGAACAAAGTTCTCTCTTCTTAAATAATGACTTTTCCTACGACAAGCTGCTTCTTGCGACAAATTCTATGAAGAAAGAAAAGTCCGCCGGACCTGATGAGGTTCTCCCAGAATTTATCATTAACCTTGGTTCGCTGGCTCTGAGAACTTTCCTTAAGCTTATCAATTTAACATGGAAAACACGAGTGCTCCACCACAGTGCAGAAAACCAAAAGTTATTTCATTGCTGAAGAAAGGAAAACCTGCAAACAGTCTTGAGAGCTATACGCCCATTTCACTCACAAGCGTTTGCTATGAAGTTGCTGAGAAAATGGTTGAATGCAGACTTCGGGAGTTTTTGAAGTCAAAAGGCGCCATTAGCGATTGTCAAGCAGGTTTTCGAAGACATAGGTCCACTATGGACCAAGTTGTGAAACACACCCAGGCAATAAAAGACGGCTTCCACCGAAAACCATCCATCTTTACTGTGTTGGTGGATTTCAAAGCCACATATGACAAGGTGTGGCGTCGCCTGATGCTACAAAAGCTGAAGAAACCGGGAAGTATTCGGTAATTTATTGCACTGGATACAGAGCTTCCTCTCACAGTGCAACATCCGATGCAGGTTTCTAAATGCCCCCTCTCCCTGGAAACAGATGCGTCAAGGCTTTCCTCAGGGTGCATGTCTTAGTTGTCTTCTCTTTAACACAGTGCTTCTCAAACTTTCAATACTGGCACCCCCCTTTTCAATCACAATTTTTATCGCGCCCCCTTATACATTAATAATGTACTGAATGTAATAATAATGTACTTTGACGCTAAAGTTACTATACGCGATCTTAATTATAAACCATACAAATTAATAGCATAAGTATTACATTTTGTATACTACTTTTAAGCAAAATAAATAAATTAAGTAAGTAAGACAGTGCTTCTCAAACTTTCACTACTGGCGACCCAATTTTCAATCATAATTTTAATCGCCCCCCAATAATAATGTATTGAATGCAATAATAATGCACTTTGAGTATTAAATTTTGTATACGTTACTTTTAAATAATATATATTTTAAGCAAATTACTTTTAAGTAATAATTATAATGTTATGTTATTTTTCCTTTCTCATTTTTTAAATTGGGAGAGATTGTAAAATGACATTTAATTAAAGATTTATTTCGTCCATCATATGCATTTCTAAAAGTACAAATATCATTAGAACAAGTAATATAAAAAATAAATTTTAAGTCAATTCCTACTTAGGCCAACAAAGAAAAACTTATTTTAGTTACTTTCTATTAAATAGTTACAATTAATACAAATATGTAATACATAAGACATAATCACAATGTTAAGCGACAAAAGAGAAAGCGATTTTCCTTGCAATTTTTCCTTTTCCTTTCTATATATAGGGTATTGGACTATTCTTTTTTCGTTACTATTTATTCATTAATTAAATTTAATTAGAGTAAGAAAATAGTGTGTGTAAAGTAAAGAAGAAATCACACACATTCTCAGAAATTAGGCCATCTCGGATGGAATTCGAACTACCGTCCTTCAGATTAGAATCCCAGCGCGCTATCCATTGCGTTACAGGGGAAAGTTTTCCTTTCTATAAATGCTTTTGGACTATAATTTTTGTTTGTTACTATTTATTCATTTTTTAAATTTAATTAATGAATTAAAATTTGAAAGAACTGTATTAACAAGAAGTGTCACCCACTACAAATTTTAAAAAATGTATTTGAACTTGAATGAATGAATAGAAAGTATTTTATCAAAACGATTGAAAATTTGAACAAGATATATACGAGAGAGTGAACTTATAGTAGAAATTGAAAAAAAATAGTCTACTTTATGTTGCGCTCTCTCATATCCATCACATCTGGCATTCTCGCGAGCGTCTGCGTGAGTCTGGCCAAACTATCGGACGTCTGCGCAAAACATGTAATAATGCTGTACCTCGTAGAATTCCAATCAGTCTTGGTCGATTCGATGCTTCTATAGCTACCAAATCTATCTTGAATGTACATTTTATAATTTGCGCGTTAGTTGTAATTCACACTATTAAGTATTACTGCAGAAAATTGGAACAAAAAAAAATCATGGATAAATTTTTAAGTCGTAAGCGAACATTCGACGATAATAAAGCATCAACAAGTGCACAGACGAGCATAGTTCCGAAAATTAAATCAAGGAAATATTCTCAAGAATACTTGAATTTTGGATTTACCATTACTGAAGTAAATGGAGAAGAAAAGCCTCTGTGTGTTATTTCCTCAAAAGTATTGGCAGCAGACAGTATGAAACCTAATAAACTTAAAAGACATTTCGAAACGCTTCATGGTGAGTACATTAACAAACCTCGAGAGTTCTTTGAATCAAAATTAAAATCATATGAAAAACAAAAAACATTTTTAAAAAAAACTTTGTCAGTGAATGAAAAAGCTTTACTTACTTCTTACAAAGTATCATATAAAATAGCCAGATGTAAAAAGCCTCACAATATTGCCGAAGAGCTTATTTTGCCTGCAGCAATTGAGATTGTAGAAACTATGTTTGGAGACAATTTTGTCAAAGAGTTGCAGTCCATACCCCTATCAAATGTTACTGTTTCCCGTCGAATTGATGATAGCGCTGAAGATGTAGAGCAATAGCTTTTCGGTAAGTTGCGTGATAAATTGTTTTCATTTCAGCTTGACGAGGCAACAGATAGCAATAAAGATGCTCATTTCATTGCGTATGTTCGATTTTGGGATGGTATGTCAGCGGTAGAAGAACTACTTTTTTGCAAACCAATAAAACTTAAAGCAACAGCAATAGCAGTATTTGATATTTTAAATAATTTTATAAACGAGGCAAATATAGAGTGGAAAAATTGTGTCGGAATATGCACCGATGGTGCTCGTACAATGTCAGGAAGATTTAAAAGTATACAAGCACTTGTGAAACAAAAATCTCCACTGTGCATCTGGACACATTGTATGATCCACAGAGAAGCTCTGGCTTCCAAAGAAATGAGTCCTGGCCTGAATATTGTGCTAATGACAGTTGTGACTGTAGTAAATTACATAAAAGTGAGACCCCTAAAATCAAGAATCTTTTCTGGACTTTGCAAAGACATGGGCGCAGTGCATTCATCGTTGCTATTTTATTGCGAAGCAAGATGGTTATCACGCGGGAAATTTTTACAACGTGTTTATGAATTAAGAAATGAAATTACCATTTTTCTAGAAGAGGAAAACCTATCGGAAGCTGAAAAATTTCGAGATAATTTCTGATGAAGTTGAGCTACTTAGTCGATATATTTGAGAAATTAAATGTATTGAATCTTCAACTTCAAGGATCAAATGTACATATGTTTGACACGAGTGATAAAATTAATGCTTTTTGTAGAAAATTAGAATTATGGAGCCAAAATTTAAAGCAAAAAAAAACCTAGAAATGTTTGAAAATGCGGATAAATGTGTAAAAACTTACAAAACTGAAGAACAACATGTGGAAGTTGTTTATAAAACTATTGAATATCGTTTAGCTATGCTGGAAAAAAATTTAAAAAAATATTTTTTTGCTGAGGACAACTTGATAGCAAGTTACGAATGGGTGAGAGATCCATTTCAAAATACCCCAGAAGAGCTCTCCTCTACCGAAGAAGAAATTTTCATAGATTTCACATCTAGTGGAGAAATTAAAAGACAATTTTGTATTAAAAAACTCTTTCAATTTTGGGTAGAAGTAGATGATGAATTTTCTGAACTGAAAACAAAAGAATTTCGTATACTTTTACCGTTTTCAACATCGTACCTTTGTTAAACCGGATTTTCTGCGGTGGCTGCTTTGAAGACAAAATATAGATGCCAGCTAAATATAGAAAAATAACTCAGAGTGTCAATTTCTAATATTAAGCCTTCATTTGAAAACCTTTGCTCTGCAAGACAAGCCCATGGAAGTCACTAATAATAATTAAACTTGCTCTTAAATTAGTATTAATAAACTAGTTATAAAATACATTTATAAGTACACTGGCTGAAGTACCCGTTCTGTGATTATTTTTTTAAAAAATAATACATTATTCTTGATATAATAGCTTAATTGTAAGGAGAGTAAAACCAAGTGCACACACAACAATGCATACAAAAATATAGAATGATTTTTTAAATGAATGCTCCTATTATAAATAGTTTAAAACGAACTGTAATTTTAAGCCTCACAGAATTAGCATTTAGAATTAATATTAAATAAGGAAAACGAATGAAAAATTCCAATGAAGAATAATTGTGTTATTTTTAATATTTAAAGCGAGAAACCTTCAAAATGTTTTAACCCGGAAGCAGGCGCCCACTCCACACTAACGTTAATGGTCGCGCGATCACTTCACCAAGTCACCCCAATCCTTTTTTATAATTATTTTTCTGTGCTCAATAAAAATCACAATTGCAGTGAATAATTTAACTAAGAGAAAATATCCTTACCTACTTTAAAGGACTTTTTAATTTTTCTTTGATGGTTTGAGAAAAAATCCAATAAAACTAAAGAAACCGTTCCAAATGTGCGTGACCTTAATAAAGAACATAAATCACAGACACTTTTCACTAACAATACAAGAACGTTATTTGCAATCAAAACTGTCATATTTTGCTCACGTTATTGTAATTTTGCTATTCTTTGATGATCTACAAATAGCATGTGTAACCTTTTTGATAAGGCGAAGTGTTACATTTATGGCTTCTTAGTTTTCTTGATAGAGTTCTTTAGGCAGCATTTGAAAATTACATTTCAACTCAAATGTTTCATGTCTATCACTTTTGTCATATTTACTTTCGCTATCGCGATTACTATGCATTATTTCATCAGGTTCTTCAATTGCTTGATCAGTTTCATCTTCCTTCAATAGAGAGATCACAGATGCCCATTTTTTATATTCGGCTCATTTACATTTATAAACCATAATAAGTTGTACAACACAGCAATTAAAACCACAAAGTTAATCGTAGGGGAAAGTATAGCATATTCATAGAAAATATTTCTGAACAAAAGTGGTCGTGAAGGGAACTCGATCAAAAGTACCTTGATTGTAAAAAACCGTTTGCCACTCTCAAAAAAGAGGCATAAATGTGACAAATTAATTTTAGTTTCCTGTTAAAACTGTCATATCGGAGGATACTGTCAAGAAACTGTTGACGAATAAACAGTTTTACCAGAATTTGGAGTGATTCAGCGCCTCATGCGACCGCTCCCATGAAAAAAATGTATTCGATACAAAAACATCGATGTCAGTTCTAAAAAAATAATTGTGTAAAAGGTTTTTTATAATGCATTATATATTTCAGATTACTCATAAAAATACATCTTGGCCAATTAATCCTTCAAAGTGCTCTATATGCTTATTCATATATCATTAAACTCATTTACATGGGGGGAAAAGCAACAGAAAAATATTATTTACAACTTTCCTAAAAGAAAAGTAGACGGAGTTAAGCATACCAGTAAGTTTGAAGGTCGAGACGATAATCAAAAGTACTATTTTAGGGGTTACAAGAAACGTAATAAAAAAATCTCTCATCGCGGGATTACAGCAAAGCAAACAAAATATCTTTTTTTATTTGGTTTTAGGATCAAAGATAGCTAATGAGCGTCTGAAGTGGAATCTTTGAAAGTGGAAAACCAGATGATATATATAATTTATATCAGTGCAAATGTGTATTTTTTTATTTTGTCAAAAAGCATTTTGTTTTACTTCATTCCAAAAAATAATTTTTTAAGCCTTTTATATTTTCAATATGCTCGCGCCCCCCTCGAAGGGTTATCGCGCCCCCCAGGGGGGTGCCCCCAGTTTGAGAAACACTGCTTTAACATCATGATAGACGACCTAGAGGCTGCCATTCAAAAGGTCCCCGGAGTTTCTTGCCTTTTCTTTGCTGACGACGTGGTATTGTCAGTGACATTCGACCCTTAGAAAACTTGAATAGCTCCCTACTTAATCTTGCAACATGGGCTAAAACCAACAAAATGGAAGTCAGTTTTGAGAAGACAGTTTCTCAATTCTTCACCCTGTATACCAAGCAGCACCTTTTCCACCCGAAATATAAAGGACTTTCTCTTAAACAGGTGTCTTTGTCAAAATACATTGGAATCAATCTAGACAATAAGCTCCACTGAGGCACTCACATCGCATAAACATCAGAAAAGGGCCTAAAACGTCTAAATCTCCTGAAGAGACTAACTGCTACCAAGTGGGGAGCTACCCACGATGTTTTATCTACAGTGTATAAAACCTATGTCCGTCTAGTGTTGGACTATGACTGTGAAGTTGTGATTCTGGCAAATACAACCAACCTTGAAAAGTACAACATCGTTCAGAACAGTACCCTCAGAATTATAACCGGTGAAGCCAAATAAACTCCAATTACTGTAATGCAACTCCAGACCGGCATCAAACCGCTTGACAGTTAATGAGACAAGTTCACTCTCAAATTTTGGGAGAGAGCCAGAAGAGAAGATTGCAGGTACTGGAACGAGTACAGATGTGCAACACAGAGACTCAAGACTCAGACTTCTCCTCTTTCATATGCGGAATTTCTTATGAAGAAACACCAACTTCCACTACTAATGACTTGCCATGCTCCTATACAGTTCTACTCCACAGTCGCTACTGTCTTTCCATCTAAAAGGCTCAACCTCACTAACATGACATCAAATAAGGCTGATGCCACGTCTGAAGAACTAAACTCCTGCACTCTGGAAACGGTCGAAGAAAGATATCCAGTTAACGAGTGGCTCCATATCTACACTGACGGCTCATACCTGCCAGAAGCAAACGGAGCCGGCACAGGATGGTTCTGTCGGCTGTTTGAGGTCTCATTGGCCGTAGGAAAGAATGCCACGAACTATAATGGTTAGGTCTTGGCTGTCTGTGAAGCTACAACACATTAACTATATATATGCTGGCCTAGCTCCTGCAAAAGTTGTCTTCTTCATAGATTCCCAAGCTGCAATTTTAGCTTTAAGCAGTAATACACCAAATGACTGCATTAACACAATTCAGTACTGAACTAAAATTACGGAGCTCATCTCCTATGGCTGGACTGCGGTCTTACAGTGGGTCCCAAGTCATGTTGGAATCCCCGGCAATGAAAGAGTCAACCAAAAGGCCAAGCAGGGAGCCGAGTCGACTCAACCGGAAGTTCCCTTGGCCCTCAGAAGAACAAAGAGCATCATATCCACATACATTGACAAATATACTGCCAAGACCCAAAAAACGAAGAGTTTTGTAAAGCCATGGGAAACTTTGGGCCCAATCCCGAGGCACCTGGGGAGAGAAGGGGTTGTTGCCCGCTTTCGCTTAGCTACCCTGTACATGACTTTTTGGGAGGATACCTCCACTGGCTTGGCGTGGCTGCTAACGAGGCCTACCCACTCTGCGGCCATGACAGAATGGATGGCGACCGCCTGCTCCAATGCACTGGTCTCAATGAATACCTGGCTGATGACATCGTTAGTCGATACTGGGAGGCTGGGCGTCAAATGGTGAAGAAGCCAAGCACGGGCGTTGGATAAATAAATAAATAAATAAACTACTTGTATGTTGTCTGTGGCCTGAGCTAATAATAATGGAACTGTTCTTCACTGTCGTTTCTGGAGCGCTGCAAAGCTTGTTCATAACGAGCAAGTTTTTCCATTACTGCAAATAATTTGTTTCAATATTTCTTTGAGTGCATACGTCAGTTTTTCTTCGTGTAGTAATTTGTTCGTTCTTGTCTATTAAAAATTTATTATTATTCAAATAATTTGAGTTTTTGGCTGCTTTACACCCCCGTAAAGTTGTAACAATACGCTACGCAGGATCTCAACAGTCTCCCAATATTGACGCCCAAAAGAATAGACATGTTATGTCAGCCTTACAGGACTCTGTAAGTATTTTGTATGTATGTTCTGTATGTCTGAAAGTATCGTTTTTATTCATTCCAGTAAACTAATTTTTTTTATCTTTTATTTTCGATATGCTCGCGCCCCCCTCGTAAGGTTATTGCGCCCCCAGTGGGGCGTGCCCCACAGTTTGAGAAACAGTGGCATAGACAGTGACAAGAAGTATAGATGAGCATAGACTGCCTACATGGCGACTACTATTGCGCCTTCCCTTGAAGCTGTAGCATACACAGACGTGTGATGGCAGTACCTCACTTATTAATAAAATACCGTATACGGGAATGGCACCATGCCGCCTCTTCAAAGCAGTTCTTTTTCTGCATGCGAGGGACATATCCATGTCTGGAGGCACCGATGAGAACGCCCGTAGCCTGCTCTGCACCTGGTGCGATTTTATAGTCAAATATTGGGTAAGTCAACTATAGTTTGCTGTAGCGTGGACTGTCAGCACGGCGGTCATTACTTCTACTTCCCTGGACAATACAGCATATAGAGAGACGGAGACTCTGGTGCGGTGAATGACAAAACCTTATGTAGGAAAGGCACAATGTCGTCTTTTTAAACGTGCCCTGGTTCTGCGTGCAGTATTCTGATGGCCGTATACGAGTCTGAAGATTTCGAGGAGATCACTCGTCGTCTGCTTGCTTTAGATATTAGCACAGGGGCCCTGCACCAGGTGTAAAGGTTTGAGAAACCAATGAATAAACAACACACACATCTCAAGTGCGAATCGAAGGTAATTTGAACGATGATCGATACATTTCTGACATCTCATATCCAGCGGTTGAGCCCTGTCAAACGCCTTCTAATAACAAGATAAGGGGGGACCACATGTTGCACATCATTTTTGACCTTCCTCGATACACAGGGTATTTGATTGCTACCTTAGCGTACATGGCCTCCAAATCTGTCACCCATTGAAAACATTTTGTCTGGAGTTGCTGAGAAACTGGCCTGCCACCCCTTTCCAGCTAATAAGGTTGATGAAGTGGGGTATAGACTTGAAATTGCATCGAATGAATTGCTCATTCATGTCATCCAAACCCAGTTCGACTCCATGCCTAACCGGGTAAGGGTTATTTTAGCTTCCAGAAGTGGTTATTGATTCTACTAATTTTGCACCCTGTATTCCCCCCTGGCATCTAAGAAGTAACTGCCCCCGAACAAATAAGGAAGATCACAGCACCAAGTGCTGGGGGTGTGGTAGAGCAGGGCACCTCAGGAGTAGATGCTCTCAAACAAATAAAACTTGCAGTATCAAGTACGGAAAGTACGGTGTAACCGGACAAGTAAGAAGTAATTTACCTCGAGTAAATCAGGAAGATCCTCACCGTACAAGTGTAATCGAATCTAAGAAAGTGCGTAGTCACCAAATAGGATCAGCAGATGGAAATATTGACGCCCCTTCGAGAAGACCCTGTCCAGAAGAACAGTAAATACATATCAAGAGTCGAAAAGAAATTTGGCGTGATAGATCCAATAGTCCGCCAAGTTACAACGCTATCAACATCAGAACCAGACCCGTGGAGTGATGAGAACACCCGGAAAGATCAACTGTCTGATCCTGAGATAAAGCCAAATATAGAATTCAAAGAGTCGTCTGACGTAAAGCTCAGTTGGCAAGACATTGCCCCTTTTTATCTAACAACGAAGCGTTACTGACCTCTTTGGGACTCTCTCCATCTGAGAAATGGTGTCTTATGTCGAAAATGGGAGTCTGACGACGGAAAAGCTTTCAGATGGCAATTAATACTCCCAAAGACAGGAGTATGGAACTCCATGGCAGTCCAACTGGAGCTCATTTTGGAGTTATGAAGACCTTACAAAAAGTTCGCTTCTACTGGAATAATGCGCGGAGTGACGTAGAGATTTGGTGTCGCACTTGTGATGTTTGTGCTGCACGCAAAGTTCCCAGAATACGCACTAGAGAAAGACTGCACACACAGCTGTTTAAGGTGGGAGCGCCTTTCAAACGAATGGCTTTTAGAATCCTAGTCCCACTTCCAAGATCATTATACACTCTGTCGCAAAAAAATATATGCACCCAGAAGAAATCAAGCTACAATCACGAAACTCGGCAAGAATGTAGTCTGGTAAGAGATATGCAAATGATTAAAATTTCGAAGCCAATGAGACAAGGCTAAGTGTGCTATGCGCATATTAGTTGCGCAACTGGGAGAGTTTAAAAGCATGAGTACGAGCGCCGTACGGCTATCCAAACGAATCTGATGACTTTGATAGACGATATTGAGACTTAGGATGCCCTAAGACGTAACCGGCGGCAGTACGAGCAGCTGACGGACTTTGATAGGGGCCGTATAATAGGCCTCAGAGAAGCAGGTTGGTCGAATAGACGTATCGGCCGCCACCTCGGTCGGAGCGATATGGTAGTTGCTCGGTGTGGGCAACAGTGGATCACAGAAGGTAGAGTGTACCGTCGCGGAGGGTCAGGACGTCCCAGGAACACAAATGATCGCGAGGATCGTGCAATCAGAAGAGTGGCCACTTCGGCACCAACAACGTCGCTAGCATCGATTCAACGCCACTTACCTCCTTCCAGACATCCAGTGCCATCAAGAGAAACCATAAGGAGACGACTGACCGAAGTTGGCTTGAGGAGCCGACGTCCGCTAAGACGCTTACCACTGACCCCACATCATAGACAGTGTCGACTGGATTTTTGCCGACCTCGGGCAACTTGGAGTGTGACAGACTGGAGACGTGTCGTCTTCAGTGATGAATCCCGATTCAGTCTCAGTGCTGATGACCACCGCACACGTGTCTGGAGGCGCAGCGGCCAGCGGTCCGATCCGGCATTTATTGTCGAGCGGCATACAGCAATTTCACAAGGTGTGACAGTGTGGGGAGCAATTTCTGGGACACACGATCATCTTTAGTGGTCCTTCAAGGCACTTTGACAGCTCGCAGATACGTGGACGATATTTTAACGCCGATTGTGCTACCCATGCTATCAAGTCGCCCAGGTGCCATTTATCAACAAGATAATGCTCGTCCACATACTGCGCGACTCTCCCAACAATGTCTTCAAGGATATGACGTCCTACCATGGCCTGCCAGGTCACCAGATCTTTCGCCAATAGAGCATGTCTGCGACGCGCTGGGAAGGCAACTGCAGCCGTCCCGAGATACAGGAGAATTAACTGCGCAGATGCAAAGACTATGGCAGGATCTTCCACAGGGGGTCATAAGTGATCTAATTAAATCGATGCCACGCCGAATTTCGGCTTGTATAGCTGCCAGAGGTGGCTTTACTACTTACTGATTTTTAACCTTTTGCAAGCTGTAACCGCTTAATAAAATGATATTTTGTTCTGAATTTTTAATCATTTGTTTATTTTCATATACACTACATGCATACCAAATTTCGTGAATGTAGCTCAATTTCTTCTGGGTGCATATATTTTTTTGCGACAGAGTGTATGACAACAACAACATCCTGGTTGTCATGGATTACTTCACTAAGTGGCCTGAAGCATGTCCTATTTCCGATCAAGAGGCCTCGACTGTTGCATAGGTTCTAGTTCAACACTGGATCTCAAGATTCGGAGTCCCTCTACAACTGCACTCCGATCAATGAAGAAACTTTTATTCTACTGTTTGCAAAAGACTGAGTGAGATACTCGACATCGACAAAACCCGGCAACAGCTTTACATCCTCAGTCTGATGGCAGGGTAGAGAGTTTCAATAGGACCATCCTTAACAGACTTTCTCTCCTAGTATTTAGTATCAACAGGACTGGGACCAGAAATTACCCTTTTTCCTGCTTACCTACAGGAGTGCCGTTCACGAGACCACAGGCTGTTCCCCATCCCAGATGTTCTTCGGACGTGATCTTCGTCTGCCTGCATATCTTCTGTTCAGCCAACCACCAGATGCTCCATTGGCACCATGTCGAGAAACTCCAGACACAGATGGAGAAATTGCTTCATTTGGTTAGGGATAGAATCGGCATGGCTTCCAAAACGATGAAGACACTATACGTCGTTAAAGCAACTGGACACGACTTCAACGAATGCAACAAAGTGTGGTTATGGAATCCGAAACGTCGCAAAGGACTCTCTCCGAAGCAGCAGACCAACTGGAAAGGTCCTTACATAGTCCTAAAAAAGAGTGAATGACGTTGTGGCTCGGATACAGAAATCACCACACTCAAAACCGAAAGTGTGATTCATTACAATAGGCCAAGATGGATAAGATTCTTAAGTTCATACCATGGTCACTAATTATTTTGTAAATAATGTAAATTATTTATCTTTTCTAAGTCCTCAGTTTTATTTTAGTGTTGTAATTAATGTTTGTATTTGTTCATGTATTTTGAATTTATTTGCTTTGTATGTGCTGTCGAGTATTTGTTACTTTAGATGTGATTATTATGCGAGTAGTTTATATCTGTAATTAGATACACCTTACTCAGGGATTGTACTGCCTGGGAGGTGCAGTCTTTGAGGAGGGGACAGTGTTACGAATTTTGTGTAAAATAGTATAAATAATTTGTATTTGGATGTGTGATGCCTTTATCTTACTCTAAATTATATTTAATTTACGTTACAATTGTAATGTTCACAAGCAGCGCCGTCCCTTACGTTATAGTGGTGATTCAATGATAACTTGGCGAAATCTTGGCTATAGAGCCAAGTTGGCATCATATTTGGTGACATTGGTGACCATGTTGGCGAGTTCGGGACCCTCTTGATTCTTCTAGAAATTTGAGAAATACACTAACTTCACGCTCTATGACGCAAGCGGTTATCTTTCTGGAAGTTTCCGCCGCGTCTATAAATAGAGTGGTGCTCGCCGAAACAGTCAGTCTCGTTTCAACCAGTGATTATTGAGCATTGTTTTGACTAGCGATTAGCTTGGTTGTGCTTGTGAATAATCTTTTACATACGTGTATTTTAAACACTGATAAATGTGTTTGAGTGCTGTTGAAGGTGTGAAAACCTTCTGAGATTTATTCTGTCAATATTGTTGGTGAAACCTGAAATTCAAGGGTTGGACTTTCGTCAATAAATTCTCATCACTCTTAAAGAACTGTCTTGTACTTTGTGACTGATTTGGATAAAATCCTCGACCCCAACCAACGTAACAATATAATAAGTTTATGAAAGAATTTGATTAATATTATAAAAGAACTAGTAAGTGTAATATATGTGAAGAAAATTTTTTTTAAAAAATGTGAGAAGTAATTGACCTTTTTTTAATCTGAAAATATGGAGGACCAACGCATGAAACTTGTTATTTAAAATGAAATTCTAAATCTTATTCCTGTATTATTACAGAATTTAACAGGATTTGATGTTTCTTCGTTCATAAAAGAGCTAGGATTTGATAAATCTGGATAAACGTAATTCCTAATTCTAAAAATATATATATATATAACCAACAAAATATAATGTACTAAACTGCAGTGAAGCTAAAGATTTAAAGCTAAAATACTACTAGACAGTATAGGTAAAAAATATCATATATATCTATTGGAAAATTTTTGAAATAAAGATATCTTCATTCATGTTTACATTTACATGTCGCACAGCATACATTTATTATTAAAAAATTTAAGAAAATCAACATTTTAAAGAGATTTCATTAATTTATATACTGATAAAAAATTGTTGGAATTATCAACAAAAAAGAATACATCCTCATTATCATATAGGTTCGAATGAAAAATAAAAAGCAATAGCATTGCCTGGAAAGCATGAATTTAATAGTAAATTGAATGAACGTGATCAGATAAAAAGTATAGCCACGCACAAAAATGATGGAAAATATTCTAGCGTAAACACACACACACACACACACACACACATTTGGCAAATTATTCAAATTTATGCATTATAAATTGGATGCATTCATGGAAAAAGATGTTTTTGAAGTTTTCAGAAATATACGGTAAATTAATAAAAATAAGAAAATTTAATCTTCTGTGATTTTCTACATAAATTTAACCTCAGATATCATAAAAAAAATCATCACTTCTTTGACAATATTTTTTATGGAATCATAACAACTAGAAGCAATTTAAAACACTCAGTGATAAAAAGTGTGTGTGCTTATGACCACACGATAGAAGTGATAACTTCAAATTTTGTAATGTTATTTCAGGGATTAGTTAGGTGAACAAAAAAAAAAAAAAAACAAGAGGATATTAGTATTGTCCTATAAAATTATTTATTCATGTGTCTGTATTCATAAAGTAATATTTTTGTGCTAAATATACAATCATATTTAGGAATTAATTGTTTTCTAAGCAGGAAACAATAGGTTTATGGTAGCTGAAATAGGTTATAAATACTTTAGATTCACAATTTTATTTAAATATATATGAAAAAAAACTCCGTCAAGCGTTGTTCCGTACATCCTCGTGCTTCATTTGGATCATTTGACATAATTAAATTGAATTTTGATTTTAAAAAAATCAACTAAAGGTTTTGATTTGCCTTTTGAAGATATATCCGGTGCTGCTACAAGGTAAGTCTGCTTAATTATAATTTCTTTTCTTGTATTTAAATTATTTAATGTAACTTTTTCTGAATATCTGTATACTTAATTTTGTTATTTTAAATATTTAATTGTTTTAATTTTCGTTTTAGAATCAAAGTATATTTAAGTAATATGATTAATAGAACACTTTGTTCATTGTTATTCCAGTATATTTTTATTCTTACGATTACTGCAATATTGCTAATGATAATTATACTATTTACTTATTTCTATAAAAATTTGTCCTTTTTCTATATTTTATGTGAAACACTAGTGTAAGATTTTTCTTTCTATCTAAGCCTATTTTTTAAAAATATAACGTTTCATTTTCATGCTTCAACTAGGATTAGAATTAATCCTGCATTCATTTTAGTAGAAAGAGGTGGTGCTTGGGGGTGGAACACTTATATCGAAGCTAGGAACTTTATTTTTACTGACTATTGGTGGGGGGAAGCGAATTAGCGTTACATTCCCAAGCGTGACGTTCAATCAAGTTCACTCTCTAGCAAAAACACGTCAATCGAAGTTATCACTTCAAAAAATTCAAAAAAATTTTTAAGATGTGTTTTCGGGAATTTATTATTATAGAGTGCGTATTGAAAAGATATTAAAAAAAAGAATTTTTTTTTAATCTTTCAAAAAACGTTTAGTAAAGAAAATAGGAAAAACTTGAAGAATAAATCACACACACACACAGTTTTTTAATAAATTTCTAGTAAGATAGCAAATAATCTAGTTTTCAAATTGGATATTGATAAATTGAAGATATAATAAATCGCATACTACATTTTTCTTAACATTTTAAGCGAGTATATGGAGCTAAAACTTTTTAGTACATGGGTGAGAGAAAAAGACGAAGCCACACAAAGTTACTTTCTTGAGAAAAAGCCATACAACTATCCAAACAAATAAGGCATCTAAACGGAAACATCAGGAACTATGAAATTGAAAAACAAGTTTTTCGCAATTTGTATACCTCTTCGACCTAAATTCTGAATGTAAGTAACAAAAGTTCTCTAAAATGTGTTGTAAATATTTTTTAATGTAAGGAAGAACAACCTTTTTTCTTTTTTTTTCTTTTTTCAATTTATTTGACACTATTTTTATAACATCTGAATGCTTGCTGAAATTATTTGCTATGAATAGGTTTTTTTCCAACTGCGTGCTTTTTCTGGATTGGGAGAAGTAGAGATAAATTTAATTATATAAAAAAGCATAGAAACGAATCTGCTTCGCATTTCTTCACTTGAATGAATTATGTTACTTAATGAATTATTTTCATTTAGTGATATTTTTTTCACGAGAAAATTATAAAATTTTTGCAAAGCGTTTTAACTCGTTTTTATTTTTAAAAAATTGATTTTCTGGAAAAAGGCCTGTTCACCCTGGCAGATGACCTGGAAACTGGCTGTGGACCACGGAAGGTGACGTCAGCGCGTGACGATTGACACCTGCTCCACATGTGGGTGAATGACCATATAACTTCCTCCAGGCATTTTTGGCAGCACATTGGTCTACTGCTACAGGTGTACTCATGTCGGCTTCGTCAATTCGTTGACGTCTGCTGCATCGTGGATTGCGTACAAGGGTGCCTTTATGCAGGATCCCCCTCACGGAAAACCATCGACTGATGCGTCAGCAATGGGTTCATGAACACAGAGCCTGGCAAGCTGATTGGCTCCAAGTTGTCTTTTCAGATGAACCACGCTTCAATTTGGGGGACCATGATGGCCGCATTCGTGTTAGACACCATGCCAGTGAACGCTGCCTTCCACAGTGTAATATCGAATGAGACATTGTGGCCTAACACCCAGAGTTATGGTTTGGGGTGCGATTTCGTATCATGAATGATCCAATTTGTTACGCGAATTGAGGGTAGTCTCAATAGAGACAGGTACGTCCGTGAAGTGCAACAGCCCGAAGTCGTTCCCTTCCTTTAAGGAATCCCTGGAGCTATCTTTCAGCAGGATAATGAACGCCCACATGTTTCAAAGACTATTAGAGACTTCTGTTCAGTGCAACTTCTACTTTGGCCTGCTTATTCGCCTATTGAGCACGTGTGGGATTTGGTTGATAGGCGTCTCGCTCGTGATCCGCGTCCTGCAGCTTCAAAAAACGAACTTCTGCTGCTCATATAAGCAGTATGGAATTCTCTTCCACAAGCAGACATTCAAAATCTGTTTGACTCCATGCCACGTCACATAGCAGCGCGTAGTGGCTACACCAAATATTGATATCGGACACTTAATATTGTTTTTTTTGCTTTGAAAACTTCGTCATTTAGTTGTACTAATACAAGTCGTTTGTGCATTAAATTTCATTTAACTTTGATGATTCCTTCATGGTGTATTTTTTACACAAACAGCAGTTTATAACTTCAGCATAGTTATGAATGATTAAATTGCATGGTTATTCAAAAAATAGCAATAATAATTCAGCATTGATATCCTTTTTGCTTATTCTTACATAAAAGGATATCTTGGACGTTTATTTTACCTTGAAATTTCCATCCCCTTCTATTTTTACCACTGTTCAGTAATTTCATATCTATGAATTTCATATGGTGGGTAGGGGGATGTTTATTTTAGCTGGTGTGCTACGGCCATCATGGTTCATATCAGTCAGTGGTAGAAGGCTTTTTTATCAACAATTTTCATTTCATCAAAATTATTACTCAATTTAAATTCAGTAAATCATCGAAGACAAGTGTAAGATTAAATAATAAGTTTAATGGAATATGGAGTGCGTCTGCACTTGATCCCGTACAAGAGATCTCTGGTGTAAACAAAGCAAGTTTTTACAAGCAGTGCCCTCTATACTGAGGGGGGGTCTACCAAATGGTAAATGTCTTTTGAGAAGTTACAAGAAGTGCCCTCTATATTGAGTGGGGTTCTACCAGCTGGTAAATGTCTTTTGAGGAGCTACAAAGAGGAAAAGTTCTAAAGTATGAACATTTTCAGCAAAGAAAATTTAAGGCTCTCACAAATTAAAAAAATTCAATAAAAATTATTAGTTTCTCTAAGTGGTTTCTTACCTCATCATTTTTTTCTCCAACTCTAGCCACCACTCCTTGAATCATTTCTTCACTCAAATACCATAAATAATAAAAATACATAGCGACACATTAGACTGAAAGCAAATGAAAGGGACCAGTACCGAAGCCTTCTTAAGAGAGTTTAGAAGATTTACTGTAGAACTTGCTGCTCTGAATAACTCCCACGCTTCGTGTTTCGTGTGCAGTGTGACTCTTTCATATTCACGGACTATGCGACCGGAGTTAAGGTATCCGACTACGTTCGGAACCGTGATTTTAAAAAGCGCATAAATGGATAATTTTCCTGATATTTAGTGTCAATTAGATTATAATACATGTATAAAATTGTTTTAAGGACATTTGGACCAAAAAAAATTATTTAAATACAATATTTCGGCAAAAAATTAACTTAGAATAACCTTTTTTCAAAATGTTCTCCTTTTGTGAAAAATGCTTTTATAATAATACCATTTTGCCTGTACACATCTCAGACCTCCGTACAGAGGCTCGACTATGATTTTTGAAAAATTCACATTATTTTCAGAGTTACAACCAGTTGAAATAATTATCGGCGTTTTTTTTAAAAAAAATTTCTCCCCTCTTGTCGTAAATCATGGATAAACCCACTTCTAAGTTATATATTTCAAAATCAATTTTCCAATCAAACAATTTAATTTTTTTAAATAGAAATAGTTGAAATTTTGGAATTTATATTTTTTAAGGAATTTTCAATAAGCATTTCATAAAAAAGACCATTTTACGAATATCAATCATGTTACCACAAAACTCATATCAACTTTTATTAAACATAATGCAAAGTACATGTAAATAAAATTTCATGAGTGAAAGTCTATTATTGTGTTGTGTGTGTAAAAGCAGGATTTTAAAATCACTTCATGAATTTTTAAATTTTTATTCATAAATTAAATGGTTAGCTTTTTATGATACTTTGAGGGAAAAAAAACCGTTTTACATAATACATGTTCATAGTGAGCAACCGAAAATTTTGTGAAAACCATTAAATCAAAGTTCTTTTTTTATGTTCACCTTAATTTTACTGGAACGAAATAGTACAGAACTTAACTAATTATTTTATTTAACTTACATTTATATATATAAAAGAGAAAAGTGACTCACTCACTGATTAATCACGATATCCACGATATCTTTTGTGAAAATCGAATCCCAAGTGGTATTGCGGGAAATTAAGGGGCGTTATAGATAATTATCTCCATTTTTAAAGTATTAGACGTATTGTCTTGAAATTTGGTACGCAGATTCCTTTCATAGAGTAGAGATCCACTACAAAATGCGTTTTTGAGAAAACTGACTCCCAAGTGGCGTTGCGGGGACTTCAGGGGCATTATACATAATTATTTCCATTTTTAAACTATTAGATGTATAGTCTTGAAATTCGGTACGCAGATTTCTTTCATGGGGTAGAGGTCCGCTACAAATTAGTTTTACAAAAATAAATCCCCAAAGTGGTGTAATGGGTTTAAGGGTTGTTATAGAAAATAATTTCCGTTCTTAAGTTATTTGATGTATAGTCTTGAAATTTGGTACGCGGATTCCTTTCCTCGAGTAGAGTTCCGCTACAAAATGGGTTTTGGGAAAATTGACCTCAAGGGACAGTGCCAGGGCTTAAAGGGCGTTAAGGATACTTTTTTCCTTTTTTAAACTATTAGACGTAAAACCTCGAAATTGAGTAAGCAGATTCCATTCATTGAGTAGAGATCCGTTATAAGGTAGGTTTTGTCAAAATCGCTCCCTAAGTGGCGTTGCGAGGGCTTAAGGGGTAGTATAGGTAAGTATTTCCATTTTAAATCTATTGGACGTATGGTCTTGAAATTTGTAAACAGATTCCTTTCATGCACTAGAGATCCGCGGCAAAATGGGTTTTATGAAATTTAACCTCCAAGTGTCGTTGCGGGGGATTAAGGAGGGGGGAGTTATACATAATTATATCCATTTTTTAATTATTAGACGTACAGTTTTGAACTTTGGTAAGCAGTTGCCTTTCATAGAAGAGACATCCACTATAAAATGGGTTTTATAAAATTCGACTACCAATTGGCGTTGTGGAGAATTTAGAGGCGTTATAGGTAATTATTTTCACTTTTTTAAAGTATTAGACGTATGGTCTTGAAATTTGGTACACAGATTCATTTCATAGAGTACAGAAGCTCTAAAAAATAGATTTCACGAAAATCGTCCCCCCAAGCGGGCCTTTCGGGGAATTAAGAGGTGTAATAGATAAATATTTCAATTTTAAAAATATTAGTCCTACCTGCTAGGAAATTGGTCGGCATATTCCTTTCATGGGATAGAGTTCTTCTAACAAAGAGTTTTGTGAAAATTGTGTCCCAAGGAGTGTTACGAGGGGTGAAGAGAAGTCCTAGAGAAAAATTCCTGTTTTGAACTGTTGGCCCACATACTTGAAATTTGTTAAACATGTTTCTTTTGTTGAATAGATATCCAATAAGAATGGATTTTACGGAAATCAACTCCTGGAAGGAGCAGGCGTTACTGGGGCGAATCGACAAATAAATCCCTATTTTCGAACTACTAGGACTATCATAATGAGATGTGGTTTGCACGTTTCTTTTTTTAAATTGAAATCCGCTAAGAAAGGTTCTTTCGGAAATCGACTCTCAACTTTGTTACGAAAAGTACTGATAGTGAAAATTCCGTTTTTACTCTATTAGATTTAGACTTGAAATTTGTCACGCATGTTTATTTTACGAAGTAGATTTCCACTGAAAAGCGGAAATACACTTAGTTATTGAGTTACGAGAGTGTAGAAAGTTATTCTACTTAAATTTTAGACTTCATTAGAAAATATTAGAAATTTTGTCCTTTTTATATGAGGAGGGGACAGTTAAAAATATAAGAATATTTTCCAGTACAATGAAATTCTTACTACTAAGACTTATATATCAATAGTATATATATATATATATATATATATATATATATATATATATATATGCAAATATAAAGTATAAATTTATACATTATGAAATACACAGTAAGCCTTTGGGTAATGGCTAGTTCTATATAATCTGTTAACCTCTTCAGGACCACAATCACATATACAAGGGTGGCAAAAGGTCATTAACACAGTCAATTTTTTGCTTAATTTTTGTGCTTGATTTAATCTTTCTTTACAAAATTATCTCTCTCCAGAGATACAACAACCCATAAGGGGCAAGCCCTACTGTACCTAAATTACACTGGTATGCAAAAATTAAGGACGAAGTCGAAAAATTAGCATATCAGCTGAACGAAGAGGCAGAGCGGACAGAAAGACCAATCAGGAGATTAAATAAGGTGATATACTGTAGCACATGCGCAGATATGCAGGTAGACGTAATGGGAGAGTGTCTGAGTAGTATAAAGCATGTTTTCGGCGTAAGATCAGTATTTCTGGCAAAGAGATTGCACGCCGTATAGCAGTTAAAATCACACCGAGTTGCTGCCTCAGCGAGAAATGGCGAATAATCAATCTGTTAGACGACATCGGGATGCTTTTACCCGAGGTCGAATCATTGGGAAGTTGGAGGAAGGCCGCAGTGTGACAAGTGTGGCTGCAGAGTTCGGAATTGCTCACAGCATCGTTTCACGACTTTGGAGACAATTTCAAACAACAGGAACAGCTATCCGGGGATTCAGTAGGGGTCGTCGACGAGGAACCACACCCGCAGATGACCGGTACATTGTCTTACAGGCCAGAAGAAACAGGCGGCAGACAGCGGGAAAAATCGCTAGACACACGACACAGGCGACTGGACGACCGATATCGCGTTTTACCGTGGCCAGAAGACTGCACGGTGGTGGTCTGTTTGCACGACGCCCTGTACGGTGTGTACCTTTAACGCATGCCCATCGGAGAAGGCGTTCTCTGTGGTGCCGGGAACACCGGAATTGGAGAGACAATGAATGGGGACGAGTACTCTTTACATATGAGAGCAGATTCAGTTTGAGTAGCGATTCTCATCGCATACTCATCTAGAGAGAGCGGGGAAGCCGCAATCATCCCTCGAGCATCATTGAAAGGGACAGGTATGGAGGTCGCGGTGTTCTCGTTTGGGGAGGCATCATGCTTGGTAGTCGTACAGACCTTCACATCTTCGACGCAGGTTCAGTCAACGGGACCCGTTATTGTAACGAGATTCTTCTTCCATATGTGCGTCTTTTTAGAGGTGCTATGGGTCTGCAGTTCCTTTTCATGGACGACAATGCACCATGTCATCGCACAGTAGCTGCCGAACAGCTCTTAGAGAGTGAGGATATTGAACGTATGGATTGACCGGCACGATCTCCGGATCTCAATCCCATCGAGCATGTATGGGATTTTCTAGGCAGACGCTTGGCAGCTCGTACCTTACCACCAGTAACGATTCGGGAGCTTCGATTGGCGCTGCAAGACGAATGGGCAGCAATCCCTCAATAACTCATTGACACCCTCATTCTCAGCATGGGCAGACGCTGTGAAACCTGCCTAGCAGTCAGGGGAGATCATATCCTCTACTAAAGACCGGATGTTTCTTGCTGGACACCCATCACAGGGATGTTTCGGCCTTCAGTCGCATCGCGCTCCATGCTACTTTTTCAATCAAGCTTCTTTTTATCCCTCTGATTTCTTTTTTAGTAAGTGTTGCTTACATATTACACATGTCCTTACGTATTGGGGATCTTACGGTATTAAATGTGTTGATTTGGAAAGCTTTTGTACAAAGTTATATTGAAAAAACCGTCTCGTCCTTAATTTTTGAACACCAGTGTAGTTAACAATGTAAACGCTTATTTTCTTGAAATTTTATATTTATAATTTATTGAAATTCTATAATAGCAACTTAAGATATGCTTCTCTTGTGCCGTGAATTTAAAACTATTAAACTATATTAGTAATTAGTACATTTGTAACCTTATACAAAAATATGTCTAACATTTACAAGAAATTTCTACTCAGAAATTAGAAATGATTTTAAAATGTCACAAAAAATCTAGTTTTACGAAACATCTCATACAAAACGTCAGTTTTACAGGAGACAGCTAATTGCTACTACTAACTTCAGAAGATGCCGTTTTCCATGCCATAACACAGTAATTTATAAAATTAGCGGGCATGGCTTGAAGAATACGCAGATGAAATCACACATCTGCATTGGTATCGGATTAGTTCCTGCACCTCAATATTATTGAGTGTTTCTAGTCTCTTTGAGAGAACAGAATATTCAGCCAATACCCCAAATTAACTTCTCTACGGGACCTTTCCCATGTACCCCTGAAAAAAAAATGGTTTCATAATCTATTAAAATCCATACAGTATTTACATTCCTTTCTTAGATGTTTTCGTGACCTTTTTATGTGTTATAGGTGATCCTGTAGCTTATTAATAAATGTTTTTGTAGTACTTTATGGTGTTTCGGTTATTTTCATTAAGACTTGTACTAACAAACACACTTATATACCTGTTCAATCAACAAGCAATAACCATGACTTAATAGTACACTTTCATTATTCTCATCACAGCAAGAAATATTTGTATTTATGATAATAGTTTTGGTCTTAAATTTTCGTAAATTAATTGTTACGGTACTGTTAAGGTGCAGCGCTGTTGAGGGCCGCTGTAAAGGCTGAATCATTCCTATGAAAGGCTGCGTTAGGACTACATTGGGATGCTCGTAGGTGTGAACCTTGATAGATCACAGTAGGTCTGAGAGATTCCAAGCGAATCTAGAAGTCAATCGGAGAGAGTCCGTTGGAGCGTGTCGGGGCGTTGTAGAGTATCGAAGCCTGTAGAAATGTCTCTCTAGCGTCTGTGAAGCTCCGTAGCGTATCAAGAGTCTCTGAGTTTCCCCTTTTGGTGTCTTTTGAAGAGGATGGTGGACATACACGTCAAATTTTGGTCAAAATTGCGATTTTGATTTTTTATACTTATAATATTCCTTATAATTCATAGAATAATTCTGTCAAAGAATTTTGTCATTTTGATTAATAATTGCTGAATTATTATTTATTTTTTATTTTACTCAAATAAATGTTTAAAATGCACTTTTCTGATTTTGTAAATTTTCCCTTTTCATTGCTACGTAAAATGCTCCTTGCGTTTCAAATTACATCATATATCTTAGGAATTTTCACAACTTATGAAAGAAGATACAACTCCCAAATTCGTGCGTTAGTTTTCTAAAAAAACTTAAAGGATCATATTTTGTGTAGTTTTGAATACCTTGAATGTGTGATAATTGGTGAAATTTAATATAATATAGAAAATTTATTTTTTTTCCATCAAATGTTGTTCAAAATTTAAAATTCATACACAGATATATTTTGCTGTATTCCATCTATTTATAAAACAAAAATTATGCTCATATCTTAAAAACTAATGCGCAAGTAATATCTTTAAAAACAATTTTAAAAAATTAATTTTTTTTAAAAAAAATCAGTTTATAATAGTTTTTTTTAAAAAATATATTTAAATTATGAAATATAATAATCATTTATACTGTATTGATTCCATTTTCAGCTAATTAAGCTAACAATTTAAGAAATTAGCTATAATGGTCCACCGTCCCCTTGTTACGCCCACAAAAGTGACACGTGAAGCTAAATTCTTTCTGTTTGTACGTTGCTGGGATTACTGTTCAGCTATTGGTCCAACTCACCTCTCACGCGGTGGACTTTGAAGCCGAATTTTGACGTGGGAGCTGTGCCCGTCACCTCTCTGTCCACTGGATAAAGGGAGGTCAAAGGTTGACTTGCCTTAGAGCATGAACGTCAGTGTGTCCGGTCTGGGATACTTTCCCAAGAAAAATTTCCTAACCGTTGAAACGTCAATAGCTCCCTAACAGGAAAGGGATCCTTTCCTGTTAGGGATGGAGACCACTGTATGGAGACCACTGTAAATTAAATAATAAACATAATTGAAATTATAACTTATAATAACATTTCATTATAGATATGAGCATTTTTCTCGCAACTGTATTATTACGATAAAACTAGCTTAAATTTCAAATTTCATTTAATTCTTAAATACTTCTGATTTATGAGTCCTTATAAATAGATTTCCCAGTATTAAATTACATTTGGCGGTGTATGTAATTTACTGTTTAACACTTACGCCCCAATCCATGAACACTTGTTTCTAAATTCTGAAAATGCAAAAGTATTGAAAAATTCCTATGATTATAATTATGGTTCAATAAATGCTGCAATGTTACAAAAAATATTTCTTAAATACTAAAATGTTTATAGATATTTGAATTTTCGTGACTTCAAACTATTAAATGTATGATATCATGTGTGTAATTTGCTTCAATAGTTAAGAAAATATTCAAAATTAAAATTACGATTCCAGAGAGAGAGAGTCCTGTATCAAGTTAAATGACCATGTGCTGGCTTATATTTTTAATTATCTATCCACTTATCATGAGTAGGGATTGCAATACCGGTATACCAGGATACCGAATACCAGTATTTTGAGTGATTTGTGTACAATTTTGAAATACCGGTATTCACAAAATTAAATACCAGTTTTTCGGTATTTACTAGAAATTTCTTAAAATTGTCTCCACTATATGTTCATGGATCACCAACATCGCAAAATAATATACGTTTTTATTTTTGTGTCTCCCTAACGAGCGAAATTAATTAAACTGTGAATACAAAGTTGTATCGTACAGTCAAGAGAAGTGGTAAAATATGTGAATCATCCAAAGAGGAGGGCCAAAAATATCCTGTTACAGCTCAGAGCGATATTGCGCACGCTCAGGATTCGTAGACTGATATTCATATCTGTGAAAACAAGATCGTAATTGTGAAGAAAGCGCGTAATATTTTGATATTTTTTTAATTGATGAGTTTCTTATTCACACTGTATTTGTATATCATACTTTAAGGTTCAAAATATTTTTGAAGTGATAACTTCTATTGGTGCGTTTTGCCGGAGAGTGAACTTGAATGAACGTCATGCCCGGGTATGTAACACTCCTTCAGCTTTTCCGTCTCGAGTCGGAAATCCTGCTCGTGCAAGGTCGTCCACACCGCTAAAAAGAAAAGGAGGGACGTTTCCCCTCCACCCCCCGCCACTCTGAAAAGTGGTTGTGTTGTCCCCCTACGCCGTAAAAGTAAAGTCCCTAGCTTTGATCTAAGTGCCCCCCATCTTCACCACCTCTTTCTACGAAAATTATCGTAGTCGAAACATGAAAATGAAACATGTAATATTTTTTTAAAAAATAGGCTTAAAGAGAGAGAAAGAAATCCCACAATAAAATTAAACAAAATGTAGAAAAAGGACAAATTTTTATAGAACTAAGTAAATAGTATAATTATCATTAGCAATATTGTAGTGAATTTAAGAATAAAAATCTATTTTTGTAAGCGAATCAGAATAGCAATGAACAAATAGTTCTATTAATCACATTACTTAAAAATACTTTGCGTCTAAGAAGAAAATTAAACCAATTAAAAATTTAAAATAACAAAATTAAGTATACAGGTATTAAGAAAAAGTTACATTAAATAATTTAAATACAAGAAAAAAAAAAATATAATTAATTAGACGTAGACTTACCTTGCAGCAGCACCGGATATATTTGTACAAAACTGCCATACAATGACAAAAGAGCTAGTATAAGCTAATGTGATATAAATCTTCCGATTAAATCCCTTTTTAAAGCTTTGACCTAGATTCATCTCTTCCCAATCAACTACCTGTCTTACTATCCATTTGCTTAAATTAATTCATGAATAGAATTGAATATCATTAAATTACAACCAAAATTCATAATGCCGGTTCGGGTCTTCTGAACAAATTACCTATGATTTTAAGAGGGAATTTTAAAGTGGATTTATCAAAAGACAAATCAAAGCCTTTGGTCGATTTTTTTAAAATCAAAATTTAATTTAATTATGTCAAATGATTCAAATAAAAGCACGAGGAAATACGGAACAACGCTTGACGGAGTTTTTTATAGATATTTAAGGGCTCACGGGACTCTTAACAGATATACGTGCACTCGAAATAAACATCCTTCTTCAAACCTATGTAACTTAGTTATAACACAAAACAATAATTTGAAATTTTTACCACATGATAATCATATGTATTTAGAATATTTGTCAAGTTTTCAGAAAATTTGAGAAAAAATTTAAAAGGTTATAAAGAAATAAAGATTGGACAATTTTTCAAAAATATAAAAATCAGTATTTTACACGGCGCTACATTCTGAAATACGAAATTAATCCAAATTTTTACAAAATTAATTTTACTTGGTATAAAAATGTTCACTTTTGAAGTTATACTAGCTTTTTAGAAATTTAGAGGGAAAAAAATATTTTTAAATGCAATTATATAACGAAAATTTTAAAATTTTAAGAAAAAAAATTAACTAAAATTCAAGTAAAAAATTCTATTAACTTTTTTTTTTGAAAATTACTGTATAAGTTATGAAAAATATTATTTTGAACTCGTGTAGGAAATTTCAAATTGATATCATAAATAGTATCTGAGAAATCCTGTGCGGAAGCTAAAAATTTTTTGTTTTGCGAAAAATGAAATTGAAAATAAGAAAGAGATAGGGTTTTTTCGCTTAAATTTCACTACTTATTTCCCAATAACTTCGGAAGTTTTTACAATATAAACACAATTTTGGTACCAAAATACTCCGAAATATTGAGGCTTTAACATAAATAATTTTTTTAAAAAAATTGAAAAATCTGCAATTTAAGAGTCATGTTAGCCCTTATATATATAAATAAAATTTTGTATCTAAAGTATTTATAACCTATTTCAGCTACCATAAACCTATTGTTTTCTTCTTAGAATAAAATTAATTCACAAATATGATTGTACATTTCGCACAAAAGTATTAGTTTATGAGTACAGACATTTGAATAAATAATTTTATAGGACAACGCTAATATCCCCTTGTTTTTTATTCACCGAACTAATCCCTGAAATAACATTACAAAATTTGAAGTTATCCCTTCTATCGTATGGTCATAAGAGCACACACTTTTTATAATAATTATATACATATACTAATAAATAATATTCCATAATAATTAATGAGAATAAATTTAAAGAATATAAAAAATCAGTTGATAATACTTCGGTTTGGTTTATTATTTATATAAGAAGAATATGGTGGCACAATGTAAAAAATGCTTTAGTGTTATTAAAATGAATGGAGGAAGTACAAACGGGGACTCCATACGCATTTAAAAACGAAACATGATACAAAATTGTTAAATAGGAAAGAATATAATTGCGATGAAGATACAAATTTTAGCACACTTTCTAAGTCATTAAGGATTTTTTATATTATTTTGTAAGAAAGATAATTTGGATGAAAAATTATTGCACATAAAATTACGTTCCAGGCTTTATGACAGTGCAATTGATGCATTGTTTTTTTAAGATCACATTTCAAAAATTTGTACTAGTATCACAGACTGAATAGCGATATTTACACTTTTTTTTGTGATTTAAACAAATAAGATGTTCCTTTACTTTTTTGTGTGTTCTTTATATACTGTTATAATTTATAAGTTACAAATTATTTTTTGTGAAATTTACACTCTCTAATAAAACTGGCAAATATAAAACAAAGAAACACCTGCATTTCCGTGATTTTTCTAAAATTTCGAATACTGGTATTAAAACCGGTATCATGGTATTAAGATCTAAAAAATACCGAATACTGGTATTGAACTTATGGTCCGATATTGCAAACCTTAATCATGAGGTATTCGAAAACACAAAAAAGTTGAAAATAATAATTCATTTTTGAATACAAGGCATTTATTGAAAAAAAAAATATTTTAATTAAGTATAAAAATATAAAGTATTTTGAATACAAACTAATTAGAAACAAACTTGTTTAAAGATTATAACTGAAAAAGATTTTAAGCATTTTGCAGACAAAACGTTTGCTTGAAATACTTTAGTATATGAGAGATCCTTTTACATTTTTTCCCAAATATTTCTTGACCTAATGATCGAACTTAAATTAATAGTAGTAACAGATGCGAATTAAAGCGTTCTCTAATTACATTTTTAAAATTCTTATCCATAGTAAAAGTTTTCTTTTGTATTTATTAAACTATACGTAAATTAAATTAATTAAATAGTAAGATAACATCTCAATATTTAGTTCATTTTAATCCGTAAGCAGGGATATTAGTTTTTTTTCAGTTGTGATGAGAATTGTAGGAATTATATATATTTAAGGCTTATACTGTATCGTAATATACAACTTATAACTTAAAAACTAAAACCTATTTTCACAAATAAAAAAATTGAATTATTACCAAAAGGAATATTTGAAACGCATATCTTTTTCCATAACTATATATAGACTAACGTCAATGGTATAAATTCAACAGGCCACAAATTTTTTATAAATTCCGATTGTAGGTAGCAAATATGTAATTTTAATGCATAGAAGAATGAAAAATAAATAAAAACATGTGAAAAAATAAGATGACTACTAAATTTTTCAAAGAAAATTAATAAAATTTTTCTTTTAAAATTTGTATCTTTTCAAAAGGCCTTATGACTACCCATGTACCTATATATGACAAAAACTACCTACAGTGGTGGGAAAAAGTCCTGAACACACTCATTTTTAGCGTAATTTTTATGTTTGACTTCATTATTCGTTGTGAAATTATCGCACTATCTTAAATATTTTTATTGATTTTAATGTATTTTTTCATGCTGATTTCAAATTTACTACTAGTTTCTTAATGACTAAAATATTTTTTGTAGTAAAGCTGCCTGAACAGAATAATGTAAAATATGTACAGAATAAAACAATATAGAATAACATAATATGCAAAGAAAAATAACACAAAAAATGACAAATACGGTATATTTAATAAGCATTTTGAAAATTACATTGTTGTCACACGTTAGAAAATCAATATTTTATGGGCCAGCCGTTTGCTTTAATTACGGCTCTACATCTTTTTGGCATGGAATGCACCAATTTCAAAAGAAGATCTTTCGTGACAGTATGGTTGAAGGAAAATATTAAAGCTTCAATTAATTCACGTTTGTTTGAAGGTTTTTTCTTTGAAATTTCATAACCAATTTTAAACCATAAACTCTCTATCGGATTAAGGTCGGGAGACTGTCCTGGCCAGTTCATTCTATTCACAGTATGGTCTTCCAACCATTTCTTGACTACCTTTGCACGATGGCAAGGGGCGTTATCGTCCTGAAAAATCCATGACTGATTCCCCAAAAGGTCTCTCGCAGTTGGTAGCAATTTATTTTGTAGTATTTCAATGTAATCAATGGCTTTCACTGTTCCGCTAACGATGTGAAGTCTTCCAACACCATGAGAAAACATGCAACCCCATACCATCACTTTTGGTGGGTACTTTACTGTGGGCTTCAGACACTAAGGGCTGAATTCCTCATGAGTGTGACGTTTTACATAGGCACTACTTTGGTTGCCAGAAATACAAAACTGACTCTCGTCACTAAATATTACCTTTTCCAAGTATTTAATAGTCCATAATGAATGTTCCCTTGCCCACGTCAATTGCCTCTTGCGTTCAAATTCAGTCAGTAATGATTTTGGGCGCGCTTTACAGCCACGTAACCCAATTTCCAGCAGTCTTCCTCTAACAGTTCTTGGGCACACACCCAAATTTGATGTCAAAGTTCATTGCTTCAAAATTTGCGAGGAATTAAGCTTTCTGTTTGAAATCAATAACCTGTCTTCACGTAAAGATGTTTTTCTTGGTCGTCCTGATCGCCCCCTGTCCGCAATAAAATTTGTTTCAGAAAATCTTTTCAAAGTTCTCACAATAGTAGAAAGGCCACATGGTACTTTAGCAGCAATTTGGCGCATAGAATAACCTTCTTCTTTCAAATGTATTATTTTGTACCTTTTATTCTCAGGCAAATATGAAAATTTAGCCATAATTCAAATATTTTCCACAAACGCACTTCAAATTGCTTTCAATACACTATTTCCCACAAGCACACAACTGCATTCAATACAATAAACCACGTTTTACCTTTTTCTTTCAACCCTTTTTCGCTACTGCTCTCTGATTGGTTGAAATAACGGAGCATTTCATTGGTGGAAAACACACTCACTCATTCTTACACTAACCTTGTGCTTTCTTGTCAAGGTTTTTTCAAAATATCAAAATGAAACTATTTATTTTAGTTGAAATCTACAAACAGATTTGAAATCAGCATGAAAAATACATTAAAATCAATAACAATATTTAAGATAGAGCGATAATTTTTTTTTTTCATAACGAAAAATGAAGTAAAACACAAAAATTATGCAAAAAAATGAGTGTGTTCAGGACTTTTTGCCACCACTGTACACTGGTGTGCAAAAATTAAGGACGAAGTCGAAAAATTAGCATATCAGCTGAACGAAGAGGCAGAGCGGACAGAAAGACCAATCAGGAGATTAAGTAAGGTGATGTACGGTAGCACATGCGCAGATATGCAGGTAGACGTAATGGAGGAGTGTCAGTAAGCATGTTGTCAGTGTAAGATCAGTATTTCTGGCAAAGAGATTGCACGCCGTATAGCAGTTAAAATCACACCGAGTTGCTGCCTCAGCGAGAAATGGCGAATAATCAATCTGTTAGACGACATCGGGATGCTTTTACCCGAGGTCGAATCATTGGGAAGTTGGAGGAAGGCCGCAGTGTGACAAGTGTGGCTGCAGAGTTCGGAATTGCTCACAGCACCGTTTCACGACTTTGGAGACAATTTCAAACTACAGGAACAGCTATCCGGGGGTTCAGTAGTGGTCGTCCACGAGGAACCACACCCGCAGATGACCGGTACATTGTCTTACAGGCCAGAAGAAACAAGCGGCAGACAGCGGGAGAAATCGCTAGACACACGACACAGGCGACTGGACGACCGATATCGCGTTTTACCGTGGCCAGAAGACTGCACGGTGGTGGTCTGTTTGCACGACGCCCTGTACGGTGTGTACCTTTAACGCATGCCCATCGGAGAAGGCGTTCTCTGTGGTGCCGGGAACACCGGAATTGGAGAGACAATGAATGGGGACGAGTACTCTTTACATATGAGAGCAGATTCAGTTTGAGTAGCGATTCTCATCGCATACTCATCTGGAGAGAGCGGGGAAGCCGCAATCATCCCTCGAGCATCATTGAAAGGGACAGGTATGGAGGTCGCGGTGTTCTCGTTTGGGGAGGCATCATGCTTGGTAGTCGTACAGACCTTCACATCTTCGACGCAGGTTCAGTCAACGGGACCCGTTATTGTAACGAGATTCTTCTTCCATATGTGCGTCTTTTTAGAGGTGCTATGGGTCTGCAGTTCCTTTTCATGGACGACAATGCACCATGTCATCGCACAGTAGCTGCCGAACAGCTCTTAGAGAGTGAGGATATTGAACGTATGGATTGACCGGCACGATCTCCGGATCTCAATCCCATCGAGCATGTATGGGATTTTCTAGGCAGACGCTTGGCAGCTCGTACCTTACCACCAGTAACGATTCGGGAGCTTCGATTGGCGCTGCAAGACGAATGGGCAGCAATGCCTCAACAACTCATTGACACCCTCATTCTCAGCATGGGCAGACGCTGTGAAACCTGCCTAGCAGCCAGGGGAGATCATATCCCTACTAAAGACCGGATGTTTCTTGCTGGACACCCATCACAGGGATGTTTCGGCCTTCAGTCGCATTGCGCTCCATGCTACTTTTTCAATCAAGCTTCTTTTTATCCCTCTGATTTCTCTTTTAGTAAGTGTTCCTTACAATACACATGTCCTTACGTATTGGGGATCTTACGGTATTAAATGTGTTGATTTGGAAAGCTTTTGTACAACGTTATATTGAAAAAACCGTCTCGTCCTTAATTTTTGCACACCAGTGTATATGTGGCCTTAAGTGCGCAGAGACTTTTAATCCTGATCTATTCTAAATCAGGATAATATGGTTTCGAATTAAATTACTAGAAGGATAAAATTTAAAATTTCGACAAACAAGAGTATATATCAAAGGGTATATATCAGTATTATTATTTATTTTTAGAATTAAATAATTTTATTTTTTAAAAAAGATTCACATTGATTTTTGAATGATATTCTATATAATTATAGTAACTATTTTACTTTTTTTAAAACACAAAACAACTAATAGTGTTATGATAATAATACTTATAAATAAAAAGTGAAAAAAAAATTAAATAATAAAAAAAAGTTGAATAAATTTAAATATAAAGTAAAAATAAATTAAATTATAATAAAGTTAAATAAATATAAGTAAAAAATTAAACTTAGTCTTACATATTTTTTAATTACATGAACCTCTGAGGGATAATTATCATAAAAACATTCGAAACAATTAGTTTTTTGACATCTAGCACAGTTAATAAAAGAATTACCGCAAAAACAATGTTCTTTAAGTAACAAGGTTATATTGTAAAAACAGGGGTAAAATTGGCAAAAAAATTTAAGCAATAGTGTAGAAACCAAAATCCGCTATCTTACTGATTTCTTTTTTTATTGGAGCATTCTTTGTTTTAAAAAAATACTTTGTTTTCAAAAGAATAACACCTGCTCTTTAAAAACAGCTGCCTTTCTCTTGATCATAATCGGTTTGTTAAAAGCGGGAGTAAAATTTTATGGCCATTTAGGTATAAGGAATAATTTTAAAAATAAAATTAATTAGATTTTAATGACATAAGTAATTGTAGTTATACCATATATTAGTTGTTTTTGTTTTAAAAAAGTAAACTAGCTACTATAATTATATAGAATATCATTTAAAAATCAATGAATCATTTTTTAAAAAATAAAATTATTTAATTCTGAATATATATATATATATATATATATATATATATATATATATATATATATATATATATATATATATAAAATAAATTGGAGGGAAAAAATAAAAACGATGTTAGCGCTCGCGCGTATCGAACTTCAGTTCATTGGATAGTACTCGAAACGCTGACGATGATGCCACGGCGACGTTGATTAAAGGAGAAAATAACTTGTATATAAGCTTAGTATGAATTTCGAACGCTGTTTTCTCGGAATTGACTGGCCCTTCGGTGGAATTACACATCGGGGTTTACCCTATAGCAGTACTACTGTTATACTAAGTCTCGTCCCCAAATGAATTTTCTTAGTCGTGCCCTCCCTTTGTAAGTAAATGAAAAATATACTGAATGTATGATTATTGCGGTTTTTAAAGTCTCATATTTATAATTGTGCTCATAAACGTTTGATGTTAGTCCTTCGTTTAAAATGTTGAAACGTAACGAGAGTAATAAAACTTTATAACATGAAATATTGTCCATATTAGGAAGAATTCGTTAAATGAAATGATACAATTTAAAATATTTCGTTTGGACTTAATAAGAATATACTCTGATTCTATAATTTATATTATTATATACTGCTTCTATTACATTGAATTGTTAAATTAGGTGTAATTTTTTGAGACTTTACTAGTACTTGTTTAAAAAAAATGTGAAAGTTGTTTAAAAAAATATTATATATTTATAATATGAATATAAGCTTTTCATAAGTTAGTGTGTGTTATTTAGTATTATGCTTCAAAATGCTCTTTTTTTCATTGCACAAATTTAAAAACATTCAACTTTTTACTGATTTTGAATTTGGCAAAAAGAGCTCTTAACCCTTTTTCTACTGACGGCATTTATTTATAAGTACCACATAAGTACATAGAATAACCATTTTTACGAATACTCTGACAGTACTTAGTAGGAGCATTCTTTTAATTCCACTCCTCCAGGGTCAATGGCAGCGCGGGGGTTCTATGATAAATATTTTACTCGGGAAGGCGAATAGTTTTAAAACTGAAGATCGGATTGCCGAGATTTTCAGTTTTGTTCCGCAAAAGGAGTTACAGTCAAAAAGTGTCTCATTTTTTACATGTTAGTTAAGATCTTAGAAAACGGTTTGATTATTTATTTTAAGTGAAGAGTGTATATAATTGATTTTACTGTTGAATAACTTTGTGATACTTATAAGTACCACTAGTACACTGGATGTTAGAGAAAGCACTTTGGGTTTACCTTTCATCCTTGTAGTTTATTATTGTTTTTCATTGTGTTGTAGCGTCATTAGTAAATTGTAATAGAATTATGCTTTTTTTTGGTATTTCTCTTTAGTTTAACTTGTTTATTTTGAGCCTTTACGGTTTTTTAAAAGTTTCCCTAAAATCTTCAAATTTGAATCTGAGCTTGCTTCTTTGCCACACATACAAATGAAATATTTATTCTTTATTCCAAAATTAACATTTTAATTTCTTTGTGTGTAACTCAGACTTAACAAAAATAGATTTTCAAGTTGCTATATATATTTTTTTCCCCTCTTCTTAGGATGTCCGAAAAAAAAACCCTCAGTCATAAAAAGGCTGTGGATTTGCTTCAGAAACCACTGTCTGTAAATGACAGGTGATTCTTTCGAATCAGCAGGAATTTCCATCAGATTCCGAAGAAAATACACAAGAGACTGAAAAAGACATAAGGCAGAGGCGGATTAAGTGGCTGGTGGACCTGGCGTAGATTCCAATATTGTGCATTATTTTTGTTTTTAGTGTATCTTTTTTAGCAAATAAATCCCATAACTGTTTCTGTTTTATCACATTGCTTCTGTTACTGTGAATCTTTTTTCTTTCTTTTGAAAATGAAATTTATCAAACACAAATCGCGCGTAAACTTAATGGACTGAAACCTGCAACATCAATTACGATGCATAAATATACACATTTTGAAATCGACTTTAAAAAATTGATTGAAAGAGTTAAGAAACAAATATCTCGTTAATTAAATTAATTAAATATTATTTGATCATAGCATTATTATATTAGCTATGTTTGTATATGCATGAAAAATAATGAAAACAATAATAATATGTCAATTTGCTACAAATTGTCACTCCAATAAATGTTTGTAATGGTCCACACAAATCTAATACAAAGATATATTTAAAATATATATTTTCCTACGCGGCCCGTGGAATTCTAATGTGTTTACGAAGTGGCCCGCGAGATCATTTGGGTTGGCCACCCCTACTATAGAGCATGTTGGGTTACAACAGGGTATGAGAGTGCACATTATCCTATGAGGCTGATTCACGACAGTGAGACGTCAAGTCGGAATCACGTGACGGGGATACTAACATTTACCCGCGTTTTGAATCAGTGTGTAAATTTCGTATGCTTGATATGTTTACTTCTTGTGTGTGAAGTTTATTTCTGAAATTTTATTTATTTTTATTGTATTTTTGCATTATCCTTGCTTAATAATTAGGTATGAAGTACTTTTCGTAATTTTTTAGCATAATTTTTGTTTCAGTTTAATATATATTTGTCATTTGTTGTTAGTGTGCGAAGCCGGCGGCTACTTGCAGTTTGTTCACATATTTATTAATAGTTCTAGATTATTTTTAGCATCCTTATAATAAGTCCTTTGTTTTCATGTAGTTTATTATGTTTATTTACGCACGAGAATGATTTACAATATAGAATTGAGACCATTGAATTTGGAAAAGCTTCTCATATGTGTCCAATTACTTATTGGTACATAGTGTATCACTCCACATAAATTCATAAAATGGTGTAATTTATAAGAAACATGTAGATATGAAATGGTCCCATTTTGAAATGTTAATGTTTATACCTTTCATTGTCTGATTCCCTTAGTTTTTCCAGATACAAATATTTAATGTTTTTAGAAATACTATCTCTATAATTTCTCATAGAAGAGTATGGAACATTCAGAAACATGAAATGCAAGTAAATATATTTTTGGAAATGAATTTATAATAAGATTTGTCAATAACATGGATATTTTTGTTTCTTTAAAAAATTTTGAGAGCAAAGTGTATAAAATAATAGTTAATAATGAAAGTTTTTGATTAATAATTAGGAATTATTCTGTGATGGAAATGAAATTGTTTTTAACATCATTTAAAAGTTTGGAATATCTTAAATAATCTAGTTATAAACAATCATTTGATATGTTTTATTGTTTGACTTCCTTTGTAATTTTTACCCTACAAAAGGTTTGAATTTTTTTAGAAATGCCTGTCTCCAAAATTTAAGAAATAAATGAATTTGACTTTTTAAAAATAAATTAAGAAACATGCTTAAAGAAATAGGCTTTTTAATAAAAATATTTTATAGTAGAACAAATTAAATTGTTTTCATGAAAATTTCACGTATAATGAAGCAGAAAATTCTTATCGGTCAGCTTTATTCAATAATCATACTCATTTTAATATACATTATTTATTGACACTTAATTTTAACATTACATGAATACACTATAAGTAAATACTAAAGCAGTTCATGATCTGCTGCATAAATCAGACTCTATGAATGTAACACTATACTATAAGGACAAATAGAAAACAAATCGAGGATCTAAATGTCAACATTTAACGTGCATAATATCTTGTTCAATTATTATATCTCAATTTTATCTTATTGATAATATCTAATAAAATTATCTGGAAACCTTATAAAAGCTTTTTCAATTTATTTACAAGAAAAAAGTATTAAATATCATCAACTCAAACAAATAAACTGATACTGTAAAAAAAATTTAAAGAAAATCCTCTCCTAAATGACAGATTAAATAGCTAAAAAAAAGGTCAAATTATGCAGAATTTCTGAAGTTTTCTCTCATTTTATTTATCTCATTAGGTTTATGACATGAAAACTTAAATTTTTAAACACCACCACAGGCAATTAATAGTAAAAAAACAAGTAATTGGGTTATCTCTCTCTCTCTGTTCTTTAAAATTAATTAAATCTTCAAGAAAAACAACCAGCTATGTGATATAGGAACTAGAAAGCAAAAACAGGAGACTGCATTAATTTGTAGGTTGTCAACAAAACTTTTCATAGTATTTTTGAGAAATTGTATATTGTATGGATCCAGATTATATATAAATGAAATATCCTAAGAATTTTAAAACTTCAGTTCTTAAATCTATACAATCAACTTTCTGAATTTACATAAAACAAATTAGAATACTTAAATCATGCATCTCATAGAAAGAAGTTTTGAATAAAAAAAACAAATACACATATAAAATGGCAAAGTAACTATTTTTTGTAAAATATCTCGGTACACTTTTTTTCATGTCCTAAAAGTACAATAAACCTTTGCATAACATTTGTTTATCATAACTGTAAAATTACATATTGAATACTAAAGCTTATTATATGTATTTATTTTTAAACCACCCTAATTCTCCTTACAATAATTTTTATTTTTATTAATAAACTTTATATTGCATATACTACTTCAAAATAAAATTGACAAATGATTTTCTTTTCTTTTTTTTAATTTCACACTAATTACAAAATTCCTACAATCTGTTCTTCTAAAATATACGAAGCATTATCTTCTGTTTTAATGGGAATATTTGATTTTTACGCTGAACATACCAACACTTAATGCATACATATTTCTACCAGTTATTGTATGTATAGTGTTAAATATACTTCAGTTCCTCCAAACTTAAACTTATTTGGATTAATGTATTAACGTGTTATTTCGTTATCACTGATATTATACATCTAAAAAGTATCATTTTACACATAATTATATTTATACTAAAAAAATTGAAAATGAAACAACATTAAGAAAATAGATTCAGAATTCTTGCTCTAAAGTTTGATGTTTGAAAATATATTAACTTCAAATATAAAATTAATTACTTCAAAGTTTTCTAAGAAATACTAAATCAGTACTCATACCATTCCAAAATTTGGAACGTACGTATTAAACTGCCAATTAATTTCACCAAACAAAAAGACATCCAAATTTTAAAAAAAATTTTATCACTATAATTACTGTGTTCAAACACGAACAGTTTCCACTATTGGTTGTATATTGTAGCATTTGGCGGTTTTATGATTTGAAGAAATTAGTCAATATTATAATATACAAGTGCTCCAAATTTGCCCTCTCAATACACGTCACACAAAAATATCTGATTTTGGACAATTAACCCATTAAAAATAATTTTGAAATTACCTTTTTTTTTACTGAATTTTGCATTAATGTAGAATATTCTGAACAGCAATTTTTTAATTTATTCTTTTAAGGGTAAATAGAGAATTGAAAAAGGTTATATTAAAATTTCGAATATTTCTCTCTATTGCTTTTAGAAAGTAAATATCCTACAGAATCAAATGTCTATATGTAAAATCATATTTGGTTTTTCATGATCTTAATTACTGATAAATATCATAGAACTGCTCTAAGTACACTTCTTGGGTCAATATTTGTAAATAACTCAATACAACACATTTATTCAGGACTTAAATTTATAAGCAGGATAGTATCAATACAGATGAACCTTTTAGACTTTAATAGTTATGTAAAAATTAAAATCCAGAGTATTCTTATGATTAATACATTTCAGCTGGGGTTGCATAGAATTCTTCAATAAACTGTGTTATTCTTCAATAATATGTGTATAGTCTATATGTGAAACTTATCATCAAAATTAATGAATTTTACATTTTGATAACCCTTGTGCAAATACCAATAAATGTTATCCATAGTAAAAAAATTGTACATCTATCTCTCTCTCTCTCACTCTCTGTGTGACAAATTAATACCAGTCAAATTCTGAAAAACAGATGTTGTGTTGAGAAATCCCTATACTACATAATAAATAGATACACTACACAAATATTTTATAATTTTTATTTTTTTGTGTAAATGAATTATGGATTCAAAAAGGACTTATTATTTTGACCATGCACGAGAGAACAGGAATTTTATATTCAATATATACACACAAATTTATTTTCTATAATATACCCAATTTAATTTAAAAAATTTTAATGCCTTAATTTTTGACCACATTCAGAATGAAATTCTCGATAAATAATATATTTTTACTAAAATGGTGCTGCGAATAAAGGTTTTAAAAATGTTGCATAATTTTTTTACTTATAATTTTACAAAAGGTAAATGGTAATTTGCATTTCTAATGTTTGAAAGTGGTATTTAATTTATCACACATCAAATATAAACATTAATGAACCTGTAGTAAATTAAGATATTTTTTCATTTCTGTAGTGAATGCTTTTCGAAACTTTTGTTTCCCAAAAGAATGTAAAATTATATAATATAATACATTCTATATATATAGAGAGAGAGAGAGACAAGAACATGTTTTAATATATGATATGTAGGGTTACATATCAGATTCTTGTGTTTTTATTTTAGATAATTTAATACAGAAATATCTCTATTAACTACTCTGAGGATGTGTAAAATAATTAAAATTTAAGTTAACTAAATATATTTTATCTTTTTATGTATGTTCTCTATATAATTTAATTTAAAATAAACAAAAAGTATTTACATTCTTGTAGATATCTATCCAAATTCCTTTTAGCATAAGTTCCTTTTGTGAGCACAAAAATAGTAGGAATGGAGCTGGCGGCGACGATTTCTAAATGTTTGGTATTGAAAACAAGTTTATTCAAAGTGGTCAGAGCATGTTAAATGAGGAGATGGTTTAATATCCTTACGCTTCATCATCTTATCCATGTTTACTTAACATTCGAATTTTTTTACCCGGATATTTAAAAAAGATTTTTTTCCTATACAATCATCTTATATTTTACTGTAATCGAGTAATCATATATAGTATAAAACGAAATTTTAGTGGGTATAATGTAAAAGAGCAAGAGCAAAATATAGTACACAAAAGAAGTGTTAGGTTAGAGTTAAACGGGAAACAAACCAAAACATATTCCCATGCCATCCTCATCACGTGATCATGACGTCACATGAATCAACTTCATTGAAAAACACCCCTTCAATGATGTATATAAATGACAGTGCAACAGTTTGAATTACTAGACTGATGTACACGTTTGTAGTCAGGGTGTGTGAATTAACCTTGAGAGTGCTCCTGCAATCAAAAAGAAAATTGCTCGCACCAGACCATGACTCTGGGTTTTAGCCCAGTGTGTCGTCTAGGCTACAGAAAGGTTGTTTACAGGCGTTTACCTGGCCTTCTTATCAATAAACACTGGTACCAAGACAGAAACAGCTTTGATCGGAGAACACAACATATTGTTACTACACTTTCCAATGATTCCAAATTAAGTTTATGTGTAAAATCTGTTTTTATGTGTAAAAAAAAATAAGCAAATTTTATACTTTTAAAAAATAAATCTTTTATTGCTGTAAAATATTAGTGTTCTTTGGTTGTTTAGCATTTTTAAAACTTAAGACTGCGTTAAAGAATTCATACGGTCTTTTCGTATTATGAGAATATTGTAGCCCTCCGTGTACTGACGATTACTTTAGAGCAGTGTTTCCCAACCTTTTTATCACCTCGGACGTCGTATCACGTTGGATAATTTTACCGCGACACGCTGAGGAAAAAAAAGGACGTTGATTGTTTATATTTTAGAATGTTTTTTTTAATAATCTTATTTAAACGTCTTCAGAAAAAAATATAGCTACACCAAAATGAATATAAAGTGATTTTTATAAAAAGTAGCCCAAACCCAAGAAAAATATGCCGCAGTAAATAAAATGAAAATAATTTAATGTTTCTTCTGCGGACCAGTAGTATTTGATCCACGGACCGGGGGATGGAGACCACTGCTTTAGAGTACCGGTTTAATTAATTAGCCTTAATGTATTAAATTTCTCTATGTTGAGCATATTAAATTTCTCTATGTTGAGCATTTTATTTATGTGTATCCCTTAATTTTCAATGAAGTGACTCAAAAAAAAATATTGCACGAAAAAAATTGCAGTAAATCATAATGCAGTAGCTAAAGGGTTAATAGCGAGTTTTTGCAATATTTGACCATCGCCAATTGAAATGATGATGTCAGAAGTGCTACATCATTCTTAGCTTTCGCACTCCGGCCTGAGAAAACTTCAAGGCTTTTTTAAATTCAATATCCAACGACTACCATTTTCCCTTCACGACGATCTTGAATGGATCGATCGTTTGTTAACGACAACAAGGGAGTTATTCACAACGGACCTCTCTCTCTCTCTCCCAATAGCTCCATGGAGCTTTGTAGTGTGGTGTTGATATAATTCTCGCTCACGGCGATCTTTATAATTTTGAACCACGAATCTTGAATGGAACCAGAATTCATTATAAGCGGACATGAAGGTCGAAATCTTATCCATTGAACTCTGAGTTTAAAAAGAAAAGTGTTCATAAATTAAAAGCATTGAAAGATTTAGAAAAAAGCACATTATTTGTATTTGCTTCAATGTTTTAACTGATAATTCTTTAACTCTTTCATGCGCTGAATTTTTGACAAAAATAATGCACTAGAGGAAAACAATTACAAATATTTTAGATGGAACTCACAAGCTATAATTATTGAACAAAAGCTGGTACATATCAATAATATTAAACACTTTTTCCAATAAAGGGTGCCCAAAGTTTTAAGAAATAGGTGGGACATATTTTGTACCACCACGCTTTGAGCAGTATGATAGTTCTGGAAACATGATTTTTTTCTCCCTAGGAACAATGATAGCTTTAGCTAGAAATTTTATAGCTTGAAAATAAATAAATACACTTTTTTTCACCATATACTGTTATTCATCCTACATATTAAAACATTTTCAGTTTTTTCTAATCTAATGTTGTTAGCTTAATTTTAGTGTTTAATCCGTATTTACCTAATGTTAGTTTTAAAATTTTAAATATTTTATACTATACATTATTTTATTTTACCAGGTCGTTATTTAGTCAACATATATAATAAGTATATTAGTTGTATCTATTTTTCCTGAGCACGAGCTGTAGCTCATTCAGGACATTTGCATAATTTTGTATGTACTATTATTTAATAAATATTATTATTATTTTTAAAATATATAACTTACAACAAATATATCTGGCACAATAAACATGCCCATTATTACGAAAGAAATAAGTGAAATGCATTTTGTATTTGTAAAGAGAAGATGACCTTCAACAGAGTGGTGGTACAACTTTTTGACTCTCATACTTTCATACTAGAAATGTACATGTAAGGTACTAATTATTTTATATTGACTTATTTAGATACATAGTATATGCACTTACCTTATTTGTACCAAATATCACAAGAATCAATTTCATTTACACCTAAAAATACACAATACAGTCACTTCCAAAAATTACAACAGACTCACAGCTGATCAAAGAATGAACTACTGCATAAACCCATTGCACACAATTAGCTTCTGATATCTGTTAGAAACTTGAGTAACTGATAGGAGTTGACCTCTGTGGTGGTTCAGAGAATGAACCTTCTAGCATCAATTTCTGAGGCATTCAAACAAGTGGTACGTTTTACAAACAATAATCGAATAAGAATTGGTGGTACAACGTATATACCAACAAGTACGAAAGAGTTAAATTCTATCATCTAATCCAAAGTGACATTTTGAAATTAGTGGAAACACGCATTATATCTTTTTAAGTGTTATGATCAATTATTTTCAGGAATTTATAATTAACAAAATATATTAGAATGGTTATGATCAAAAGTTAACTTTGTCTACAGCAATGCAAAAAGGTATTCAGTATAGATATTTCCCTTTTTTAAGAATAATAAATCTATTATTTCCTTATATACTCTTCCTATAAGAAACAATAAAATGAAGCATTAAAGCAGTTGCTCAAAACCGAAAAAATAAATACTTTTAAATGAAGAAATGAATTACGAATTCTTGCGTCATTGACTACAATATTGCTCTTCATAGATAGAATATCCTTACAAACAAGGAAAAAATGAAAGTATTTGTGATTTATTTCTCATTCATCTTTGATTGATATCGTTTGCACCATTTGTTTGATTTAAAAATATCGTTTGTGATCTTTTATTTTTTAAAATATGAGAAAATATTTGACTTCCAGTATTTACTTCACAGCAGTTATTTACTCAATATTTCACAAATATTTGATTTAAAAGGTGACTAGTTTAAGTTAACGGCTCTTGGAAATGTTCGAACTTTATTGACGAAGTATTTTTAACTACAGTAGAACTATAAAGACGGAACTAAACGCTCATATTTTCCACATCAATGCACTGAAATTTTAAAAATCAACTGAATTTAAAGTGATGTAAGCCCAAAATATTTTAAGATCCGATTACATAAGGTTGGATAAGAATTTTTTGTAGAATCAGGACTGGTATATGTTTCAACATGTATTTTGAGGACCAGGAAATTCATAAATAGCCACTGGGATTCAGTAGCCATAAAATGGAAATCATGAAAACCCTATGGAGTTTGTTTCGGTAAATCAAATAATTTAAAATATAATCACTCGTGAAAAATAATAGGATTAATATAATAATGGAGAACAAAATATATAAAAATAAAATAAATATACTGAATCTCAGTTCAAACTTTTCTGGATATTCAAAACATCTGTAGCAGGAAGTAAATTTTGTCCGCGCGCGCGTATATCTACTACCTTTTTACCTATATTATACGATACAATTATTTTCTACATTTTTTGTAAGTTAGCATTTTCTGTTGTAGTCATTGATATTTGATAGTTAAAACTCCATCATAATATTTTTTGACTGTTTATAATAATTATGTTTATCTCAGTCAGTTATAAAAATTTCTTCTTTATAAAGATTCTTCATCGACTACCCCTTTCTCTTAGAAATGGGAAGACAGTTTAGGAATGCGAAAGACGAAGAGAGGATTGATATCTTTTATCAAAATCTCGTTAATAATTACAACCGTAAGGCCTAAGTCTCGTCTTAGGTCCCTAAAATTCAAATATCTCTCAAATTTTTAAGATCTCATAATACCGTTCGCGTGAGAGAATATTTTTCTCTCTGCCAACTCCCCCTTTTCTTCCGAGCGACCCGTCCTCCTAATGGGAGACGAGCTGCCCGACCAATGGAGAGAGTTCCCCTCCCGTCACCGATCGCATTCCTTCCCTGCGCTTCCCATCCCAAAGATTCGTCGAAAGCCTGTAGAATTATAACACACTCCTGTTCATTTCACCTGTAGAATTATAACACACACCTGTTCATTTCACCTGTAGAATTATAACACACACCTGTTCATTTCACCTGTAGAATTATAACACACACCTGTCCATTTCACCTGTAGAATTATAACACACATCTTGAAGAAGAATATGCAAATTGCAGGAAACCACCAGATGGCGCGGATAGTAATTCACAATGACGAGAGTGTAAGAGAGAGGTATATAAGGAATGGTGGCAAAGAAGTAAAATTGTTCACAAGCGCTTTAAAAGTCTTTCAGTGCAATAACCAAATAGTTATAGCACAAAGGAAGCATTTGGAGGATTTTCTACGTGATAGAATTATTGGACTAATGGAATGTGGACGTAGCCAGCTGGAAGTATCCGAGGAACTTGGAATCACCTGGAGTGTCATCTCCAGGCTTTGGCAACGATTCCAAATTGATGGTAATGTGAGTAGATGTTACAGCACAGGTCGCCCCCAAGTTACAACGCCAAATGAGGACCGGTATTTGGCAGCTACTGCCAAAAGAAACAGACGGAGCACAGCATCAGACCTGTCTCGTCAGCTCTCTTCAGCTACCGGTACGACAGTTTCAAAGCAGACCATGTACAGACACTTAGGGCACATTGGTCCATATGCTCGTAGGCCTGTCAGATGTGTTCCATTTACCGCAACTCACTGTCGCCTGTGATTAACCTGGAGTGGAGAGCATGCATTGTGGATACCACAACAGTGGTCTTGTGTGTTGTTTTCTCCTACGAGTTCAGGTTTAGTTTGTAGTCTGATTCTCGCCGGACTTTAATATGGAGAGCGCCAGGTACCCGTTACCACCAAGAGAACACCATTGAACGACACCGTTACGGTGGTGCAGGATGGCTGGTTTGGGGAGGAATCATTCTTGGTTCCAGAACTGACCTGCATGTTCAGAGTGCAACGATGACAGGCCACATCTATCGGGATGTCATTCTGGAACAACATGAACGTTTGTTTCGGGGCGCCATGGGTGCTGAATTTCTGTTTATGAATGACAACGCCCTTCCTCACCGTGCAAACATTGTAGACGAATGTCTTCAATCGGAGGATATCATCCGCATGGATTGTCGAGCATACTTACCGGACTTGAATCCAATAGAGCATGTGTGGGATATGCTTGGCCGACGAATTGCAGCCCATCAACCCCCTCCCACCAGTCTACCGGAACTTCGGAGGGCATTGCTTGATGAGTGGTGTAATATTCCCCAAGATCAGATTGATAATTTGATACTCAGCATGCCTAGGCGTCGTAAGGCCTGTATTGCATCGTCCGGGAGACATACTCCGTATTAACCATCATACTAACCATGTTATACTGTTTTTTGTAAATAGGTTATTTTTTTAAATTTGGTCCAGGGAATAAAAATCGTAATTTTTATTAATTATGTCAAACATATAGCATCTTTTTCGCTCTTTACCTTTGGTTTAATAAATAGACTTTGCAAATAATTCAAATTTGTTTTGCTTCTGTCTCTTTGCCTGAACTTCATTAGCCTTAATTTATGGACATGAGTGTAACTAAATCTAAGATAATTAAATATTGTTTTTATTCAATCTTTATTGTATATAGGCTAACAATAAAAAAATTAAAATTTTCAAAAATGAATTAGCAGATACTTGTGTAAATCTTTGTATGTTTCAGTAGGACATACCTAATATTATTCCTAGCTCTTGCTTTGGTATATAGAACTCTACATTAAAAATCTATCGAGGCTCAACGTCCTCCTACTGTTGCTGTTGTAGTTTGGAGAGAGTGGATGCGAGCTCAGATGTCATCCTCGTCACCTGACCGAAGTTCAAAGTACGAGGTCCGTCGCCAGTAGCTCCAAGCCACGGCCAATTTGTTTCTTATTTGCCTAGCTTCAAATTAAAAGCTTCCCTCATTTGTCTTTGTGGTTCTGTTAGGGAAGCTGACCATTATGTGTTCGCATGTCCTCTCTGACTAAGGATTTTCATTTGGTCTCTCCATCTCAAAATGCTTAAGGCTGTTTTCGGTAAAAGTACGAGAACTTGAACTAAACGTGAAGCACATTTTCAGACAGAAAAATGCCTCAATTTCCATGGAAGTTTGCAATATCTTAGCGCATACCTCTGTTAACAATATAGTGCTTTTAAAAATTTCAAAATATTCCATGAATATTTTCTTTTTTGTTTTAATACGTGAAGGCGTAGCCTATTTAACATTACGTCATAGGAGAAAAACACGAAACACTTTTTATACCATAAAAAATGAATCAACTCGGTTAAAAATGGGAAGTATGATAAAAAAATACTGCTCTTCTTTTATACATCCATATCCCTGAGACGTGAAAAACGTGAAAATACTGCTCTTTAAGGGATAGTGAACCCAGAATATCATATTAATGTTTCATTTCTTTTATGACTGAAAAAACGTTCCAAATTCAGGTCCTGTTCTTTAACATTAACCGAAAACAGCCTTAAAAAACCTGGTTCCAATCTACCATTAGAAATCCTTCCATTCACTCTAAACTAAAATCATGTATTAAAATTGCTTCTACAATCCGGTATCAAATTTCTTAGATGGGATTGGATCAGTACTCTTATGGAATCATATGTACACTATCTGGCCAAAAGTATCCGGACACCCAGTGGTATGGACTTAAAGCGTCCTGAGGCACATATTAATATGATGTTGGTCCTCCTTTTGCATGGATGACAGCCTGAACACGTTTGGGAAGACCTTCCACCAATTTTTGATAAATGACCACAGGAATTGCCTTCCAGGCGTCTATCACAGCTGAAGTGAGTGCTTGCAGTGAGGATGGTCTATTTGGCTGGCTACGTAATCTGCACTCTAATTCGTCTCAAAGGTGTTCTATGGGATTTAGATCGGGGCTCTGAGAAGGCCAGTTCAGTTTCTGAACACCCATTTCGTCAAACCACGTCTGTGCAAGCTTCGATGTGTGAATGAAGCAGTTTTCCTTCTGAAAGAGAAATGGGCCTTCCCCGAAATATTGCCATAGAGTTGGGAGTGCAGCATTGTCCAAAATGTCCATATCCATCTCAGAGTTCATGGTAGTTTGGAGAGGGGGGTGCCAGCTCAGGTGTCGTCCACGTCACTTGACCATGGTTCAAAATTACGTGGTCTGTCGCCAAAAGCCCTCGTGTAGCTGAACAGTGCGACGTTAATATTCAATCAATCAATCAATCAAACTCAGAGTTCATGTTTCCAATCACAGGAACTAACGGATCCAGGCCAAACCCCAAGTAACACCCCCACACCCTTATGCTTCCACCACCCAACTTAACAGTCGGCACAATGCAGTCCCTAAAGAAACGTTCGCCGGGCATCCGCCACACCCAGACTCCGACTGCCAGACTGTAAAGCGAGATTCATCACTCCAAAGAACAGTTTTCCACATGTCCACAGTCCAATGACGGTGAGCTCTACACCATTGCAATCGATGCTTCGCATTCTGCGGAGTGATGTTTGGCTTGTAAGCGGCTGCACGACCATGGAATCCCAAAGTTTTTAACTCTCGACGAACAGTCCTGCTGCTAACACTAATTCCTGATGAACTTTGGAACTCCTGAGAAATTTCCATCAACGAGGACTTGCGATTTTGTTTTACTACCTTTTTCAGAGTTCTGCGGCTGCGGTCACCAAGTATTTTCGGCCTAACGGTTTCGTTTTTCTGCTGTTTCATTGCTCTGACGTTTCTACTTCACAACTACATCATTCAGAGTGAATTTAGGCTTCTGTAGAATGTCCGCAATCTCACGAACTGATTTCCCACAAAGGTGGCATCCCACTATACTGCCACGATCAAACTCACTAAGCTCCTTTGACTTACTCATTGCCTCACAAACCACTACCAACACTTTTATAGTTTTCAATTACATATAAAGTTGCGTCACTCGCTAGAACCACTTTTTTAAGGGGTTCCCAGATACTTTTGCCAGATAGTGTATATAAGCGGGGTTTTTTCCCTTCTTTCTTTTTTTCCCCCTCTTTCCCCAAATGTTTTCTGTCTTTCTTTTTCTTCTGCTTCTTTTTGTACGTTGTAATTGTATTTTATATTTTTATTACTATTAATGCATTTGCAAAAATGCTCGAATAATGTATATTCTTTTTACTTTTTTTACTCTTTATGTTCTTTATTATTATTTTCAGCTTTGTATGTTTGTACCTTGCAATTACATATGTAATTCTCTCTCGTTTCATTTCCCTTTAATTTGTAATAAATAAATTGAATGTATGCTGCTGTAAAAAATGTAAACTAAGACTTGGTTTTATAAAGATTGAACGTGGGGGTGGTTGTTTCCCTGAGGATCGTTTTGCAGCTTGAGACTCTGAAATGTTTTGGCGTAACTCTGCCACTGGCATCAAAGCTAAATACACTTCTCCCAACGTTGATACTAAATTTTCTTCCCTATCTACATTTCTGACATACTTTTTTGGTAACCATGACTCTTTCTCAGCATATGTATTATGTTTTAAAAAAAAGATTACCCCCTTTTTAGATGCGGACCACTGCGTATTCTACTGCCTCCTTTCTAAAGATTTCCACTTAATACCATATAAACAAAACAATATTAAGGACTGGATTGATTCTCTAATCAATAACCATATTATACAGAATAAAATTATTAAATGTATTAAAACATTTCATATTTGTAGCTTACAGACTTTTTAATCTAATAATTTTCACGATATATGTATATATATGGTACTTTTCTATCCATTGACCACTGTACCCATGGTTATTGAATATGTATTGTCTGTTATAATAACTAACAAAATCTAGTCACTATAATATGGTACCAATTTAAAAGAATTATTACTCTGCGGTACTTATGCATATTATGGTTTTTTTCTTTATGTACCAATTGGGGTCCGTTTTATTACGAGATAAGAACGCTGATTCCAAATTTGTTCACCAGGTAATGCTGTAAGTATTGTTTTGTGTAGCACATGGCAACTTTACTATACCTAGATCCACTGGCGTAGCTAGCTCTGAGGCGGCCCTGTATCAAATTCTTACGGGACCTTTTTTCTAGATATGGGAGCTCTGTTAGTGGACTGTAATTACACATGTTGGGGCCCCTGTAGCTTGGGGACCCCGTATCATTAATATAGCTGATACGGTGGTATTTACGCCCCTGCCTAGACCCCACTTTTAAGACTAAAGATCTTGTGGTTCATAAAGTATCAGGATGACAACGGACTTAAGTGGGTACACTGTATATATATTATTTGAGGATACCTAAATGTTAAGCTTTTTTTTCTTGATTAATACTGGCCGCTCTCTCTTTGGGGTGGGGTTGAGATTCTTCCAGATAGACGGTTTGTATCTTTAAGATAACACAAGCGAGGTTCCCTTTGGATGAAAACCATTATAGGAAGATAAAAATCTTATAAAAATTCGTTAAAAAAGGGTACTTAATTCCTATTTTAGAGAGAAACACAAGAAATATTATACACCTGTCACAGTGATGGTTAACCTATGACCCGTGGATCAGACACTGACAGACGCTAGCTTTTTAACTGACCCACGATTGCTAGGCAACCACTTGTTTGTTTACGTGAGTTTATTTAGATTTTCTAACTTGTGTTAATTATTTATATTCTATTTATACTTTTTCAAGGACTGCATTGACACAAAAGTAATTTAATTGCTGTCTATAACCTTCAGTTTAATCATTACAGCTCCAAAGTTACGCAAATGACATCAAATGTATATGAAAGTACAGTTGAACCTGTTTTTGTGCGGTACATAGGGACCGCATAAGAAAATCGCACAAAAAATATTCAAAAATTTCATAAATTCTTACATATAATAAACTAATTCGTGGAAATACCACAATAAAATTTTTTTAAGCGGTGGATAGGGACCGCATAAAAAAGTCGCATTTATAAAATATGCCAACTGTTTATGAAATTTATGTACGAGTACTTCCATAACAAAATAAATAATTAAATATTATATATGGAAACATTTTAAAAACATATAGTTTCTCATTGTGTGTATACAGATAAGTCTGAAATGCACATACATAGTTCATCGCTACTCATCGTAATCCAAAGTCCTGTAATGAATAAGTTCAAAATCGCTTTCGTCACTTGAAGGTGCAATATTTCAATTGATTTATTTTTTGGCAACATAAAGTAAGAGATAAGTTTTTGTGACGAAGGACGGGGGGTCAGTTGCTTGTAAATGTCGTGATAACCAGCTATACATGATTGAAGACCTTTTTGGAATTTTATACTCCTGTCTTAACTGGTATCTATTTTAAGAAAATACTTTTCCAATTTGTTGGAAAGCTAGATCCATGCATATTTTTATCCGTTCTCAAAGAATCTGGCTCCTTGTCCGTCTTCATAATTTATCAAATTATTGATAATGTCACTGTCATTGAAAATTTCGTCTTCAATCAAGCACGGGCTGCTGGAGCGTTGCGAGAAAGCAACTGAATGCGCATTGTCGGGAGACTGTTTATAACAAATGAACAGAGCGTCTTGAATTGTCTACATTTCAGTGGCGTAACGTACACCCCGGCATCACGGGGGGAGGCAGGATTCTAGGGGCCCAAGGCTTGACTTACGTTAAATACGTATTTACCCAATTAATAAAATATTAAAGGCAAAACCTGGCTTTCAGGGGGTTCCTAACATTCTCCGTTACACCACTGGTAAATAGAAAACATTACAATGGAGCCAAAGCCATTGAGCCCTATCACGGGGGGGAGAGAAGGACTCTAGGATCCCAAGGCTTGACTAACGCTAAATATGAATTAACCAAATTTATAAATTATTAAAGGCGAAACCTAACTTTCAGGGGGGCTCTAACATTCTCCGTTACGCCACTAGTAAACAAATAGAAAACATTACAGTGGCGCCAAAGGCATTGAAATTCATACACCGCATAGAAAAAATATCGCACATAAAAAATCGGACAAAAAGGAAATCGCATAAAAAAATACCACAAAAAAACAGGTTCGACTGTATATAGTATTTGAAAAAAAAAGACTAAAGTGTTTACAAAATATCAAATAAAGCGTACTATCTGCAAACCAAAGCAAATAACCATATTTAAAGCCCATTCTTCACGTTTTTAGAATGTAGTCCTACACTGTTTAATGATTTTAAAGAAAAAGACTTAATTATAAAACGTATTTTGATGAGTTAACTATTAGTCGCAATACATATAAAGATCGAGGAATAGAATTAGAAAAAAACCTTTTTCCGCAAATACATAACGACTTAAATTATGCAGAAATGTATTCATTTGCTTCAGATGCGGGTAATGACGTAAATGGTTATGCACAATTAGCAGTTTTTGCTAGGTATAAGTATGGAAATAAAATGAAAGACGAATTAATAAAACTAATAATGCTTTGAAAGGGAAGTGTACCTGTCTTGATATTTTTAAATAATTTGGAATTGCATTTAAAGAAATAACTATTGACCTTCAGAAAATAATTTCTGTAACACCCAGTATGATAGGGAAAACATTGAATTCATTCAGTATTTTAAGCAAAATATTTTACATTCTCTGATTGAATTTCATTGTATAATAAACCAGTAAGTTTTATGTGCGAAGTATGGTGTAAAAAACATTTTCCAGTGTAATATGTCATCGTAATAAAAATAATCAAATTTACAAACGCAAGAGCTCTTTATAAAAGGCAATTTGTACAATTCTTAGAGGAAATTGAATACCAATATTCAGGGATTTTAACAAACAACAACGTGCGATGACTTACTTTAGGTCGTTCTTAATCGCTTTGCAATGTTATTAGAAGAAAAGCTCTTTTTTAATTGAAAAGACAATAGTTTCAATTAATTATCCAGTATACATTGGTTAAATTTACTGTTTCATGCTACGTCACTTAGCATTTTAAGGAACTGAATAAAACACTTCAAGGGTATGGCCCAATTGTTTTAATGATGTTTGAAAATATTAAAATGTTTGGAACGAAACTTGATATCTTTACTAAGGATTTGGAAATGAAAATCAGGAAATATTTTCCTGAATTACAAAATAATTTTCAAAACACAATAATATCTGAAAACTCCGTTCACATTCAACAAAATGCAATTAAATATATTTAGTGATCATACAGGAAATAAAACAAGGTTTTGAGGAGAGATTCAATCAATTTAAAAAAGTTTGGAAAATACAATTCCCTTTATTTTTATATACATACAAAACAGGATTTGAAACAATGGAGTTAACTGAATTTATGTGGTTAGTTATCGGTAATTTAGAAATGCAATTAGTTAAATTTTGAAGCAACGTAGGGTGGGAAACAAAATTTGAAGAGTTGATCTCTCATGTAGAAGAAAAACCCACAGTAAAAATAAAAACGTATGAGATTCTCTAATAAATAATTTTATATCTAATAAGAAAACAAATTAATGCTCTTTTAATGATGTTTGGGTCTACATATACGTGTGTGAAAAATTGTTTTCTCCAATGAACATTGTAAAATCTTCTAATAGAAATAAACTTGACAGGGAATTAACTGCGTAATGCATGCATTAAACTAATGAATATGAAATATGAAGCTCAAATTTTAAAAAACTATCTGAAAATAAACAGCAATAGATTTCTCACTCTAAATACTTTATAATCAATTTTGTTGTACGTATATATTGCAATTTTTAGGTAAGTTACCTCTATCTTGTAATGGATTTAGATATTCCTATCCATTACTTTCAATAGGTTTTTGCTCAGTATTATTTATATAAAAGGGCAAGGTTGATTGGCCAAAAAACATGTTCACCCCCACTTTTATAAATATAATTTTATATATTAGCTGTCCTAAGTCAGCAATGTTTATAATACTGCAGCATCTATTTTATAATTTTTAACCTTGGTTGCTCATGTGTCCTTCATTGTGTGATTTTCCTACTGTCTATGTGTTTTTTGAATGTGATTGTTTACCTCTTGTTTGTAGAGAGAATAAGACTATATATACATATATATATAATAATAATAAATAATATTTCTTAATATATATTGAATGTAACTTCCGTTATTCCTTGTTCATTCAAACATTTATTCCAATTTGCACCTAACACTTAAGAATTTTTAACGCCACTAAAATTTTTAAAATCATCAAATCACGCCCATTTTTATCCCTTAACCCTTTATCTACCGACGGTACATATAAGTACCACTCACTTTAAAATAACATAGAATAAACAATTTTACGAATATTCTGACAATACTCAGCAGGAATATTCTTTGAAATCCACTCTTCCAAGATATATGGCAGCATGGGTTCTATGATGAGTATTTTAGCGGGGAAGGCAAATAGTTTTATAGCAGAAATTGCGTTTTCAGCTGACGGCGTATTCAGCGGATTGCAAAGATTATCATTTTTGTCCCGAAAATATAGCTAATGTCAAACTTTAAGTGCCTTATTTTTTTGTATGTTAATGAGGACCTTAGAAAACGATTTGACTTTTTAGTTTAAGTGAACAGTGTATATAATCAATTTTACAGTAGAATATCTTTAATTAATTAATTATCTCTAATGGATTAAATTTCCAAAAGTTGAAAATTTAAATTTTTTTGTTTATGTATATATCCCTTAATTTTCAATGTAGTGATCCAAAAAAAATATTGCATGAAAAAAACTGCTGTAAATCATAATGCGTTAGATAAAGAGTTGAGCTAATTGAATTTTAAAGATGTTTAGTCTTAAAAAGGGGCTGCGGTAGCCCAGTGGTTAAGGTATCCAACCATGGCAGGCATGTCATGAGTTCGATCCCAGTACCACTAAAGACCCGCCGTGTAGGGCAGCGATGCACGTTAAATCTGTCGAGAGCTGAAACGTCCTCCCGTTGGTGTGGTGTGGTAGTTAGGAGAGGGGGGTGCCAGCTCAGGTGTCGTCCACGTCACTTGACCATGGTTCAAAATTACGTGGTCCGTCGCCAAAAGCCCTCGTGTAGCTGAACAGTGCGACGTTAATATTAACTCAACTCAACTTAGTCTTAAAAATACTCAGTTAAAAAATTTTAAACTTAACTCTGGTGCAAATAGGCATTAGCTACCCACGAGCTAGTACTAAGAAAACAATTTTATCCATGTCTCAAAAAGGTTCACCATCCCGGACCTATCATATTCCTTGTGTTCTAGAAACTGTATCCCGAAGCTCAAAGTCCATCGACTGGCATGGTATGTTAGACTGTAGAAATAAATGCCAGCTCAGATATCCTCGTCACTTGACCAAGGCTGAAAATTACGAGATCCGTCGAGAATAGCTTTTGCGTGTCGCCCATCCGGTATAGTGGTTAGTGACGCTGACTGCGGTGCCGTAGGGTCCGGGCTCGAATCTTGGGAAAGTCATGGATGTTTGTGAAGTAATCTTTCTCTTCTTTGTGATGGGTGTTTCACGCTTACATGTATGTAAGCTCCCGTGTGATACTTTGTGGTGCATGGGGTTATAAATGTTCTCATTAAAAAAAATAGCTCTAGCGTTGCTGTCTATTGTGCGAAGTTAATAAAAACTCACTCACTCGAGATACTGTAACGCCGGATTAGCTGAGAGGTCAAGAGGGCTAATGAAGATGAATTTCATAGTTTTAAGTATCAACCAAGTGACAAGAACGACACCAGAAACAGAACTCCATTCTCCAGACTGCCATAACAACGTGAGGAATTAGGGCTTCAACAGAAAGGTTTTGGTCAAGGGATTGACGGAAAGAACATTAACGTCACCCTATTCAGCTACTCAAGGGCTTTTGGCGACGGATCTCGTAATTTTGAACCATGGTCAAGTGACGTGGACGACACCTGAGCTTGAATCCCTTCTCTTAATGTCCACACCACACCAATGGGAGGACGTTTGAGCTTCGACACGTTTAATGTGGATCGCCCCCCACATCTACATGGTGGGTCTTCAGCAGTACCAGGCTCAAACTCATGACATGCCGTCCACAAAGTCAGTTACCTTGACAACTAGGCTGTGGCCACGGCAGCCAAGTGGTATAGGTATCGGATCGTGGCTGGCTTTGTCACGAGTTCGATCCCAGTACCACTAAAGACCCGCCGTGTAGGGCAGCTATGCACGTTAACTCTGTCTAGAGTTGAAACGTCCTCCCGTTGGTGTGGTGTGGTAGTGTTAGGAGAGCTGGTGCTATCTCAAATGTCATCCACGTCACTTGACCATGGTTCAAAATTACGTGGTCCGACGCCAAAAGCCCTCGTGTAGCTGAACAGTGCGACGTTAACATTCACTCACTCACTCAAAGACTCATATTCAGCGTGTCATGAGTTCGAGCCCCCTTGCCGCTGAAGACCCGCAGTGCAAATAGGCTGTCGCATGTTAAATCTGTCGAGGCTCAATGTCCTCCCGTTGGCGTGGTGCAATAGTTTGGAGCAAAATTGATTGAATATTAACGTCGCGTTGAGTTGAGTGAGTTGAGTGAATATTAACGTCGCACTGTTCAGCTACACGAGGGCTTTTGGCGACGGACCACGTAATTTTGAACCATGGTCAAGTGACGTGGACGACGCCTGAGCTGGCAACTTCCTCTCCTAACTACCACACCACACCAAGGGGAGGACGTTTTAGCTCTCGACCGATTTATTGTGCATCGCTGCCCTACACGGCGGGTCTCTAGTGGTACTGGGCTCGAACTCGGGACAAGGCAAGCCACGATCCGATACCTATACCACTCGGCTACCGAGGCCACAGTTTGGAGCAAGAGCACCAGATCAAGTTTCATCCACGTCATATGATCGAGGTTTGAAATTACAAGGTCCGTCGCCAATAGCAGTAGTATTGCTGTATAGTGCAACGTAAATAAACACTCCCTCACAAATAACGTGTTCTAAAAATTTGACTTCTTAAGAAAATTGAGTTTTTAAAAGAATTCTCCATCTTATTGAATTTTATTTATTTTTATTTTATTCTTTTTTTTTATTAAGGTTCTGAGAATATTTACTAAACTGAGTTTAAAATGAGACAAAATCACGACTTCTGTTTCAATAAATTAAATTAAAATTTGCGTTCTCTCTCGTTTTATTTACTCTAGTTCGACATTTTTATTCCGAGAATAAACTAGGAGAGACTTGATTCAGATTTCCAATTACACAGATTGCAACAAAAGATCATTTCACCATACTTGAGATATAAGTAATTAGAACATGTTTATCTTTGGAACATCCTCTAAGTACTTGGAAATCTTCGAAGCTCAAATTATTCATAATAATAATAGTGTCACATGCTCCCGGCGTGTTTATTTCCCCGAATACGCTGAAGCGAAGAAAGCTCAAATGGAGAAAAATTATTTATAATCGCTTCCCAGAAATGAAGCTCAAATTATTTTCCTAAGAATTGGAATTAATAAATTTTTTTCTTTAATCTTTTGTTTACTTTGTACTTCCAATTTGCAAATACACAAAAATAAACATGTTAATGCAAGTTTCTGCTTTTCAGGGTAAACATCATGTAAATGGAATGAAACTAAGAAAAATTGTGAAAATGAAGTGGATTATACTTAAGATTCGATCGAAAGAAATTTACATTTTAACTATTATATTCGATACACATCCAGATAAGTAATTTGAGAAGAACGTGAACATTCGTCAAGTTTGAGGCAATATATCCAAGTTGTTTCATTTTGTGTATTTCTTTTCATACCTGAATGCCATGAAGCACGTTAAATCTATAGAGACTCCAAGTCCTTCCGTTAGCATGGTGTGGAAGTGTGGAGAGTGAAGTGACATCCTCGTCACTTCACCGTGGTTCAAGTGTAGCTGAACAGTGCGACGTTAATATTCAATCAATCAATCAATCACCGTGGTTCAAAATTACGATGTTCGTTATCAATAGCCTTCATGTTTGATTTCAAAATGCGATGTTAATAAATAATCAGTGACTTCTTCCAGTACCCTCTTAGAGTAGAACGCATTATAATAGCTGATAAAAAAATTATTTTTAGATGTTTCTTCTTTTTTAATTTAATTAACTTAACTCAGTGGCGCGACAGCTCATGATGGTCAAGACCTACTGTCCCCAACTCAGTATACGCGACCATGGGCCCTGAGGTGCATGAGAAGATGTTCCGGTCAGGTGGTCAGTCTGACGCGAAACTCCACAGTGTTAAGTTTCCAAGCAAGGTTGGTACTCATTTTATCGACCCATTGAAGCGATGAAAGGCTGAGTCAACCTTGCTCAGCCTGGGGTTTGAGTCTCGGACCTGTGGTGTGGAAGCGCAATGCACTAACCTCTCAGCCACTGGGCTTACTGCATTTTTAATTAGCAGAATGAAAAAAAAATTCAAACATGTTTACGTGTTAAGTTTTAAAACTTTTTCTTTTTGAGAGAGTGATTGCTGAAAAAAATTTTGTATTGTAGTGGCTTTTTTTAAAAGATTAATGATTGTGTGTGCCCATGGCAGCCGAATAACAATGATAACAAACTTGCTCTAAGCTTTGTCGAATCTTGGGTTCGAGTTCCTGGGGAAAAAAATCCCCTGTAAAGAGTGGCTTATGCACGTTAAATATATAAAAGTTATTAGGTAGGTGTGATGTGGAAGCTTGGAGAGTTGTGGTTGCCATTTCAGGTGTCTTTTTCGAGTGAGTGAGTGAATATTAATGTCGCACTGTTCAGCTACACGAGGGATTTTGGCGACGGATCTCGTAATTTTCAACCATGTTCAAGTGACGAGGACGACACCTGAGCTGGCAAGGTTGAAAAGTTCTAGCCTTCACCACAAAGAAAATCCTGGATGAGAAGTAAAATTCAGTGCCATGGACAAACTGCATCTCTTAAAAGCACTAACACTAATAATCTCACTTTAAGAATTAAAAATACGTACAAATCAAAGATAGAAAGAAGAAAATATCAGTGCCCGTACAGTGTCCAGGCAAATAAGTATTGGCGAAATTTCGATAGCCCGTACGGTGTAAGTCAGTGGCTGGCAAACTTTTGTAAAGAACGAAGTTGTAAGGAAAACAAATTAACTACGGTATCAAAGAGCCATTTACACAAGGTGCCACATACGCATGCGCAGTAGGGGAAGGGGAGCTTCCGATAACAGCTGTGTTCGAGACCATTGCACTCCAATTAACATTTTCTTTTATAATTTTTAAATAAATTTGTACCTGAAGTACCATTTTCCATTCTTTCCGAAACTAAAAAGGAGAGTGCACGACTAAGGAAATTCATCTGGGGTCGAGACTTAGTGTAATAGCAGTACTCCTTTAGGGTGCTCACCCCTCAATGTAATTCCGCAGAATGGCTAGTCAATTCGAAGAAATCGGCCTTCGAAATTCATGCTTAGCTTTTATATAATTAAATTTTAATTTCCACAACGAGTTCGTAGCTTGATTGGTAAATCGGCTGCTTACTATGCGCTAGGTCAGGCTTCGATTCCACGCGATCAACTTTTTCTCTTCAATTCATTTAATTATTTTTTTAATTAAATAAATTGATTTATGAAAGGTTTATTAAAAATTAAATGATATTTTTTGTAATTATTTTGTATTTTATAAAGTAAAAAAATAAAATAAAAAATATATAACTTAAAATATTTATTAGTAAAATTATTTAAAATTATTATTAATTAAAAATATTTAAAATTATTATTAAACAAAAATATTTAAAACAATTATTAAAGAAAAGTATTTATAATTAAAATTAGTAAATTAATTAGTATTTACATTAAAATTAACTAATTAATTATTATTTATTATTAATAATTAATTCCTATTTATTATTTATAATTAATTCCTATTTATTATTAATAATTAATTCCTATTTATTATTAATAATTAATTCCTATCTATTATTAATAATTAATTACTATTTAATAAATTAATTAATTATTATTAAGCATTAATATTAATAAGAAATATTGTTAATTTATTATTAAAATAAATTTTAATTTATTATTGAAATGAATTTTTTAATTTATTATTAAAATTATTATTAATTTATTATTAAAATTAATTTAATTTATTATTAAAATTATTATTAATTTATTATTAAAATTATTATTAATTTATTATTAAAATTATTATTAATTTATTATAAAAAATTATTAGTTTATTATTAAAATTATTGTTTATTACTAAAATTATTGTTTGTTATTAAAATTATGATTTATTATTGAAATTATTGTTAATTTATTATAGAAATTATTTAAATAAATTTATTAAAATTATTTAAATAAACTTTTTGCACTTAAATAAATTTATTTGAAAAGAACTTATTAAATATTTTATGAAATTATAAAATAATTAATATAATAATATATAAAAATACATATTTTTTATTATATTAATTAGAAAATAATTAATTTAATGATAATATAATATATTTTATAAATTATTTTATATTATATATAATATTTTACTTATAGTGTATTGTATTCAACATTATAAAACTATTTGTAACTAATTTTTTTGTAAAATATAATTTAATATTTATTATCTATTTTATTATAAATATTATTTATTAATATAAAAATATATTTATATAAAATTTAATATAATTATTTATATAATTACTGTAATTTTTTACTTTATAACATAGGAAATAATTACAAAGAATATCATTTAATATTTAATAAACCTTTCATAAATAAATTTATTTAATTTAAAAAATAACTAAATGAATTGAAGAGAAAAAGTTGATCGCGTGGAATCGAACCCTGACCTCGCGCATACTTAAGCGGACGATTTACCAATTAAGCTACGAACTCGTTGCGGAAAGTTAAAATTTAATTGTATAAAAGCTAAGCATGAATATCGAAGGTTGATTTCTCCGAATTGTCTGACCATTCGGCAGAATTACATTGAGGGGTGAACACCCTAATGGAGTACTACTATTACACCAAGTCTCAATCCCAAATGAATTTCCTTAGTCGTGCCCTCCCCTTGTAAGAATTTTTCAAGATATTTTTATTTCTGTGGCTTAATGCAAGAACAAACAATGTCATAACATCCAATGTTAACATCATAATGTTAAAATTAAGATTCCAAGCGTTGTGAAAAAATGTTCCTACGAATAATATCTTTCGAAATTTCATTTTTTCGATAGTGATTAAAATTAGATTTATTTCCCTGCATATATGAAAAAGTCATTTCAACTCTCTCTTTTTAAGATCTCTTAAACATGTCACAAAATTCGAAATAAATTTTTGTCATTTCTGTTGGAGATTTATGCGTTTCTCTTGCTCATATTCAGGAGTGCTCCCTAACTGATGTATGTGAATAAGCAAACTTTGACTGTGAGGAGTGTTTTTACATGGCGGTAATTCTACCGATCAATTACTCTTTCCCCTTAGATTGAAATAAAGTAAATCCTTTCACTGATAATTAAAAAGGAGAAAAAGAAAGGAAAACAATAATTTTTAGTAAATTATTTTTTCAATAAATCCTACAGCTAAAAGTCTGAAACACTGCATTCGACTCCCAGGCCGTGGTTTGCCGATCCTGATGTAAAGGGAAACAAGTTAAGGTAGTAGTCCGGTGTGACGGGTTACAAAAATTTATCTTTTATATGTATATATATATATATTTATATATATACACGAGGGCTGTTCAGAAATTATCGAGACTGATTTTGTTATGCAAAAACATATATACATAAACGGATTTTGAGTCAATCTCCTTCGAAATATGCTCCATTGGCAGTAACACACTTGGCCCAACGATGTTTCCAGTCCTCGAAACATTTCTGGGACTCAGACTTTGGGATGGCCTGAAGTTGTTGTGTCGAATTCTGTTTTATGGTTTCAATGTCCTGAAACCGGTGTCCTTGTGTGTGTTCTTGATCTTGGGAAAGAGGAAAAAATCAGGAGGTGACATATCCGGCGAGTAGGGAGGATGTGCTGCTTGGATTGTTCCATGTTTTGCCAGGAACTGCTGCACAAGATTGGCGGTGTGCTCTGGGGCTCCGTCATGATGAAGCATCCAGAGAGAGGACGCCCACAACACCGGTCGTTTTCTGCGAACAGCCTCCCTTAATATCTTCAAGAAATACTAGTAGAATTCCTTGTTCACTGTCTGGCACTGGGGAGCGTACTCATAGTGAACAATTCCATCTGCATCGAAAAACACAATTGACATGACTTTGATCTTTGATCGCACCTGCCGTGCTTTCTTTGGCCGAGGAGAACCGGGGTTTTCCATTGTGATGACTCCTGCTTTGTTTCGGGATCGTATCCGTAAACCCACGACTCCTCCCCAGTGATAAGCTTCATGAGCTCCGGATCGTCACTTGCACTTTGAAACAAATCATATGAAGTTGCCAGTCGTTGAAATTGCTGATCCTCAGCGAGGAGACGCAGCACAAACTTTGCAGACACTCGGCGCATGTTCAAGTCCTTTCTCAAAACTTCATCACATGATCCTACGGAAATGGAACACTCCTGTGTAATTTCTCGGACTGTTAAACGACGATCAGAGCGCACCACAGCCTTTACTTATGCAATTTTGCCCACATTTCGAGAGGTGGACGGGCATCCAGAACGGGGATCACTGTTCACTGATTGATGACCCTCATTGAATCGCCGGAACCACTCGAAAACCCGAGCCCGACTCATCTCCAAATGCTCTTTTCATCATCTCGTAGGCTTCGGTGCTCGTTTTACCAAGTTTAAAGCAAAACTTGATACAGATTCGCTGATCCGTGTTTTCACACATTTTCTTTTTTCGAAGAACGCACGCAAACACTCCACGTGAAAGAAGTTAGTGTGACAGAACGGCGCGCTGTACCAGCACCTCCTAGACACAAGGCCTGGCCACTGATTTGTGACGTCACTACTAGTAGGGAGAAATCGTCCATCGCCTACGCAACTTCTCTGATGCATTTTTTTGAATACTTTTTGTTATTAAACTAATTATACTGTTTTTTTACAGGAGATTAAAAAAAATTAGTAAATTAATCATATTAAATTGTATTTCATGTCCATAAAACATGAGTAAATATTAATTTCCCTATTTAAATAATAATTCCAAGTATATGATTATCCATTACTACGAACGCATTGCGTTGAACATAAACACATTTATTACATTGTAGCAAATTATAAGAGCCTTTTGTATTCGTATATATATATTTTTTACATAACTATGATTATTTCTTTTTTTTTTAATTTTAAAATTTATCTTCTTATTTATTTTCAGAATAGTTACAAAGAGGAAAATAAAATTAGAAATAGTTTTCAAAACAAAAAACGACATACAAATTTAAAAGCAGTAACTTTATTGGTATCTCGCACATCAAGTAGTATTAAATAAATTTCAAATATATTTGTGGATAAATCTACACCTGTATAATTATAGATATATACTGGGAAATAAATATATACTTAAAAATAGATTACACAGTTTATTTAGCTGTTTGTCTGTCACTTTTCTTTCCTTAAATTTTTGGTACTTTTTCTCTCAAAAGTAGTTAAATATGTTTTAAAACTTTATTGGTATCAAATTAATAAACAAAAGTTTGCTGTCTGCATAACAGCATGAAAAATTACCATAAAATAAGTTGACAAAAATATTTTTTATTAAATCCATACATATATGATTACAGATACATACATGAAATTAAATATGTACACAGAAACAGATTACACAGTTTATTTAGCTATTTGTCAGTTACTTTTCATTGCTTAAAATGTTTCTATATTTTCCCTCCAACAATAGTTATTCAATTATGCATTGTTAAAAATGTAGATTAAATGTTTTAAAACTATTGGTATCATACACAGTAATAAGCAAAAATTCTTCACTTTCTTCAATAACACAGCATTAAAAATTACCAAAAAATAAAAAGTTCCCATCAATACCAATATAACAAGTTATCGTAAAATAAGTTAATAATACATGTCTTAGATAAATCGTACATATATTAAAGCATAGATGTATACCTAAAATAAATGTATATATAGAGAGAAAGTATAATACACCCATATATAAAAATGTAATTCATTTAGCTAATAAAGTAGGTATTTTTTTTCAAAGCAAAAAAAAAAAGACAAACAAATTTAAAAACAGTAGCTTTATTGGTATCAAATACAATCACAGCATTAAGAGTTATTAGATAAATTTCAAATACAGTTTTAGACAAAAATCTATACTATAAAATTATAAATATATACAGCAAAATAAGTACATACATAAAAATAGATTACACAATTTATTTAACTGTTGTCACAGTTACTCTTCTTTCCTTAAATCTTTGGTACTTTTTCTCCCAAAAGTACTTATTCAGTTATACGTTGTTACAAATGGGAATCAAATATGTTGTAAAACTTCATTAGTACCATGCATAGTAATGAACAAAAATTTACACACACACTATTTGCAATAACAAGCATTAAAAATTACCAAAAATAAAGTTCCTACAAATAACAATATGACAAGTTATTGTAAAATAAGTTAAAAATATTTTTTAAAATAAATCATACATGAATAAAAGCATCGATATACACATAAAAAATATAGAGAGACAGAGAGAGAAAAAAATAATGCACCCACATACATAAAAATAATGTACTTTATTTAGCTAATAAAGTATGTAGTTTTCTTTTCTTCGTTTTTCAACCTTTTTAATATCATTTTTTTTCCTTACAGTAGTTATTTAATAATGCATTTGTAGAAGTGAGGATAATATGCTTTAAAACTAGCTCAGAAGAATGATCATTGTTACAAGGTTCATCATATAATTAAAATTCATTTGAATTTATCAAGCTAATCGATATTTCTGAAGCAATTTGACGTTGATTATTTTGTTTAAGAAACATATTTTCATAATCATTAGAAAGAAGTTTCTGAACTATTATATAAATGTAGAGCACCGCTGTAACAACAGCTAAAGAAGGGCACAATAAACGTCCTCTATCGAAGTTACGTATTAAATCATAGTTAGAATTTAGTTCAAAAGATTTATTAAGAACAAGTGATTTGGAACAAAAGTCGCATTTTAATTTTTTAAGTGCTGCTCTAGCACAAAGACCAGCTAAATATGTTAAAACAGGTAGATGCGGCTGAGCATCACGAAAATCTTTTTCAGATAGTGAAATATTAAAATTATGCAATACTGATGACTCTGAAGGATTTTCATTACACGAATCTTCCAAATGAATGTATTTTAAGTTAAGCTGGCCATATGTGTTTGACACCAAAGTTAGAGGTAAAAAATTTTGCATTCTTAGTTTAGCTTCTACTTCATAAAGCTATTGAATTGATATTAAATATTGAGAACCTGAAAGTGTTTTATATTTCCCAAAACGACTTTCTAACGCATCTGTTTGAATTTTTCCGGGAAAAAAATACTGAAATTTTAATTCGTTAATGCAATATTTTGACATTTCAAGTAAAGCGTATGTGGTATGAATAAAAGCAAGATGTGTTTCCTTAGTAAGGGTGCCAGTAGTACAATTTTTTCCCTTCCACGAGTCTGTCCATGACAAAATTTTATGCAAGAATTCACATGTTTGGTTGTCTGGAGATAAAGTAATCGGTTGCTGATAAGGATCAAGCAAATGTTGTCCCTTTAATGGTGCTTTAACATTAACTATTTTCCACCATGTACAAATTAAAAAAATAAAAATTGATGTTGTTTCATAACTAAATAGTTTATGTTGTTCTCCTTATAGTTGAAGCCCCTGAATAACAAAATTATTAAATATCTTAAGCACAAGTTCACATTTTGATTTCAAGATTTGTAGGACATAAAGCCTTCAAAGTTAAACCATAAACAAACTTAACTAAATTATTACTTTCTATGTCATATAGTTGTTTAAGTGTAGAGAAATTTGCTTCTAATAATGGAAACCTATTATGATCTTCAAAATCTGGAAAATAAAAACATTGACCTGTATTTTTTTGATTAATCCAATTGTTACGAATGCACTTAAAAATTTGCACTGAATCAATAACAAAAAATAAAGGATTGGAAGAATCAGAAGGATGTGGATATACAATGCTCAATTTGGGAGGAACAGAAAAGTTTGACATTGCTTTTCGATTTATAGAATTATTGTCAGAAACTACACCTATAACTTTGAATCCTATGCCATCAAGTTCTACGATATTTTTTTAACAGCAAACAATTTTTCTCCATCGATTTTTTCACTGGCATTATATGAACTACTTCTTTAAGAGGAGAAAGAAGACTTTGAATCACATGAACACATATGCTGAAGTAGCAGCTTGTTCACTGTTGTATGCCATCCCTAGAATATTACCCCCTTTAAAATCTAAATATGGCTTTAAATGGATTTCGTCAAGCATCAGTATGACAGTTTTGTCAACAGATTTTAGGATATTTACTTTTTTTTCATGTATGCTAGTAAAATTTCATTTGATTGTTCTGTTTGAGGGTTAGTTTTTAAAGATGTACAAATTTTGCGCTAAGTTCTGGGATGGGGAATATTGAGATATCTTGAATTTCTTAGAAATTTATAGGCATGAGGTGATATGGATTGTAATATAGAAAAAAAACCATCATTTCAGAGGAATATCTAAAAGAAAACTTGTTACTAGTTAAAAACTTGAGTTGGTCAATTAAGAAATGGAGTGCAATTTTTTTATCATCATCTAAATCTGAAAACATACTTTCTAAAAGATTAACAATAAAACCAAATGCTGTCGGAAAATCATGGGAGCTTTTCATTTATATTCTGAAAGCCAGTTCGTGTAATATTTCATTTACAACAATAGTATTATTAACTTTTACAGGAAATTTGTACTTACCAAGGTGATCTATCTTTGTTTGACATGTGTGAATTGTTAAATGTAAGTCTTTATTTATAATCACTGATGCTTTAATAACAGGAGATATTATTGTGTCTAGCATCATAATTATTACTAGATCTTTTTTACAAATGACCGTCCATATGTCCTGAAGCTCCTCTGCATTTAAACACTCTACTAATTCTGGAAGCGACGTAAATGATTTCTTTTTTTCGAATTCTTCCTTGGAAATAATGCTTGCTTGGATTGAGCGTTGTAAGTGTTCATTTTCTAATCTTTGAAGTCTCTGCTCAGGACATTCTCGAGTGGGATTTCCAGAGTTACAAAGATATGTGGGGAAATCTGTAAAAATAGTTGGTACAGCAAAATTTTGTAGTCTGTAACGCTTTAAGGGGACATATCTTCTCTCCAGTCTTTTCATTGTAAGCTTCGGAGTATCTTCGTATTGCATCATCCAAAAAGTGTAATTTACAAAACTATAAAATAATATATATATTGTTTTGCATCAACAAAAAATATTTGTTAGAATTAACAAAAATTTCTCTGATAATTTGATTTTTTTAAAATGAAGTTAACGAATTGTGAGGTTAACGCTGAGTCATATTTATCTGTTTTCAGCTTACTTTTACAGCTTTATTTTTTCTTACTTTTAAAGTCATCCTAATAGTTCAAAAATCAGCTAGTGTTTTTGTTATTGTTATTGTGAATGTGTTTTGCATTTTGTATCTCACATCATATTAATATACAAAATATACAATAAATGGTTGTTTTTGTCCATATTTACATTGACTACGAGCTGTATATCATAATGGGCTTTCTTTGCTAACAAACTATTAATACTTAAGGTACTTTCGTTGATTCTATGAAAAGGTATTTGGTAAATGACACAAAAATAAAGCAGCAATAGCAAAAACACTAGACGGTTTTTGTCTCATTAACAATGCTTGTTTGGGCTCGTTTTTAAAAACATAAATTTTATTAGGGCTACAAAATATTTATTTCATAAACAAAACACCTTTATCATTATAGATAAATAAAAATGAATTGCCAATGTCTAAGAAACTCACATGAAGAAAAAGAAATGAGTACATTTTCAAAGGTCTTATCGAACAACCTATTAAAGTTATTTGTCGACTTTTAAAATAAAGATATTATTACAATTTCCATAAATAGAATAAAATTTAAAAAACTTACCTTCAAATACTTTGATGGAGCAAAATCTTTCCTTGAAATGGCTTGTATCCATTTTTTTCGAAGAAAGTCCTCTTTTGGGAATCCAAACATTTGTACTGTCCCAGTATCTTTATAATTGCTATTGCAATTTGGTACAATGCATGTGTACACCATTTTTTATGATCTTATCCAAAATCGTCACAAATAAATTGAAAATCTGCAATAAAAATGTAGAAAGCTGCGAACTGTACAGGAGCAACAATTAAAAAGGCGTAGGCGAGTTAAGTGAACTTCAAATCAGGCGGGATTTCTATACCTACTATATGTGACGTCACAAGCCTCTCTCATTTCAGTAGCCAGGCCTTGTATCTAGGAGGTGTTGGCTGCACAGACCTACCGATTTTTGTGAGACAAGGTGAAATATGCGAGCATGATGCGCACAGTCCCTCCGCTAGGAGTTTTCTGGAATAAATAGAATAAATTCAATATCGATACTTTTTGAACAGCCTTCGTATATATATATATTTCTCATTTTTTGGAAGATAAACATCTTAAAAGTATACCACAAAATTTTCAGATCGAAATTTCTAATATTTTCAGTTATAGCCAAAAGAAAAAAGCGCACTGTAGTATAAGTATGACAGTGTGTTGACGCGCCAGCAGAACCTGTTTTGACTGTTCCCTCTTTTATTGTCCTTCCGTCCCTATTATTCTGTCATACGCAAGTCTGCGTATTGTAGCAAACCTTTTCGATTAACAAATACGAAATATAAGAATTTTGTGCAGTATTCAAACCCTCAGCACTTTTACTGCCCAGATTTTTTGTACAAATATCCATGGCCGATCCTAGCAGGTGTGCAGCGCGTGCCCGGCACGAGGGCGGCCAAACCAAGGAACGGCCGCATATAATTCTATCAATCAAGCAAAATTTTGTGCAATTTCTAAAAATAAATCTTATAATAAGTTCAATAAATGTGCTGAATTTTAAATAGTTTTGGAAAAATTAAAATAAGTCTCGATTTCCCGATAGCACATAACATAGTTTAAGAAAAACAGAATGTTAGTGCACATTGTGCTGGTTCACACACATTGTCCATTAATTTTACGTACATCTTTCATTTGATAGCAAAGTTCGTGTCAGAGCTGGCTATACCGCAATAGAAATGATTTTTTTTAAATTATCAGCGACACTGGCAACGCACTGTGGATTGATATTTAACAAAAAAGTCTCAAAATTGATTTTTGCGAAAGCTGCTTTACGAAAATATTTAATATGGTTAATATTACCTAAGACATGGGAGTGTTTAGATTCAATATGTATTTGGGAAAATTAAAAGTTTTTACTTTAATAAAAACCTTAAAATATAGAAAAAACAAAAATAGAGGAAAGAAGTGATTGTTTTACTTATGGTTTTACAACGCTCATTTCCCTTTTTAGTAAAAATGTTATACTTCCATTAAAAGGTAGTTTGTAATTATATTTAGTATAAAAATATTTGAGAAAAATCTTGCAGCACATTTTGATTAAATAATTTTCATTACAAAGCCTGTTTGAAAAACACTTCAATATTCACATAGTATTGTTAATGTTAGGTACTTCAGTACTATATTTAAAAAAATGTGGGATTTATGCGTTTTTTTAAAGAATTTCAAAATGTAACAAGATGCTATGTAATTAAATAGGCGAATCAGAAAATTCACAATATAGTACTAAAATCAATAATAAAAGAAAACGTATTAAAAGCTAATCAGGATCTACAGTGCAATACGTCTAACGCGAAAAAGTTTAAAGCGAAATATCGGATAACACGAAATAATACAATAGTCCTGACAAACTGCTATGTGTTTTCATGCAATTTTTTCCACCTTAAAACGAAACAATTTTCCTTCTGGGAATGAGCAAAATACGGAAAACACCAGACATTTCAGAGAGGTGTGAAATGAAAGACAGATGGTTTCGTATTAGAGTTTTCTGTATTATTGGATTGTCCTATTATACCATCGGAAGAATTCGGTGCAGCACATGATGATAATGTGTGTACAGCCCCAATCATGACAGGCAAAGACATTTAGGAGTGTGTTCAAAGCTCATAAAGTATTATTGATACAGATTCCAACGGTGAAAATGCATCTCCTGTTCTCAAGTCATCCAAAATGAGGAACGTCATGAAAAAAGTATGAGCATTTACTTAGACGCACATTCCATTGGTGAATTGAGTAACAAAATGGACGACATCGAACAATTTCTGGATAATTTGATAGTAAAAAATACAATGCAAAAAATTATCAGATTGTTTTCCAAAATCTCAATAAATGTTTTGTTTTACAAAAAACTTGAAAATTTTGTATTAAATTTCATTAAATTCTTGTGAATGTTTTTTTTCATTGAATTTAATTAAATACATGCATATATACATATCTATGTAAATAAATGTACTTTAATAAGCTTACATTTGTTGAATATGCGTTGTTTTTTTTTGCAATATCCTTTAACACAAAAAGATATTTCAGTACCCTCAGTTTCGTGTTAAACGATTTTCACTGCACATAGATCTTACGACTTTTATGTATACCCTATCTCCTAGTTGAAGAGTAATTTCATGTAATATTATCCACTTAGCCCAGTGCTTCTCAAACTTTCAACATTTTCGACCCAATATTTAATCATAATTTTCATCGCCCCCCTTCCCACCATCTAATAACAATGCATTGAATTCAATTATACTATACTTTGACATTAAAGCTACAATGCGACTTAAATCTCTTAAGTGCCACTGGCGTTTATAAACGTCACGCTCAGCCAAAGCGTAACTGCCCCGAACGTATACATACGTCTTTCTGAAGTACGATCTTTTCTGTGCACTGCTATCCATAAAATTATTCTAAAGGCTTTGGAATGTAATGAAAGAACTTTGACAGTGATTGCGTAGGATTTATTTATTTCAGGTAATTTGTTTATATTTATTCCTTTTCTTCCCACCCCGAAGTGGCCGCGGTAGCCGAGTGGTATAGGTATCGGATCGTGGCTTGCCTTGTCACGAGTTTGAGCCCAGTACTACTAAAGACCCGCCGTGTACGGCAGCGATGCACGTTAAATCAGTCGAGAGCTGAAACGCCCTCTCATGGTGTGGTGTGGTAGTTAGGAGAGGGGAGTGCCAGCTCAGGTGTCGTCCACGTCACTTGACCATGATTCAGAATTACGTTGTCCGTCGCCAGAAGCCCTCGTGTAGCTGAACAGTGCGACGTTAATATTCCATCGATCAATCCCACCCCCTAATACATCCCTTTCGCGCGCCTATGCAGCATTGGGAAGCGAATCGCGTAACTTTTAATCAGCAGTTAAGTGATTAATTATAAACCGTACAGATTATCAAAATAAGAGTTTGTTTTTGTATATAATTTTATGTATGACAAGCCCATGGGGCCATTGGTAATCATTAATGTTGTTCCTAACTTCGTATTGTTAAATTAATTATAAAGTACATTGTGTAGTACTGATACATTTAGAAGTGTATTATATCCGTGTATTTTATTTATATTTTTTTTATTACCTGTATGTCAGAATGTATTTTGTTTGCTTATATATATATATATATATACTTTCAGTCAATTCATATTTTTTAAAAATAATCTTTTGTTTTTCGACTTTTCAATATACACGCGCCTTCCTCGTAGAGTTATTACACCCCTCTAGGGGGCGCGATCCACAGTTTGAAAAACACTGCATTTATAGCATTCATTTGCTCAATAGGTGTAATTTCAACCCTTGTATTGTGCACGTTAAATTTGTCGATAGCTCAAAAGTCCTCCCGTTGTTGTGGTGTGGTAGTTAGGAGAAGGTGTGCCAGCTCATGTGTCGTCCTCGTCACTTGACCATGGTTCAAAATTACGAGGTCCGTCACCAAAGTGAGTGAATGTGAGGTTTATGGCGCAAGAGCCAGATCTGGCTATACTGCGCCAAACATCTGTTAAAATATTGAAACATTTGATAAAATGTGTGGTCTGGACGAGAAAAGAAGAAAATGAGAAAGGTCCGTCACTAAAAGCCCTCGTGTAGCTGAACAGTGTGACGTTAATATTCACTCCCTCCCTCAACCCTTGTATTATATTTAGTGTAACAAGGGTATGTGTGTGTTTTTTACACAAATGTGGAAGTCTACTCCCATTGAAGTTGTCTACAGTCGCATTTCATATTCTGCGTTAATTTGCTTTTGCATTTTATTTTTGTTTCCCCATACGTCGAGAGAAATGTTTATAACATAAATATGTTGCTCAAAACAGCAGTTACATGTTCATAACTGTGTGTGAAACTTCTATGTATTCTGCAAACTTTGCAGCCTGAAATTTAGAAGCTGTTCCTGTTTAAATTTAAGTTTTAACATCGAATCATTTGATATGTCGATAAGTTGTTCACTTCCCTTTATTGGCAAGCTTTCTTATTTGTGCATTCTAGCTTAGTTTTCTCTGAGAAATATTATTCTACAGGTGTTAGGTGGGAAAAACATTGCACTAGCGAGTATAAATTAATTTTGTGGGTCCCTGGATCATAAGCAACAGAATACTTATAATCTAAGAAGTAAATATAAAAAAATGTTTTAGTATTTTTTTTTATTATATTACAAAAAACTGCAGGAAATTACTGAAAAAAGAGACTGTCTGGCGTCGAATTTATGTTTTAAATTTCCCCGTGAGATCCTCTTTGGAAAACAAGATTTTAGGTACTCTATTGATTATATAAACTACATGCAGAACATGAATCTATTTCCATACATATTCATTTTTTCTTTTCAAATATTAATTTTGACTTGTGGAGAGCCCCTAGATAGGCTTGGCGGAACCTCAGGGGTTCATCGAACGCAGTTTACAGATTTAAGTAGAGGTCGTATCGGTGTCCTGAGAAAGAATACTGGGGGGAAAATGAGGTATTGGAGGTCAACCACCAATGTTTTGAGAAACAGAAGAATCACAAGCATTTTAGCACTTTTATTTATAGAACTAAATGATGCGTGAAGTTGAACACAATATAGATCTTATAAAACAACCCTGAGATCTTGTCCTTTTTACTAATGCCTAAGCATTCGCATACATCAACGCATTTTTCCCACGATTACTTTACGTAAACAATACGAGTGCATTTACTTATAATTAAAAAAAAATCTGTGTAAAGTTTTGTCTTTTGTTCGAAACGGTTGAGCAGTTGTTTGGGGGGAAACACAAAAAAATAATAACGAAAGTTTCAATCACTGTTTATAGAATTTCGCTCCGAAGCATACTTTTGCTGGGTAAACGTTTTGGAAATTGCTACCTAAACAGCTGCCTGCATTTTTACTGAAGGTTTTCTACCAGTACTCAAAAGTTATAGAGGTGATTTGCGCCACAATAGGTCAAACAGCCAGGGACTATGCTGACACTTTTGACAATGCACGAATTTTGATGGCAGAGAAAACTGCGAAAGCCAAATTGTAAGGAGACCAGAGCCTTACGCAGGGCTCTCAAAGCCGCTAAAAATTATAACTTTGAGGAAACGAAAGGACTGCTCTATGCAAAGATATAGCTGATTAATGTAAGTATTGTCAAAACTTTAAACGCGTTTTTCTCGAAACTGTGTTTTTGAAATTTCGTGGAAGCACTGACTCAAAACTATTCAACAGATTTGGCTAAAAAGTTGGCCTGTTATTTTAGATACACATAGCTAAATACGTAACATTTAAGGCATTCAATTTCTTAATAATAAATAATATTTTTAAACAAGTTGTCAACGAAAAAAATTAGATTTTAGGAACCTTTTTTTCGTAATTCCGCCATTTTTTAAAAAAATTTGTAATAGAAATATTACTGGTTAGTTCATTAGAATAATGTCTACAGAACAATAATCTCTTGGATTTTTTTTTATTTCAAATGACTACACGGAAGGCTTTAGTCTTCCCCCAAACAGCTCACTTTTTTTTTCGAGGACTCCACTTTGAAATAAAAAATTGTTAGCAAATTAACATAAAATTAAGTCAAAAAACATTTTTGTACACTTTAAAGTACTAATAAAAACATGTAAAAATTATAAAACGATCGCATTTTATTTTCTTGTGAAAAAAAAAATGCACGAAAAACGTTCACGTTTCGGCCGTCACACCGGACTACTTAACCCTTAACTTCGCATTGTTGCATTTCTGCAACATATGATTTATTTTAATTTAACAAACTCAATATTTTTTAATTACCTACAAATAGCTTATCTGAGAAAAAAGATTACTGCACCGAAATACATGCTGATTTTGTCACTAGATGGAAGTACATTTTTTCCACAACTCGCAACAATTATAAAAATCTCTGAAGTTTCAAGAACTATGTTTTGGTATTAAAAGAATCTATTATATTTTATGCTTCCTCTTGTTTATTGACGAAATAAATTACCAGGTAAGAAGTTTAAACATTTTATGATGAATGATAAAATCCTCATAGAAAAAAAGTTTTATAATTTACGGCACTACTGCACAATGTTGCCCTTCTGCACCAAACTAAAAAATGACTGAAATTCAATTTAAAACAGATTAATTTATATATATATATATATATATATATATATATATATATATATATATATATATATATATATATATATTTTCCCTTTTATTATTACTTGACAACTAGCTGATATAATTTTTTCATAGAAATTTAAAAATTTGCGAAGTTAGAATTAAGAGGTTAAAATTTGTAACTGTTATTCCGATCTTTACAAAATTAGAATCAAAAATTGATTTTAAATCAGGAAACAACATTTTGTTTCATAACTGATTAGTCACGTACTGATCCAAACTGGTCTGAGTTGCGAAACAGCCCTTATGAAGCTCCAAAAGAACGACACTAATAGAAAATCAAATCTTGCTAAATTGTGTGCTACGAGAAAAACAAGAATTTAGGAAGAAGTTTGGCGTGATTTCAGTGCCACACATATATTCAGATTTCTTTTTTCTTTCATATACACTCAGGAACATTGAAAAGAGCAACCCAAGAAGAAAGCATCGAATTGAAATGAAATTTAATACACATAATGACACAGATGAGAGATTCATTTGATCTCAAAAACAAGGCAATTAAACGAATTCAGGGTGTGCAATGATACAAATACTGGGCAACTTCAATAGCGCGTTGAACCACATCCAGCTGCAATACATACCGCCGCACGGTACGGCATTGAGTTAATTAGACACCTTATGTTGTCCTGAGGCAGACGGGCGCACAAATCATGAACAACCAACTCTAAATCATGTACAGAGTGACACGACGGCATCTGCCGTTTTAGCTGATCTCACATGTGCTCTACAGGGGACAAATCGGGGGAGCAGGCCGGCGATGGAAGAGTCTGAAAATGACGTAGGAAATCTTGAGCAACTCTTGCTGTATGCGGACGAGCATTACCTTGCTGGAAAATTGCCCCTGGGAGACCATTTAGGAAAGGTCCTACATGGGGTCGAAGAATATCATCAACGTAACGTTGGCCCATTAAGGTTCCACGCATCCCAATTAAAGTGGACCGGCTATCATAGGCTATGGCCCCCAGACCATTACACCAGCTGTGCGGGTAGTGTGACGTAGAACAGTGTGGGAGGAATTGTACCGCACACCAGGGTGCCTCCACACCCGTACACGGTTATCATCTGTCCTCAAAACAAACCGAGATTCATCACTAAACACAACCTTTTGCTTATCTGTGACATTCCACACTGATCTGGCTTGACACCACTGTAGACGCAGTTGCCGATGTTCCGGTGTTAAAGGGAGTGCACGGAAAGGGCACTTGGATTTAAGATTTGCTTCTGCAAGGTGTCTGGAAATTGTTTGTGGAACAATTGCTACGCCTACGTCTGCTTGTATCGTTGAACGTGTCACTGTGGGGTCCACAAGTGCTTGCCGCACGATCCTTCGATCCTCTCCCCTCGTGGTCTTCCTGGTCGCTCCAGAACCGGTTTTCCGCGCGTGGGTACCTTCTCGTGTCCACTGCTCCCAACAATTTCTAACGGCACACTCCGAACGATCCACCTGGCCAGCAACACGGCGCGTCGACCAGCCTGCAGTTTTTATCCCGATGATCAGGCCTCTCTCAAACTCGCTTAACTGTGAGAAATGTCTTCTAGCACGTTTACCTGGCATTTTTTCGATTACCAAAGTCTTCCTACAATCGGCGGGTAATCATCACGTTTATAAACCTTCAAATTTGCGCTGGCTTATATAGCACCCTCTTCCTGATTGTAGCACCACCCCGACGTGTATGAGCATGCATATTGGCACAAAACTTGGATCATTTGCATATCACATTACGCTGTACTTATTTACAATGTTTCGCGATTGTACTTAGCTTCCTTCTTGGGTCGCTATTTTCAATGTTCCTGAGTGTATTTTCTATATTTTTATTTTGGCGACGGACCACGTAATTTTGAACGATGGTCAAGTGACGTGGACGGCACCTGAGCTGCCCCCCCCCTCTCCTAACTACCACGCTACACCAACGGGAGGACGTTTCAGCTCTCGACAGATTTAACGTGCATTGCTGCTTTACACGGCGGATCTTTAGTGGTACCGGGCTCGAACTCGTGACAAGGCAAGCCACGGTCCGATTTCTATACCACTCGGCTACCGCGGTTACTACTTCCTTCTTGGAAATGATATTAGATCTTTCAGGTCTTTCGCAAAATATAAAGCGTAAGATTGAAAAATATTTTAGACTAATATTTTTTTTTTAGGTATGAAACAAAAAGTTGATCTTATTAATTTATTCTACTGTAAAACTTATGTTACTTGAGACTTTCTAAAGAGAATTTCTTATAAATATTTTCATTTTCTCTTGTATAGTAATTAAACCATCTTAAATATTCCATAAAAGCAGTAGTGGCAAAACACACACACAATTTGTATTTTTTTTTATTAAATCCAATTTTTATAAAAAAAAAACAGGGAAGAACCGCAAAAAAAAAGGGCATCAAAAATTTTATTAATGGTCCTTTTTTTGGAATTATAATTTAAGTATTTTAAAGGAAGAAATTCCATGTGTCACGTTAAATTTCCTCTTTAACGTTGTGCACAACTTTAAGAAACCTTTTTTTTTAGATATTATAAATGTATCAATTGTATAAACTATAAATAATTTATTTTAACTCTCGTTTTAAATTAACTTAGTTATGATTATCAGAAATTCTAACTAACCGTAACTCTCAATCGGATTTTAAAAAAACCAGACGATGAACTTTTTGTGTTGTACATTAGCCCCTTTTTAACTCATCATTCTAGCCAAGGTAGCTGAGTGATCACGGTCTGAAACTCGTGTCAAGAGTTATTTGAGTCGAATCATGGTTTAGATTCTGAGGTTGCTAAGGACTCGCACTGCAGCGAGGTCGATGCACACTAAATATGTCGAAACTCAAAGAGCCCTTACGTTGGTGCTTAAGTAGGGAAAGTGGAGTTCCAGCTCAAGTGTTGTCCTCATCACCCGAATATGGTTCAAAATTGTGAAATCTGTCGTAAGTAGTTCGTAGTGCCACGTTATCAAATTCCTAATCATAGCATCCGAGAAGAACTTGAATTGAACAAATTCAAGCATCAAAAATCTAGTAGCTGGAGCCAACACTAGATAGTACCACTAATGAAATGGCTCTCCCACTCGTGGACGCTGTGACTTCAAAGTCTTAACTGCAAAATGCAGCCCGTTTGAGGGGGAAAAATCTCTAAGCTATCCGTAATGGAACTGGATATTTAGCTGGATTACGAAATGGCCACTTAAACCCAAATACTCCATTTTTTTCCCCTTAGCATTAATACCCTAGTAAAACAAAGCAATAAATTACTTGAGAGGGACTTTGTGATTGCGAACTGCAATCAGAATACAAAAGCACTATTTGAGCTGTTACCTTAGTCAGAAAACTTCCGTACCGTACCACTTGTAAATTTTGAAACCTTAGGGCTCCGAAACAAAAGGAAGTGTGCTGGGGCCAGATCGAGACTGTGCGGAGGCTGGGGCAGCATTGTCACACTTATTTTTTCCAGCCACTCTGAGAGAGTGAGTGCAGTGTGGCTTGAAGTTTTGTCATGCTTCGACGCCATTTTCTCGTACAGACTTTCCTCACTTGAATTCTGTTAAAAAGTAATGAACGATTGTTTTACATGTTTCACATTTCTCTGAAATCATCTGAACATTTAATCGTCCAGAACTTGACGCATATTTTGCACCGTTTCTTCCAATTGTGATGTCGACGGTCATCCCTAGCGGTTGTTGGCAGGACTAGTGACCCTGCCAGAAACACTTGTACCACGCGAAATTTTAGTTTTCGTCCTGTCACCGTCGACTTTTCGAAGCATTTCAAGCCTCTTTACCCCGTTTTTACCTAGTTTCGCACAAAATACTTGATTGCATAATGCTACTCCGAAAATTGTTCTATTTTTTGCTCAACGAGGGTGCAGTAGATACCTCTGTGCAGGGCTTGGCTCCACCTCAACAACACCGGTCTCATATTGAATCTTATATTCCTTACCAACTTCTCCACCCGAAGCTCCGTCCCACCAGCCAGAGTTGCCAACTACAAAAAATCATTCCGGGAACTTTGGGGACAGACCCAATATGTAGTATTTAACGGTAATTCTCAATTTTTTGGCCATGAAGAACTAAATGTTATAAAATACAATAATAATCAATTCATAAAATTGGTAAAAATAAAGGTGCAAGAACGTTCAGGTACATTAACGTTTTACGAATTTTAAGAGATAGTGATTTATTTAATCTTCAAAAATGTAAACATGAAGAGAAAAAAGAATAAAAGAGAGAGAGATGTGATAAAAAATCAAAAACTCAGAAAAGAATCAACATTTTAGAACAAAAGCTTTTAAATTCTGATAAAATTAAAGATTTAGAAACAAATTGAAGTATTTGAGTGAATCGCTCTAGCAACTAAAAGGTTGATTAAATAGAAGCTTATTCACAACAAAGATCGATAAAAGAGTGCAAAATGTAAATCCAAATATTATTTGTTTGTTTGCTTTTTTTTTATGAATGTTAAAATTTATTTTTTTTAGATACGTTACTTACTGTAAAATCCCGGATACAATACGCGCACTTTTATTACGAAAAATAATATCAAAAATTACCTTTCCACGTTATATACCAGATATGAAAGTGAAAGATTTAAAAATAAAAAGAGATGATAATGGAAAAAAGTTAGACTTCTATATGTAACGAAATACTACTTATTTAAAAGAAATAAGATTCCTTATGAACTTAAAGGGCTGTAGTTCTAGAAATAAGCTATTTTTTTATTTTTCTAAATTCTGGAATAATACCTCGAATAAGTGACTTCAAAACACGAGAGCACTGAATATTAATTAACATTTCAGGATTCTTTGTAAAAAAGGGGGTACACGTTATACGGCGAATATACCTAAAAATTAATAATTGCAGCTTGAAAGTACAGGTGCGCGTTAGACGCCGGATTTTACGATAGGTATCCCTTCTATAGTGTCTTTTTTCAATTCCTACTATTAGTTCCCTCTCTCCCTATGTATATATAGGGAGTAATTTTTAGTCGTTAATAAAATATTTTCTATTTATCCCCATCCGAATTCAAATACATTTTTTTAAAATTGTAGTGAATGACACTTGATGTTAATACATTTTTCCAAATATTTTAATTCATTAATTAAATTTAAAAATGAAAAAATAGTAACAAACCAAAATAATAGTTCAACAGCATACATAGAAAGGAAAATCGTTCAATATGTCCCTGTAGATCGATGGATAAATCGTTGGACTTCTAATCCAAAGGCCTTGGGTTCGAATTCCTTCTCGGAATGGCCTAATTTCTGAGAATGAGATTTCTTTTTTACTATACTATTTTATTAGAATTTTTTAATTTAATTAATGAATAAATAGTAACAAACAAAAAATAGTCAACACCCTATATAAGGAAAAAAGGGAAAATTGCGAGGAAAATCGCTTTCTGTTTTGTCACTTAATATTGTGATTCTGTCATATATATATATATACATACATATACATATTTATATTAATTGTAACTATTTAATTAAAAGTAACTAAAATAGAAAAAATTCTTTTTTGTTGACCTAAGTAGGAATAGAATAGACTTAATTTTTTTATATTACTTGTTTTCCCCTTTAAATAACAGAAGAGTAAGGAATCAAAACTAATTTAATTACATTTTATATATATTTACAAAGGGCTTTTTATTATAGACTTAATTTATCTTTCGCTTTTCACGCAAAAGGAACGCATATGAAGTTTTAAATAATTTTCTAAGCCGAAAGCGCAAAGTATTCAGTTTTGTGTGCGCTAATTCCCTGTAAATTTACATTCAAAACTTCCTAATACGTGCATATAAAGATGTTTAAAAAGGAAAAAAAATATTGATATAAAACTTGTATAATCTTAGGGTATAAATCTTGTATTCAATAGAAAAACGTAAGCCATTAATTTTAGTAATATATAAAAACTCGAGGGGTATACAAGTAAGGTCTCCAACAGTATAAAATATGTTTCCAAGAAGGTAAAATAATAACATAGATATCAGAATGAAGGAAATTTATTACTCTTGCATATTGTAAAATTTCTCAACATAGTTACCACCATGTTCAATCTACGCTAATCTATATTCAACTTATGCCACAATCTGTGCTACACGTTTGTTCTCTCTCAATCGTTTTATCCATTTCTTCTTTCCGTTCATGAAGAAAGATTCTGGTTGTTTGCGTATCCATTTGCGCACGGCTGCTTGAACATCGGCATCCTGGATTCATCATTATGACCCTGAAAACAAGAGGCAATCTATGGAATATCGTCATTCTGGTTCTCTGAGTGTCAAGAAATTCAAATTTTTAATGCCAGCAACAAAATCCATGCTCACTATCTTTTGGGATGCAAATGGTGGGCTCTATGGAAATTCTGATTAAAGGATTGACGGTAAATTCTGACAGGTACTGTGCAACGTTATGATCACTCAAAAAACACATCCGCAGAATCAGACCGGAAAGAAACTTCTCTCTTTTGCATCACGACAATGCGAGACCGCATTGTAGTGCACAAACACAGGACGTCATGGGAAAACTGAAATTCACAGTGGTTCCAAAACATCCTTACAGCCCAGATTTGGTACCGTAAGACTTTTGGTTGTTAAAGATTGAAAGAGACGTTGAAAAGTCAATGTTCTTCAATGGATACCGAAGTTCAGGCAGCCGTGCGCAAATGGATACGCAGCCAACCAGAATCTTTCTTCATAAACGAAATGAAGAAATGAATAGAACGATTGAACAAATGTGCAGCTGTTAGTGATGACTATGTTGAGGAATGAGTTTAAAATATGTAAAAGTAATAAATGTCCTTCATTCTGATACCTCTGTTATTACTCTACCTTGTCGTAAACATATTTTATACTGTTGGAATCCTTACTTATCAATCACCCCTCGTAAAATGTACCGTGGTGTCACCATAAGATAGTAATAATTTGGATATGACATTAATTAATTAATTCAATCAATCGCGCGTGTGTTTGGGTCTATCTTTCTGAAGGTATAACTTTTTTTGGTCAGAAATTCTGTTTATCTTGTTATAGTTAAATGAAAAATTGTTAACACCAGCTTTTGCCACCAGGTGATCAGGGACAGCTCTAGCAATTTTGCCGCTCCGGACAAAAATGAAAAATGCCGCCCCTTTCCTCAAAGTAAAAAAAAAGTCATTATTAAAATAGATAAAAATGAGAGAGAGAGAGATTCAGGAATACACACCTATAAAACTTGAATAGTTCTTGCAAATAAAAAAAAGACAGCATAACAGTAAGTACATAAATATTTATTAAAAAGTAAAACAAAAAAATATAAAACAAAAATAACAAAATAAATGAAAAAATTACAATTTTTTTCTGATTGGCAATCAGTTCTTGTTAATCACTTTGATCAACAATTTCATGTTCGATAGCCAATGTAGCAAAGTCATTTAATCTATCTTGAAAACTTGTGGTGAGAGACTTCTCTCTCCACCTGCTACACATACTGGAAAAGAAAACAAAATTCTTAATGCAATAGCAAGATCTAGTGTAAATTTTAAAACTGAGATAAATTTTAAAACTTCAATTGTATCTGTAGGCTTTCTTTTTTGCCTAATAAAGCTATAACTGATATTATCTCATCTGCTCGATCAAGTGCGTTTATATCCACTGATTCCCCATCGATCAACATCATTTCTAAATTTTTACAGTGCTTAATTATTAAATTTTTAGGGGTAGCTTTTAAATTATATACATTGAATAAAAATTGAAAACCTATACTGTGAGTACTCATTAAATTACATCTACATTCTAAGGCATTAATTGCTTGGTCATTTGTAAATAATGAAATGCAATATTTAATTTTAATTTAGGATCTTCCATCGGATCATCTCATGCTTCATAATCAAAATTAACATTTTTTCGTCGAACTCTGCGACGTGGCTGCGTCACCTCAAAGTTAACAGGAATATCAATCTCGTCGGCCAGTTATTTTACATCCCAGAGAATTTCATCAAAAGCCACATCTGATAGTTCCTTATAAATTTTTTTACAATTTCTTAAGAATTCCATAGCAGATAGTAGATCGTAATCTTTTGTCTGCAATAGCTTGCTTATTGGATTTTTGTTCAATTTCAGATTTTACACCAAATAATGATGGGGCATAAGAGCTGTAACTGTTTAATATAGAAATCAATAGTCCATAGGTCTCATCTATTATTGACTTGCCCGTTCCAGCATTATTATAAACACTAAATAAAGAATCATAAATGCATCCTAATTCATATTATACCATAAGAGTTTAATAACCTCTATTCGGTTTTCCCAGCGAGTTGCACTTAGTGGCTTTAATGTTATTCCCATTATATACTTTAATAATATAGCCCAACGAAAGGTGTACGATAAAAAATATAATCCATTTTTTGGAATACAGTAAGACCCCGTAGTGTATGCTGCGTGCAATTTCAGGGAATACCACAATTCAAATAAACGAGCGTTAAGCCGAAACAGAGAGAGAGAGAGAGCACTAAACGAAACAGCGTTATAAGCGGGGTCTTACTGTATATTAAAAAAAGTACAGTCTTCTAAGGATGCGCTTTTGCCATGCCATTAGCCACCAAATCTAAAGAGGGACTAATACATGGCACGTAGATTGTTCGTAGATTTAACGTCCTAATCTAGATAGCACCCTTAATTTCTCGCGCCTGTTATAATGGTTCTATTATCGTAAGCCTGCCCCCGCATATCTAGCAAATTTAGCCTTAATTTTTTTTAATTTCTCAACTATTACATTTGTGGGTGGGTGTGAAAGTTCTTTTCCAATCAATCTGTAAACTGAAAGGATACCCCTTATAAAAACTCTCACTAATTTTAACGATAGCTTCATTAGCGATTAGGATTAGGTAGCTTCATTAGGATTAGATTTCTCAATACAGTAAAATCTATTTTTGTGTGGTAGATAGGGACCGCATAAAAAGAATCGGCACTAAAATATATGCGAAAATGTCATAAATACATATAACAATTTTGTCAGCATACTACAGAATTTTTTTTATGCAGAGAACATTTGGAAAAAAGGTTATTCTAAATTAATTTTTTGCCAAAATATTATATTTAAATAAAAAAAAATTGTCAAAATGTCCTTAAAACAATTCCATGCATGTATTCTAATCTGAACGACACTAAATATCATGAAAATTATCCATTTATGCGCTTTTTTAAAATCATGGTTCTATCGGATACCTTAAGCAATAAAAAAAATGTACGAAAAAAATAATTGCCATACTTCAAATCGCCAATCTGTTCTACCCTAATATAGCGCTGGTGGGTGGCGCTACGGCCGCCTGTGATGTGCATCTGCGCTATAATGTTAATGATTTACATATTTCATCGCCGCCAACGCATGATGTAAATTTCACATGGTTTGATGCTTCCTTCAGGGTGTTGCATTTTGTGTGGCCAGCAGTGTACATCTGTACATAGCACACACAAAACATAGAATGGATTTACATAAATTTTAATCTAAAAAATAAGGTTCTACTTATTAAGGTTCTTCTACAGAAAAAATACTTTTCCGGGTTAATATTATTAATATGACACTGGAAACTAATAATCATAATAAACACGAATATTAACACTAATAATATACTCATAAAAATAGACCACAATATTTCAAATAATAATAATAAATACATTATACTTCACAGTACAATGAAATTCTGTCTTTAATTTCCTCAAAAAAAATTTAATATCTCAAAATATTTTTAATAACATTTAAATATTAACACATGCAATTTCATTTGAAAATATATTTATAATAATAAAGTAATATTACTAAATTCTCTCATCTCTCATTAGATCAAAAAAGAAGATAACATTGAAATATATTTCACCAATAAATATTCTGGAAGAGATTCTAAGAAATGCCTTTTCGATACTTCAATTAGTAATAACGCAATTACTTATATGAATATGATTTCAAAATAATATTACTAAATTTCTCTTTATGTATAAAAAAGAAAGGGGGGAAAACATCTAAAAACACATTCTGTTTTAATAACTTAACATGATGATTCAGAGAAATGATTCATGTGATCGATGATTCAGATAAAAAAAAAATCAAAATATTTAATACTCAAAACTCATGAGCCACAATTTTTTTAATTCTAGGAAGAGTAATGAAGGTTGTGAAATGTGTGCATTGTTCAGGAAGTGGAAGCTCTCTTGCGAAAAAAAATCCGCGTCAACAATATTTTAATTCGATTTAATCCAAAAATAAATTTTATAATCCGTATACTCTTATATATACAAAATAATTTCATCGACATTGAACTAAACTAGTTTTCTTTTGACTTAGTAATTCTTTCAGTTAAAATCGTTATTCCCTTATGTGATTTTATTTGTTGCACACTTGATTTATACATGTGTTTATAGCCGAAGTAAAATAATTATGTTCCAAATTTCCGAAGAGAAAATAATATCTTATAAAATATTTTGAAAATATTTTCAAACAAATTTTTTTCGTACAAAAAAGTATTTTTCAAAATCGGTCCAAATGCCTCCCTGGACATAGGTCCGGTTTGTTCGACCCTAGAGCCACCCCTAAGATGATGTTTTAGCATGCAAATTTTGAGATTTCTTCAGTAAAGTAACAGAAACGAAAAAGTGATTGAAAAATGTACCATATTGCACTTACAGCTCTGAGCTGTCTTTTATAAATGATGCTGAGAGTGGAAGAAAACGCGTCCTATATAATAAAAGTAGCAGTGTGTAATTAACAGTAATAATTTTACATTCTTTAGAGAGTATTTTTGCTTGTCTTTAAATATATAAATCGGTTCTAAATTAGTTTTTAAAATGTGTACAGTTCTAAAAATAAAATATTTAAATGGTGTTTTCTTTTCTATATGTGCTTATTATATTTTAATAAAATTTTAGTACATAGTATTTCATTCCTTATAAACTCTCAAAAATAGGGTATAGATTTGATCTTTAAGATTATTTTTATAATCACAAGACAGTTTCAATAAAATTATTTTTTGAGGTAATATACAGGCGTTATAAGCAAATATTTTGGATATGGATATCAGTTAAAAAAAAGGCAAATAATTCGCATGAAACTTTTTGTATCCATAATAATTATCTATTAAAAATGTAATTACTTCAATTGAAAAATTTGCAATGTTAACAAAAACATCGAGTTTTTGTACTGATTATGATTAAAATATTTTTTTTAAAAAAAACAATATAGCGGTTAAGGGAAGTACATTACATATTATTTAATTTTAGCAACAATATACATGTGTGAATTTCTCTCAGTCCAACAATAAGAAAAATGAAACTGCCAAGAAGACTGATGTCTGTTTAGTGGGATCTAAAAGTTAAATATATTTAGAAAAATATAGGTACTCTCTTATTGGACTCAGAACTTTCCACAGACAATAATCCACGTGTAAATTTGATAAAGTGTTTTTAATGAGCTGTGCACTGCCCTTTCTGTTTTTAAAAGTAATTTACCTTTTGGTTCACTCCTAGGAGAGCCCCCACCCTTGGCGCGAATTACTTTGGTTGGCGATAATTGCGCCGTCATGGTAACCTTGCTTTTAAATACAACATATGGCAACCCTAACTTTTTGTAGAATTTTCGTCATTTGTGGGCGCGCATTTCAAATTTCATTTTGTTGTTGTAGGCACCGGGTTGAAAGTATGGCTGCGCTTGTAAGTGAATACACGTTAGAATTTTTTACGTTATTGAATGCAAGAAAGAATTGATTGAATGGTGTATGAAAGAAGGATTAATTGCCTCAAGTTATGAATGTCCTAAATGTAATGAGCAAATGGGATTAAATGAACGAAAGAGTGTTGTTTTGGATGGATTTGAATGGAGATGTCGAAAAAAGGTGTGAATACGCATGATGTTTGCAGAAGTATAAGAAAGAATTCGTGGTTTTCCAATAGTAAGTTAATCGGCAATAAAACGTTTTCTCCGTAATCACACCAGCCACGCAGAAGGCATGTTCGACCATTACCTCGCTGAGTATTTATGGCGTCTCGCGATCACTCACTCAGCGACGAGACTTTCCAGAATTTTTTAAAAGCAGTTGTTACACTTTACCCTCCACTTGGGAAGGATCAACAATAAGAAAGTAAGTGCTGTTGTTATATTTTTTATCTTAAATGTTAAATTTCTGTATTGTTTACATGTATTTTCATTGCGCATCCATCTTATACTGCTATATTTACTTGTCACCGTTGTCGGGTTTGCTTGGCGCCATTTCGTTTTCGCTTGGCGCTTTTTCCGGTTTGGCGCCAAGGGTGGGGGCTCTCCTAGGAGTTTACCTAACTTTTTTCTGTATATCATTTTGCATATTTTTTCGGATATCTGAAATCACCAAGTTTTTATTTATATTTCATATTTCACTCGTTAATTTAATTTTATATTTCACTCGTTAATATAATCAGGACAATTTAAATTCACAAAATAATTCCTATATTTTATTGTATTACTCATGAATAAAATCCATGATTGTACAGTTGTCACAAGTTTTTCACAATGGTAAGTACAACTTGAATTTTTAAATATTGATCACAAATTCCTTTTCATTATTCCTCTTATCCTTAAGTAATATGCCATAGAAGTTATTTTTTTCCTCGGAAGTTATTAATCTCCTCATATTTATCGAAAATGTTTCGCTAAGACGATTGACATCCTAATTTGTTGGCATCAAAAAAAAATTACTTGTTTATAGTAAATTGAATAAAATTTCTATTCTTTAAAACTGACTTAATTCTATTTATGTAATACAATTTTAGCCACTCTTGTTTTTGAAAATAGTTAAAAATATATTTTCTGGATTGTGTGTACTAAAAATCGGTGTTTTGTTAAATACATAACGTGGATAGAGTACTAAGCTTAAAATATTGAAATATCAGTAACTCTAGTAAATGTATACAAATGATATACAAGCAATCACATATAATAGTATTAGTTACAGAACAAAACACTAAATTATAGAACTTTCATTTCTCATATGAATCTACGGCAGGAATGGCGAACCAGTGACACGCGTGCCATGGATGGCACGCGATACAATATTTTAGGCACGCCAGAGATGAAAGCCGCACACTCGTTTTGTTATTGTCTTTTAGTTATTTCCTTAGTTAAGTCTTGGACTATAGTTGCTTATGATGTAAAATTTGTCTAAGCATAGCATAGTCAATTTCGTCGACACAACTGTATTTTAAAGTTTATTTGTGTTATATATTTATGATTTTTTTAACTGTTATATAACATGGCTAGTTTAGCAAAAGCACAAAAGGCGCAAGATAGTAAATATAACCGAAAATTTCAAAGGATAAATCTAGAAATATGGCATGATTAATAAAGGCGATAAAGCGGTGTGTGTTCTATTTTCTGGGACAGTGGTAAGCAAAACATCATCTGTAAAACGACATTTTGAGACAAATTAAAAATCATCTTGTAAAATAAGTTATCCACAGCAAAAGTGATTAATAGCTTAGAAACCATTTGGCAGACGACTCCAATTCATGCATTCTACTAAAAGTAATATCTCATAATCCTAATATAAGTTATTTGTCATCCACACACAATCTACAACAACCGAAGTGCAAAAGACATTTTTTCGTAGTAAATAAAGAGTTTTGAGTTGTTAGTACAGAGTGTTTTTTTCCAGGTATAGAAGTTTAAGTTGGCATTACTTTCCAAGATGGCGACCGATTTAACAGTTGTCAAGTGATTTATTCTCAGTTTGGTTTGGCAATTCATTATGAATAGACTCACGCCTGAACAACGCTTTCAAATTGTGCAATTTTATTTCGAAAATAATGGTCGATTTTAATAAGGGAATTTTGTTTAACGATGAAGCGCACTTCTGGTTGAATGGCTACGTCAACAAACAAAACTGCCGCATTTGGAGTGAAGCTAATCCACAAGTGTATGTCAAAACACCGTTACATCCAGAAAAACTGACTGTTTGGTGCGCTTTATGGGCTGGTGGAATCCTTCAAAAACGATGAAGGCCACAACGTTACAGTCAATGGTGATCGGTATAGAGCCATGATTACTAACTTTTTCATTCCTGAATTGAACAATCATGATGTCCAGGAGCTGTGGTTCCAACAAGACGGCGCAACATGTCACACAGCTCGTGCCACAATCGATTTATTGAAAGACACGTTTGGTGACCGCCTAATTTCACGTTTCGGACCTGTGAATTGGCCTCCAAGATCTTGTGATTTAACACCGCTAGACTATTTTCTGTGGGGCTATGTAAAGTCATTGGTCTATGCGGATAAGCCGCAAACGCTTGACCATTTGGAAGACAACATTCGCCGTGTTATTGCCGATATACGGCCACAAATGTTGGAAAAAGTCATCGAAAATTGGACGTCCAGATTGGACTACATCCGAGCCAGCCGTGGCAGTCCTATGCCAGAAATCATATTTAAAATGTAATGCCACATGATTATCTTTCGAATAAAAAACAATCATGTCAATCGAATAATACATCGTTGTTTTATTGCAATTTAAAGTTCTATACCTCTCAAAAAAACACCCTTTATTTAGTTTTATATTATTTTCTTAATATATATATATAATCACAAGTCAAAATTATTTGACGGCACGTCTATGTGAGAATCTCCTGGGTTCCACCCTGGACACCAAGATTAATTTGAGGCAATGAATGACCAAAAGCCATTTGTATAATAATAACCTATATTTTTTCACTTGATTCAAATATTAGACATACTAATTACATATAATATTTCTGTTACGTCAAACAAAAGGGATTTACCTTTAATATTAAATTAAATTACGAAATATGAAATTAATGAATAATTACGCGTATAATCAATAAAAGATCCATCGAAATAGGAGGTCTGAGAAATACACGCAACTCGAATTATTAGCTTTCATTAACTTAAACTAATTTTATTAAACTAACGCTTGTTTTAAGCGATAATAAACTATAGTATATCACCTAATAATACGTTGATATCTTCACAGGTATATTAACTTTTAAAATTCCTTCGTAGAGTACTAGTAATCTCTCTCTCTCTCTCTCTCTCTCTCTATCTCTATCTCTCTCTCTCTCTCTCTCTCTCTCTCTCTATATCTCTATCTATATATATATATATATATATATATATATATATATATATATATATATATATATATATATATATATATATATATATATATATATATATATATATATATATATATATATATATATATATATATATATATATATATACTCTATCTCTCTCTATATATATATATATATATATATATATATATATATATATATATATATATATATATATATATATCTATATATATATATATATATATATATATATATATCTATATATATCTATATATATATATATATATATATATATATATATATATATATATATATATATATATATATATATATATATATATATATATATATATATATATATATATATATATATATATATATATATATATATATATATATATATATATATATATATATATATATATATATATATATATATATATATATATATATATATATATATATCTATCTATCTATATATCTATATCTCTATATATATATATATATATATATATATATATATATATATATATATATATATATATATATATATATATATATATATATATATATATATATATATATATATATATATATATATATATATATATATATATATATATATATATATATCTATGTATATCTCTCTCTATCTCTCTCTCTCTCTCTCTCTCTCTCTCTCTCTCTCTCTCTCTCTCTCTCTCTAACCTTCATCTTTGTGCAAGTTACAACGCTCTACTTAAATATCTTATGTACTTTGCATATCCCGTTCTCCTCTTAGAGTTGATTGGAAATATACGCGAATTTCTAATCCCCAAAAAAGACGCCTAAGAATATTAGTGGAAAGGTTCCGTACAGATTCGGTGGCCGCGGTAGCCGAGTGGTATAGGTATCGGATTGTGGCTTGCCTTGTCACGAGTTTCAGCCCAGTACCACTAAAGACCGCCGTGTAGGGCAGCGAGGCACGTTAAATCTGTTGAGAGCTGAAACGTTCTCCTATTGGTGTGGTGTGGTAGTTAGAAGACGTGGTACCAGCTCAGGTGTCGTCCACGTCACTTGACCATGGTTCAAAATTACGTGGTCCGTCGCCAAAAGCCCTCGTGTAGCTGAACAGTGCGACGTTAATATTCAATCAATCCGTACAGATTCGTCACATCTATACCTCATTAAACACTTCGTTAGAAAAAACTGGCCCGTTGATCCATAAAAGTTCGCCACCTCTGGTATAGGGTGAGTGAGTGAATATTAACGTCGCACTGTTCAGCTACACGAGGGCTTTTGGCGACGGACCACGTAATTTTGAACCATGGTCAAGTGACGTGGACGACACCTGAGCTGGTACCACGTCTTCTAACTACCACACCTCACCATCGGGAGGATGTTTCAGCTCTCGACAAATTTAACGTGCATCGCTGCCCTACACGGCGATTCTTTAGTTGCACTGGGCTCGAACTCATGACAAGGCCAGCCACGATCCGATATCCTGACCACTCGGCTATCGCGGCCTATATGAGTCTAGGAGTAGCTTTATTTAGTTATGTATGTGGCTTTCTCCCCCTCTCGATACCTTCCCCTCACTCCTCTCTCTCTCTGACATTGATCCTTAGCAAATTTGGCGTGTGTTAGCCCTCTCAACACAATGGGTTTTTAGTGACTCAACAGAAACAATTCCGGCCATGAGTTCGTGACCAGGACCACTCGGTCACTGTGACCTTCTAAACCTAAGGACAGCAACTGAATCGATACATCATTCGCCTAAATTCCACACAATGATACACCAGAAGTTGGATTCTATCTAATGTAGCCCTTCATTTTCCCATTATATAAAGCTTTTATAGAACTAAGACTTGATGTCGTAACTTTCAGTATCACCCTTCTCAAAATTTACAGCCATAGCCTACCATGTCGATAAAGTAGTATTTATATTATTTTGCAGTAACACTTATAGTAAAACAATATACATTCCACGGCATGAGCCGTTATATGTATAGTATGTTATTGACGCGTCAGACTGACTACTTAACCGGAACATCTGCTCACGCACCTCAGAGTGCAAGGTCGCGTACACTGAGTTGGGCACAGTAGGCCTTGGCCCTCATGGGCTGTCGCGACACTGAGTTAAGATATGTGTTATTGTAGCTTACTTCTATAAACAATCGTATTTTTTTATCCATTTGTAAAATCTTTCACAAACTGCTTAAAGCAGTGCTTCTGAAATCTTCAGTGTTTATGACCCAATAATCAATACTTTTCATCACGCCCCCCACCCTACATCCATTCAATAACAATGCACTGAATTTGAAAATGGTATACTTTGACGCTAAAGCTACAATACGACTTTAACCACTTTAGAGCCATCGGTGTAGATAAACATCTCGTTTAGCCAAGGCATTAATTGCCCCGGACGTATATATACGTCTTTCCGAAATACGACCTTTTCTGTACACTGATATCCATAAAATTATTCCGAAGGCTTTAGAATGCAATAAAAGGACATTGACAATGTTTGCGATGGATTTACTTATTCCAAATGATTTATTTATTTGTTCCTTTTCTTCACCCCACCCCCTATGAATGAATGATTGAATATTAACGTCGCACTGTTCAGCTACACGAGGGCTTTTGGCGACGGACCACGTAATTTTGAACCATGGTCAAGTGACGTGGACGACACCTGAGCTGGCACCCCCCTCTCCTAACTACCCCACCACACCAACGGGAGGACGTTTCAGCTCTCGACAGATTTAACGTGCATCGCTGCCCTACACGGCGGGTCTTTAGTGGTACTGGGCTCGAACTCGTGACAAAGCAAGCCACGTTCCGATACCTATACCACTCGGCTACCGCGGCCACCCACCCCACCCCTAATGCATTTCATACGTGCGCCTGCGTGGAAAACGGTGGCATTGGGGAGCGAATCGCGTAACTTTTGATCGGCAGTTGAGGTATTAATTATAAACCGTACAAATCATCAAGATAGGAGTTAATATCTGCATATGCTTGCACCCCCCCCCCTCGTAGAGTTATCACACCCCACAGTTTGAGAAATGCTGGCTTAAATGTAATTGGAAAGAAAAAAAAAAGGAAAAAAAACCTAACGAAGGGGAAAATACATATTACTTGATAGACTGTGCAGAATATTTTGTAATAAGAAAAACGTGTGTATTTTATAAATACTCAAAATATTACAGGTAATAATAATTGCACTTTATATTGCGGTCGTTGTGTATGCATTCTGTATATCGCTATCCTTTTAACATGGTTTCTTTTTACATTGAAGACTATATATGGGCTTGTTCTTTTAAAAAGTTAGATTTTAGAGAAAAAAACTTACTTCACATATTGTTGAAAATGGATCTTAAAAATATATTTTTTCGCGATTAAAAAAATACATTTATTCACCAATTAACTTTTTTTTTTATTCAAGGCAGGTTTGACCAACTTTATATTTCAATTGAAACTTTTCTTCTTTTTCGCTCAAAAAAAAAAAAAAAAAATGTATACAAAAAAATTAAATAAACGAAAATTTACATGTGCCACCATTATAAAACGAAAGCGCGTCTAAAAACTGCATTTTACATATTTCTTACATCAAACTTAACTGAAAGATCGATTTTGAATGCTGTTATACATTAAAGAACCAATCCATCTATTCTTTGTGTTGTTAGAGTTCCAGATTCTTGGAATGATGGCTGCGTTGCTATGCAGCAGATGCGCCGTCGTTATGCACAGAAGGATAGAAGTGTACGGCAGGAAATAGTGAACTGAGAATATTGTGTGTGGCGCGTGCACGATTCCTCTAAACCAGGGGTTAGCAGACTTTTCCAGGGTGCGGGCTACTTCTAATTTTTTCAGGGTGTTACGACCCACCAGGGGGAAGGAGCTCCACGGATCCAGACCCTTCACTAGCCCATAATTTTTTCCCCGTTCGATTATAATCCCATGTATATAGTACGTAAAATTTAATTAAGTATTTGTTAGTAACAAATTTTTATTAATTAATGCTAATTATTTATCCAATAATTTATTTCTTACTGTTCTTTGTTCCCGTCAATTTCCAAAAGGAATACATATATGTTTGCAGCGTATTGGGGTGGGATATGTGTGAGAATGGTAGACATTCGACCCTAGACCGCCGCACTCTCTTTGAAAAGTTCACGAGTGTGCCCACTGTCCAGTGTCGTAGATATGATGAAATAAGGAACAGGTCAACAATATTTATTAGCTTAATAATAAATACGGAATATTACTTACCTACGTAAGTAAAAGAAATACTCACTTTTTGAAACTGCGTTTAAAGCAAAACACAAAATACAAACATAATAAATAATACCCGCAAATATAATAATATCTAATGATGCTCTTTTATTATCAAACAATCCAAAATACATGAAAAAATAAAACATTTTCATCTATACTTAGTTCTCGTAATTATAGTCAGCAGAAGACTCTGTCTGCATACTGTCAGCCCCAATCTTGATTATTTCCGTACATAATTACTAACTGCTAATCTTCAGGCGGTCTCCCCAAATTGTCTTGGCGGTCCACACCGGTCGATCGCGATCGACTTAATGCCCACCCCGGCTCTACACAATAATTTTGCATTTTCTTAAAGTAACTGACGTTTGAATAAACATTTGTTCCTTGTACACTAGAATGCTCTTGGATAGATAATTTGCTGACACTCAGCTTTTTATATATTGTATTGTAGTATATTTTATATTAATGCAGTTAATATATGAATGCAAATTCTATATTTCTTCGTCTTAGGAGGTTTGTTCCCAATTGCGTATAAGTTGAAGGGGGGATGGTCAAAGTACTGATAGTTGAATAAATGTGACATCTAAAAATATATCAGGGGTTTTTTTTATCCAAAGAAATCCGAAATTTATTCAAGTGAAAAAAATTTTGATGTAAGTAAAGTCAAAAATTAGAATAAAAGAGTTAGATAAAGTATTAAATTGATAAATGTTATAAATATTCCAGTGTCAAGTGTGATCACACAACAAACATCAAGTTTTAAAAAAATAAATATTGGCCTTTTTACATACCGTTAAATACGGCGTATAACGCGCACCTATACTTTCAAGCTGAAATTTTTAATTTTAGGTATATTCGCCGTATAACGTGCACCCCTTTTTTTCGAAGAAACTTAAAATGTACGCACGCAATGTTCTTATGTTTTGTGCTCATTTATTCGAGGTATTATATATATTCAAGCCAGTGGCGCACACAAGGGGGAGGTCCTGGGGGTTTGAACCCTCCCCCAAAGCACTTGATATTTTTTCCGATTGATTGTAATTATAAGCATATAGTACGTAAAATTTAATTAAGTATTTGTTATTAATAACTAATTTTTATTAATTAATGCTAATTATTATTCAATAATTAGTTTTTACTGTGTTTTTGTTCCCGAAAATCGACAAAATCAAAAGGGCATGATACAAGAATGGTGAACTTTCGACCCCGGATCCCCCTTGAAAAATTCCTGTGTGTGCGCTACTGTTCCGAGCTTTAGAAAAAATATATACATTTCTAACGG